>CAWTZB010000088.1:600000-908267 GCA_963919705.1 Alexandromys oeconomus | reverse complement strand
TGAGTATAAGCCCTAGAAATGTCACTCAAAGATGACATACCAAGATAAAAAAGATTATGCATACGATCAAGACTGAACAATGCAACCCAGTAGGAGGGAAAGGGTGCCCAGAGCAGGCAAGGATGTCAGAGAAAACCAAGGATCTCACTGTTAGGAGTCACACAAGAACACCTAGCTATACAAAAGCTATAAGATATATGCAGAGGACCTTGTTCAGACCTAGCATGGGTTCCTGATTGTTAGCCCATTCCAAGAAATGTTTAAGCTTCAAGAGTGAAGAGGCTTCTGAAACTGAAGGCGGTATAAAGAGGAATCCAAGAATCTTCAGGATTCAATGACCATGGTTTCTAGAATATTAACAGCAAATGATGATAAAATGGGATAAAATCTAAACTGTCACATGATTCCTACTGACTCAGCTAACAACCTTACACAAGCAGTGAAATACCCCTAATTTCATGTTTTTCAAATATCATTTAAGTTTCAATGTTTAAAGTGTGAATTTGTAAGTGAAATATCCAAACTAGTAAAAGGTATTGATCTATTTTAATTTCACTTAAATACAACCCTAGAAATATGTCTAAATTTGTCAAAGTATTTTGACCCTTTTTTCTTATTTGTGTTTTACTTGTTGGACTTTGTAAGATGTAATGGTTTCCAGTGTATGTTGTCTGTGGTTATTTAGAAAGAAATAGAGACAAACTTTTGGAACATGAAATTGGCTGTGTGTAGAGAGGCAGGACACATCTGGGAGAAATTGAGGTAAAATAATACATCATGAAAATATATTAAAGGAGTTTTTAGTCCACCTATAAAATGAAGGTAATTAATATATATGTCAATATTACTATTGCTCATTTTAGTACTTACTGTTATTTTTATTAATATATGTGGATTTGATGGGTGAACTACATGTGGCAACAAATACAGTTCTTCTGCATTTATTTTATTTCTCTTTTTTTCGCTTCCCCTATTCTCTCTCTTTTTTGTATAGAAAGGTTCTGATGACTCATGGCAATTCTGGAACTTGGTGTATAGCAGAGGATGACTGAATTTCATGCCATATTTTTGCATTTTAATTTGTCACTTTCTTTTATGTCACTGCCACAAGCAAAATCTCAAATGTCCAGTGTTGCAGTTAATTAAATTATGAGATAAGTTTATTACTTTAATTTTTTTATGAAAACTTCTGCTCTTCCCCCTTTCCTACCCCTCCCTTCTCCCTCCCCTCCTCCCTCTCTTCTCCCCCCCCACTCTTTCCCCCTCCCTCTCCAGCCCAAAGAGGCAGGGTTCCCTGCCCTGTGGGAAGTCCAAGGTCCTCCCAATCCATCCAGGTCTAGGGAAGGTGAACATCCAAACAGGCTAGGCTCCCACAAAGCCAGAACATGCAGCAGCGATCAAAACCCAGTGCCATTGTCCTTGGCTTCTCAGCAGCCCTCATTGTCTGCAGTGGTCTAGAGAGTCCGGCTTTATTCCATGCTTTTTCAGACCAACGTCCAGCTGGCTTGGTGAGCCCTCAATGGATTGTAGCCCAACTGTCTCAGAGGGTGGGATGAAACCCTCGCGGTCATGACTTCTTTGCTCATGTTCTCCCTCGTTCTCTCCCATTGGGACCTTGCGCACTCAAGTCCAATGCTCCAGTGTGGGTCTCTGTCTTAATCTGCCATCCATCACCAGGATAAAGGTTCTATGGTGATGTGCAGGGATATTGATTAGTAAGACAATAGGATAGGGACAGATCTATCAACACTACCCCTATCGCTGCCCAAGGAGCAACGACTGGGACTCTCCCCGGCACCTGGGAACCCCCTAATCACAATCTCTTGCCAAACCCAAGATGACTTCCCTTAATTCATATATATACCTCCCTGCTCCCATATCCAACCTTTTTATCCCAACTCCTATTCCCCAAATCCCCACACCCCTCCGACTTTTCTCTCCCAATTTCCCCATCCCTCCATCTAACCCCACCTCCAAGGTCCACATTTTGTATCGGGCATTCTTATCTACTTCCCAGAATATCCAGGAGGATAACTATATGTTTTTCTTTGGGTTTATCTTCTTATTTAGCTTCCTTAGGATCAACCAAATTATAGGCTCAATGACCTTTATTTAACTCTAGGAACCAATTATGAGAGAGTAGATCCCATGTTCATCTTTTTGGGTCTGGGCTACACTCACTTAGGATAGTTTTTTCTATTTCCAAGAATTGCAAGCAAAATTCAAGATTTGTTTTTTACAGCGAGTTGTACTCAATGATGTATATATTCCACACTTTCTATCATCTATTCTTTCTATTGAAGGACATCTAGGTTTTGTTAGTCTAGGTTCTGGTTATTACAAATAATGCTACTAGAAACATAGTTGAATAAGATTGGTATATTCCCAAGAGTGGTATTGCTGTGTCCTGGGGAGGATGATCCCGAACCCGAGAAAACCGCACACCGATTTCCAAAGTGGTTGCACACAAGCTTGCATTCCCACTCGCAGCACATGGGTGAGTGAAACCCATTACTCCACAACCTCTCCAGCAAAGGCTATCATTGGTGTTTTTGATTTAAGCCATTCTGACAGGTATAAGATGGAATCTAAGTTGTTATTGATTTGCATTTCCCTGATCACTATGAGGAGGTTGAGCATGACCTTAAGTGCCTTTTTGGTCACTTGAACTCCTTCTGTTGAGAATTCTCTGTTCAGTTCAGTGCCCCATTTTTAAATTGGTTAATTAGGCATTTTAAAGTCTAGTTTTTTGAGTTCTTTATTTATTTTAGACTGGGGATGTCTGTTAAAGCGGTTAGAAGATCTTCCCCAGCTGGGTAGGCTGTCTTTTTGTCTTAGTGACAGTGTCCTTTACTTTACAGAAGCTTCTCAGCTTCAGGAGGTCCATTTATTCAATGTTGTATTTAATGTCTGTGCTGCTGGGATTATATGTAGGAAGCTAAAACTCGTCCCATATGTTGTAGGGTACTCCCACTTTCTCTTCTATCAGGTTCAGTGTGTTCAGATTGATATTGGGTCTTTGATTCATTTGGACTTCAGTTTTGTGTATGGGTGGAAAGATTGGCTCCAATTTCATTCTTCTACAGGTTGACACCCGGTTATTATGCCAGCACCATTTGTTCAAGACGCTTTTTTTCTTCCATTGTATACTTTTAGCTGCATTATCAAAAATCAGGCATTCAGTAGGATTGAGGGTTAAAATCTGGGTCTTCTATTTGATTCCATTGGTCGACTACTCTGTTTTTAGTGCCAATACCAAGCTGTTTTGGGTGGACTGTAGCTCTGTAATAGAGTTTGTAGCCAGGGGATGGTAATGTCTTAGGCACTTAATGGCTGTCCCATGCTTGTCTTACTGGCTAGGGATAAAGTAAAAGAAACCAAACACAGAAAACACACACACACACACACACACACACACACACACAAGCTCACACAAGAGTTCAAAGTTCAAGTAAGCTAGGTGGCTCCTCTGTTACCTTCAGAGTCTTCTCTGAGTATTCTTGTAGCTTGAGCTTATGCCTAGACAGCCCAGGGCTGGAGAAGGGGGCTTTTGGACCCTTGACCCTGTGACTTCTCCCTGGGAGTTACTTCAGCGTGTCCTCGGCGGGAGAAGACAGGTGGTGTCAGTCTGCAGGGTGCCCCTTATCAAAGAGATGGGGGTTTGTCTTGGAGGGCAGGGGGCAGTGAAACTGGCCAGTGGATGGTACCCAGGCAGGCCTGCCTGGCCTCTTTTTCGGCAGCCTCCATTCCACACCCTGATCTGGCTACTTCTATCACTCGGATTCACCCCGAGCCATCAAACAGAACTGAGCTCGTTGCCCAATCGCGGGTATGCACAAGCAAGCAGGTGGTCCATGATGGTGTTGGTGGCGGGTGCCTTCCTCACAGACCCTTGTAGGATTCTGAGAAATTAGGCTGTGGGGATCGGAAACCTAGTCAGGCCGGTCCAAATCCCTGAATTGGTAGTGCCCAGCATGGCTCAAGGAAAAGCCATCTCACAGAGAAAGCAAAGGAAAGAAAGGAGGGCCCTGGAGAAAGAGAGAAGAGAGGAGAGAGGGATGAGCAGGGAGGGGAGTTGTGGTGGATGACAGACACTGTGTCATGCAGTGGTTAGCTGACCCTGAGACCCTGATCACCTAGCCAGGAGATGCTGGGCGGTGTGTGTGGTTTGGGGCAGGAGCTGTGTATGCTGCTTGATAGGCTGAGCTAACAGCTAGAGGTTCTCTGGGGGGCCTGTGCAAAGCAGGACGTGGGGTGCGGGCACCCTTCATGGTCCCTAAAGGAACCCGGAGGAGGCCCGAGGATGCAGAACGGCCCTGCAGCGAGCGAGGTTCTCTGATCCTGCTAGACATGGCGGCCAGGACCCGGGGAGCAACCAATGGGCGGTGGCGCTGGCACGGGTCACTGGTCCGGCTTTGCTCCCACACCTCTCCTGCTACGGAAATGCGGGGGACCATCTTAGCAGCACCGGGGCACGACTAGGGAGCTGCCCTCAGGCCAGCCACCGCCATGTTCTCGAGAAGCACGTAAGCTGCTGCAGCAGAGATCGGCAAAACAGCTCCGCTTGGATGGCAGGAGTGCACCGCCAATGCCTACTGTAGCAGGCACAGGCACATGCCCTCTGCCCTTTCCGAACAGAAAAAAGAAAAGGCCAAACCCAGTTAGCCAAGCTCCAAGGTGGCCGCCACCAACCAAAGCACTGTGCCAGTGCCTGGCCAGAGATGTGGGGTGCCTAGGGCCTTTTCCAAGGGGATCCGAGGGTCTGTGGATCCTGAGGGGTGGAGGAGTTCCGTGCGGAGATGGGCTTCGGGAACCCCAAAGCTTCTCCACCACACTGCTCTGGAGACACTGGGCTTTGCGCTTAGGCCAGCCAGCCCTGAAGGCTCTGCCTTTGGTTCCAGGGGTGCTCTGCTTGCCAGCCTGCAGGCCACTGCATGCCAATCTGGACCACGGGGGAGGAGCCTCAGAAGCAAATTCCACCTCGTGGACTTGGGAACCTGGAGCCAGGGTCGCCACCTAGCTGTGCAGCCAGAGATGGAGCCGCCCCCTGACAGGTCCAGCAACCCCTTCCTTGACCCTGTCCCTCTGTGTGAACGAACAATAAGGCTGCCAGGTAGGCCTTGGGGTCTGCTGACACCTAAATTAAACCTGGGCAAAACCCAAGCTTCCAGGTCCTGGTGGCCAGCCAAGAAGGGGCCTGCCTCCCAGGCTGACCCCGTGCTCCAGGGCAGCACCTCCGGCTGGTGGGGCCCCAGTCTGGCGAATTAGGGGGCCCCCAGGGAAGATGGGCAGATGCCCCAGAGCAGACCACCACCCACCTGAGTGGGTCCCCAGCCCCAGGACCCCGCCTTCCCACCTGGTCAGAAGGCAGCAACGGGATGGACAGACACGAGGCAATGGGCAGTGGCAGCTGTGGTAGCGTCCTGAGGGCTCCGGTCTCGTCGGCGTGAACCCCGAGGCCCAGGGGTCCCATGGGTCCCATGCTCCTATGGGGGGAGAGGAGAGCCACAGGAAAACCGTGGACTTTGAGCGCCAATCTGCTCCGCCACGCGGCTTCAGGTGGCTGTGGCCCCACAGCGGCCTCAGCTGAGACCCGAGCAAGCCAGGGGTCATACTGCGACCCCGCGCCTGGCAGGCCTCCCAGGACTTTGTGGACACGAGGACACATGGAAGAAGACACATTCCATCCCACATGCCCTTGCCTACCAAACCCTGGGCAGGCTGCTAAGCTAGCACTCCTTCTAGGCCGCCAGGCAACCATTGTGAACTGCCTCCAGCTCTGTCACAATCTGTCCCCTCCCCCACAGGCCTCCATCCCCCACACCACCAACCTTCAAACCCACAGCAACCACCAGGCACCTCCTCAAGAAACTTTTCTCTCCTGTTCCAAAGTCGCCAAGACCCCCACCCCCAGACAATGGAGCCTTCTTATCCCTCCAGGACACCCATCTACCCACCTGCGGATGGGCACGAGGCAGCGAGGAGGACTCACAGCTCTCTCGAGAGATTCCAGAGAGACCCAGGACAGCCAACCTAAGACACCAAGGGAGAAATGAGCTCTTCTCGCTTGTCGCACTTGGATGCCTACAGCACATACCCACCCCTGTCCTGTTCCGTGACATCTTTCCTAAAAGATCCAGGTGAATCTAAGTCCCCGGGCCAGGGGCCTTCATATCCTGCCCCCCCCTCCCCAAGGGACCAAGACCCATGGAAAAGAAACGCATGGCCATGGACGGAGTGCCTCTGCCCACAAACCGTCAAGGCAAAACACCAACAAACAATAAAAACACCCTACAGGCCAGACTCAGTCTCTTTCTGCCGCCCCATCCCCGTCTCCTTCCCTCTATCTATGTATCTACCTATCCACCTATCCTCTGAATCCACCTCTACCATTATCATCTCGACTGTCTCCAGCCCTGGCATCTGGGCACAGTCCCATCCATGGTATCCTAGGAAGCTGAAGCTGTCTGGACACCAGGTGAGAGACGGTGTTTATTTGGGAATTGCTTTTCATGCCCAACAGGAATCCTACCCGTGTGGGTACTCAGAGGCCCGCCTCCACACTTTTACACTTCCGAGAACATCAATGAAGGCACCTAAAAAGTGAACCCTCTCCCCGCCTCTTGGAGACAACCATGTCTAAGCTCTTCCAAGTCGCCCTTTCCACCAAGCCTCCTGGAGTCATCTGCACTGATGCTAGAAATGGAAACCCCAGGGGAATGTGGGGGGGGAGGTGGTGGCAGGGACGCATGTCTGTGTTGGGCAGCCGGCTCTGAGATCCTAGAAATGCCAGTGTGACCAATGATAACGACGGTACTGCCACTTTCGGATGCCTCCCCCACAAACTGCTCCTCATCCATTAAGAAACATGGACAGACACCCCTGACTCCAACCAAAACACACCGTTTCCTGGACCACGCCATACTTCTACCCACATGAGCTGGAACTGAAGGATGCAAGCCTTAAAAGTCTTCACCTACGTGCCATACACCATTAACCCTGAGCTGACCAACAGAGCTGTTACACACTGTGACCTCTGAGGCATTTCTTAGGGCTTGTCCCAGGACTGATAGCCTCTGTTAATTTCAGAGTCTTCTGAGTATTCTTGTAGCTGAGCTGATGCCTAGACAGCCCAGGGCTGGAGAAGGGGCTTTTGGACCCTTGACCCCGTGACCTCTCCCTGGGAGTTACTCAGGCTGTCCTCGGCGGGAGAAGACAGGTGTATGCCGCCTGCATGGGTGCCCCTTATCAAAGAGCGGGGATATTTCTTGGAGGGCAAGGGCAGTGAAACCTGGCCTGGATGGTACCCACAGGCCTGCCTGGCCTCTTTTCGGCAGCCTCCATTCCACACCCTGATCTGGCTACTTCTACTCGGATTCACCCTGAGCCATCAAACAGAACTGAGCTCGTTGCCCACTCGGTATGCACAAGCAAGCAGGTGGTCCATGATGGTGATGGTGGCGTGTGCCTTCTCATAGACCACTTCTAGGGTTCTGAGGAGTCAAATTCAAATTCATGGATTCGAGTAGACCTAGACACCAAGGTAGAAATGAGCTATACTCACTTGTAGCACTTAGATGCCACAGCACATACCCACCCCAGTTCCTTCGTGACATCCTAAAAGATTCCAGGAGAATCCATAGGCCACCGGCCAGCGCTTTTCATATCCTTGCTTCCCCACACACAAGGAGCCCAGATCCATGGAACAGAAACGTGTGGCCATGGACAGAGTGCATCTGACCACAAACCTGTATGGCAAAACACAAACATGGGACATATGTCTGTGTTTGGCGGCCAGCTCTGAGTTCTTAGAAATGTCACCAATTTGACCAATCATAATGATGGTACTGCCACTTTTCGGTGGTCCCCATGAACTGCTCTCCTCATGGGTCACTTTTGGACCCATGGACCAGAAACAGGTTTCTATAAACACAACGTTTTTGCCTACTCACCTTCATGGTAAAACACTAGCACACATATGATACCCCCAACCCTCAACAGTCCTACACTGTGCCCTCACCTGTGATTCTCTCGACTCTCTTAAGACTAGCTTCTAGAAATAAATATCCTCGGATAGACGTGCCCATGTTTCTTTCCTTTGTTTTATAAGCAACAGGAATTCAAAACGGTTCTGAATAAATTAAAAAAAATAGATTGTCTACGTTTGATTTTGCTTTGCAAATACAGAATCAAGAGAAAACCTATGCCAGACAAGGTTGAATATGACAATCAACTCAGAAAGATGTCCTCTGTCCCTCGTTAATACAGTGGCTTAGGCACTTCATTTACATAGACTTTGAGAACACACACACCTTCTGCACACACACATAAGTTTCAAAAATAACGTAATTTCCAAAAACAATTTTTCAGTTGTGGATGTATTAGAAATGCCTGTTTTCTCACCATTGGTTTGATGAAAGCAGGAGTGTGTTAGGTTACAAGGCACTAAGTCTGAAAAAGAGAAAAATTTGAATGAAGAGAACCTTAAAGTACTCACCCATAGTTTCAGCTTGGAGTATGCACCAACTTAAGAGACATGGCTTTATATGGAATGCTTCATGTTCAAATCCTTGTTCAAAGAATAAACCTTGATGAACTTTGTAGGGCTGCGAAACTGAAATGGAGGTCTATTTTGTTTTCTATTGTTTTTTATATTAGTTCTTTCCTTTATCATTCAATACTATGGAGAAAGCTTAAGTATTTCTATGGTTGAATAAAAAGTGCAAAAATCAAAAGCCATGGACATATGCATACATGATATTCAGAATGGTAAATAAAGTAGGAACTAGTATATGTATCTATTCAGAAATTATAAATTTTCAATAATTCAGCTTTGGAGATTACTGCTTCAGGATGATTAACAAGAAATGCAAGGATATACAGGAACAGTTACAAATACAGACAATGCTGTTATTTGCAAACAATTAGCATTTTGGCCATTTTTTTTCAATAAGACTTACTCAACCTAGCCACATTATATATTCTTATAGAGTTTGGTATCTGAAAATATTTCTTTTCTAAAAAATTTAAAATTTAATTTTTGTTACCTTTTTAAGATCTATGGGAACATGTGACTCTATGACAAGGTAGTTTTATTTGTACAAGTAAGGTGCTGGTATCCCCAATGAGTGCTGTAAAATATTCATGAATATAATTTCATTTCTTTTCTAGTTTATAAAACCCTAGAGTCTAGAATCTGGATCAGTGAAAGTGTGAATGCCCTTAGTTGTGTGTCTTTCATCCCAGCAGTTGAGAGTCTTAGAAAGAAGGATCTCTGAGTTAGAGGTCAGCCTGGTCTACAGAGCAAGTTCCAATACAACCTGGGATACACAGAACAACCATATCTCAGAAAACCAAAAAAGAAAAAAAAAAACTTAATGGTCCTGATTTTGCGTGAACTTGCCGAGGGACATGCATAAATGCTTTTTTATTTTTTAATAGTCCTCTGTCCATTGAATATACACAGCAGCTGATGTTCAGTTTTGCACAGTAAACGACAGTAATGCAAGATTTTTGTTTGTTTGTTTATTTTTTAGGGTTTTTTTTTTTGCTGCCTTTTTTTTTTCTCCCTGAAAGATCCTTCGCATTAAAAGTCCTTACTAGTAAGTTTGGGGAACAAAGCCATGCACAGGGCGGCCACACTTTAACAATTGCTTAGCCAGGCTTTATCAATGCCTTTGATTAACCCACCACAGCACCCGCGCTTCTTGGGAGGTGCATAGGAGGAGAGTAATGGGACCCCTGCTTAGTGTGCAGGTCCTTGAGCCCTCTCAGGCCTCCAGCAGTGTCCTCTGACCCAGGGAAGTGATTCCAGGTTTCCCGGGAGACCCTTCTGGCAAGGCTTTCCAGATGCTGCCCGGTGCACAAAACTGCAGTGTTTCTAAACTCACGACCTAGGCCAAGCCACGTGGTGCCCCCACCACCAACCCCCGGTGGTTTCCCAGTGAGCTCCAAGGCCCAAGGTCCCAGGCTCAGGGTCACACACTCAGGCACAACAGGGTGGCTGCGGATGATGCAAAAATCTTACCTTGTGGAGGCCAGACTGTCCTGTGCTCCAATCTCAGACTGGGAAGGCTGCAAAAGCCAGCAGCACCCATTCTGCGCCTTCTCCACAGTCTCCCTATGCTTAGATTGGGATAAGTAGGGAAACAAGGAGAAGGTAATCCAATCCCTTTGAATGATGGCCCCGCCCAGGGGATAACAGAGCTAGAGCAGATCCGCCCAGGAGTTTCAAAGGGGCCTGTGGGCCTGGGAATGCCATGTAGGTTTCTTTGCGATTTGCTTGGAAACGATTTGGTTCCCTTATGTGAGACAAACGGAGGACTGTAGGAGCCATATAATAGGAAATTAACCCTCAAGATCCTCGAAAGCATTTACGGAAAAAAAAAAACTTAAATAAATTTTAATAAGTATTAAAGTTTTGTGCTTCCACACTCCTATGGATGCTTTGCATGTATCTATGAACGTATGAATGTATGCATGTATACCTCATGCATTGCTAGTGTCCACAGAGGCCAGAGGAGGACGAGAGAGGGAACTGGAGCCCGTGGGTTTGGAGTTCTAGACACAGTAGGATGTGAGTTGCCTTACAAGTCCTGGGAATTGTGCCTGGGTGTTTTGGAAGAACAGTGATTGCTCTTAACTGCTGAGTCATTTCTCCAGCCCAGCAATAGGGTCAAGTCCTCAAGTTCTGGTAGGCAACCAGACCAATGTCAATAGCCTGTATTGTTCTGAATAATACAGAAAAAAGGGGGAATCTCTTGAAACATCAAACCACAAAACTTAAAGAGATGTTTCACATAGCTGGCTCCAGATTTTTGTTCAAAAGTCTGTACTTCCATGGGAGAACATCAATCCCCAAGATGGAATAACTTCAATTAAACTATGTGAACAGGTTTGTTTATGATTTCTATTGCTGCAAAAAGACACCATGACCATGACAACTCTTATAACACAAAATATTTATTGGGGTGGTTTACATTTTCCAAGTTTTAGTCCATTATCATCTTTGTTGGCTTACAGGCAGAAATTATTATTTAGAATTATTTAGTGATATTCTTGAACTGTATCAGCAAAAGTATGCTCTTAAATATAACCATCATAGCTTTCACTGCAGGGAAATGAAATAGTCAATGCCCATTTTTAAGTTCAAGCCTTGATGTTCAAAGAAAATACAAGTGCACAGAACTTATAGCAGAATTCGATAATCTGTATCATTTTTTTTGTCACACTGAACACTGTGAAAGAAAGAAAGAAAAATTGTCTTGTCAGTTAGAGGGGAAAAAGAGACCCTCATGCTTACTTTTTGGCAAATTCACATATTATTTTAGATAAATTCACACATCTCATCTGCAAAGACATAAATTATTTTCATGTGTGAAACAGAGCCTGACATCAGTCTCACAAAGTGTGTGTTTTGTGCATACAAGCAAAACTGCTTGGAAAAATCATTTCATGATTGTGATAGTAATTGAGTTCATCACACTTCTTTCCAAGCAGAAATTGCTGCCTGTGTTGAGCTTTGGGTTTGGCTCCCAACATCACAAGAAAGGAATAGTGATAATAGTAATGGATATTTTTCTTTTTCTTTTTTGAGACAGGGTTCCTTTGGTAGAATTTTCTGTCCCAGAATTGGCTATGTACACCAGGCTGGCCTGGAACTCAAGAGATCCATCTACCTTTGCCTCCCTTCAAAGTGCTGGTATTAAAAACATAGTTGCCCTTTATTAGGAATCTATAATTCTCTCTATTTACTTAACTGTGTGTCTTTTTGTTCATTACTGGAGTGATGTAATTTTGAACTACATCCCTAGCACTTTTGAATTTGAACAAAATGTTTTGAGATAAGGTCTGTGTAAGCATTCCAAGCTAGCTTTGAACTTTCTACCCTGCTGCCTTTATCTCTAGAGTAGCTAAAGTTATACATCACCAAGTAAAATTACTGATAAATATATTAATGCATGTATCTTAATGAAGTTGGTCTGTTATTTATTTTGTTCACTCTTTTATAGTTACTGATAATATATTTGCATATCATTAAATATTTAATTCTATTAAGGGTGACTATGCTGAAAACTGAATCTCCTGTTTAAGCTATATCCCAGTCTGTACAACTTTACATTAGTCTCTCAGTCTTTACATTTCCTTATTAGTTCCCTACGTCATTTAAAGAACTGCATATTGCTTAGCATTTGATTAGGGCAAAAGCTACAACCTTTTTGCTCCTACAGGTTGACTGCCTGTAGAATATGGATATCACATAATGGTTTAGAAAGTTACAACAAGCAGCTATGTTTGCATATTGAAGGTGGACTTTTCCCAAATAACCACACAGGTACTTCTTTTTTTAATTTATTTATTTCTTTATTAATTAATTAAAGATTTCTGTCTCTGCCCCACCGCTGCCTCCCCTTTCCCTCCCCCTCCCCCAACCGAGTCCCCCTCCCTCGTCAGCCCAAAGAGCAATCAGGGTTCCCTGCCCTGTGGGAAGTCCAAGGACCACCCACCTCCATCCAGGTCTAGTAAGGTGAGCATCCAAACTGCCTAGGCTCCCACAAAACCAATAGGTGCAGTAGGATCAAAAACCCATTGCCATTGTTCTTGGGGTCTCAGTAGTCCTCATTGTCTGCTATGTTCCGCAAGACCGGTTTTAACCCAGGCTTTTGCAGACCCAGGCCAGCTGGCCTTGGTGAGTTCCCGATAGGACATTCCCATTGTCTCAGTGTGTGGGTGCCCCCTATCGCGGTCCTGAGTTCCTTGCTCGTGCTCTCTCTCCTTCTGCTCCTGATTTGGACCTTGAGATTTCAGTCCGGTGCTCCAATGTGGGTCTCTGTCTCTGTCTCCTTTCATCGCCTGATAAAGGTTAAATTCAGGAGGATGCCTATATGTTTTTCTTTGGGTTCTCCTTCTTATTTAGCTTCTCTAAGAACCCGAATTATAGGCTCAATGTCCTTTATTTATAGCTAGAAACCAAATATGAGTGAGTACATCCCATGTTCCTCTTTTTGGGTCTGGCTTACCTCACTCAGGATAGTGTTTTCTATTTCCATCCATTTGCCTGCAAACTTCAAGAAGTCCTTGTTTTTTACTGCTGAGTAGTACTCTAATATGTATATATTCCATACTTTCTTCATCCATTCTTCATTTGAAGGGCATCTAGGTTGTTTCCAGGTTCTGGCTATTACAAACAATGCTGCTATGAACATAGTAGAGCATATACTTTTGTTGTATGATAAGGCCTCTCTTTTAACCCACAAACCTATGAACACCTGATTTTCGATAAAGGAGCTAAAAGTATACAATGGAAAAAAGAGAGCATCTTCAACAAATTGTGCTGGCAAAACTGGATGTCAATCTGTAGAAGAATGAAAATAGATCCATGTCTGTCACCATGCACAAAACTCAAGTCCAAGTGGATTAAAGACCTCAATATCAGTCCGAACACACTGAACCTGATAGAAGAGAAAGTGGGATGTACTCTACAACACGTGGGCACAGGAGACCACTTCCTACGTATAACCCCAGCAGCACAGACAGTAAGGGCCTCATTGAATAAATGGGACCTCCTGAGACTGAGAAGCTTCTGTATAGCAAAGGACACTGTTGCTAACACACAGGTACTTCTTATTAATTATAAATGCTCAGTCAATCTCTTGGATGTGTTTTAGCTAGTTCAGAGAGCCTTAATTAACTTATTTCTATTAACCTATGTGCTTATAGGGATTCCTGAGAACGCAGTTTATTGTTCATAGTTTCTCAGAAAGAATTTGGCCACATTGTTATTAGGTTGTAATAGAAAAGTCCGCTTGTTGTGATTTGTGTAGGTAGGAAGGGTGTTCGGCTAAGTGAGCAGGTTAAATATTGGTTAATTTGAATGATTTCAGTAAATGAGTCCAGACGTACCTGGTAACTGGCCCAGCGGAGACTAGGGCTAGGGAAATACTCATGAAGGGGTGGAGATGGAGGGCGAGTTGGCTTCTGTGTTTTTACATGGGAAAAGCACTAATCCAAAGAATACTATCTTTAGACCTTGGGCAGGGCATTGTCTCCAGGATCAGCAAAAGCATATGAGGTCACACCATCAGAATCACAGACAAAAAAAAAAAGCCCAATTAAAATGATCTTTTGTAAAACATTTCTTTAATTTATTTTCCGTACGGATGTCTGATTCAGCGGTATCCCTTTGAGACCAGATCCATGGTAGAAAATGAAAGAGTAAAGGCACTGAAAATGCAAAGCAGGATTGGTTTAAAATGGCCTTTGTTATCTAGAGCTGGGGGTGGAATCCTTGCTCTCAGACTTGCCAAACAGGCTCTAACTGCTGAGCCACACCAGCAGTCTTGCAACTGACTTTTAAAGGCCACCATCAGTGTGAAGTCTGCTGCCTCCATTCCCTGTACTCTGCACTGCCAGTATTCTTTCCCAGTTGAATCCCCTGTTATGACCACCTGCCTGCTGATGGAACCAGCCTTGCGTCAAAGGCCCAGACTTCACTGGTTTTGTTTATCCCTCACTTATTTTCTGGCTGCTTAGGTAGAAGAAATAGAAGAACCAGAGGGAAGGGGCAGGACAACAATGGAGCTCCTGAGGTTCTTTATCTTAGCCAAGCAGGTGACTTTGTACTTTAGGTCTGCAATATTGTCATTGCCTTACCCTGGAAAGGGTTCGTTCCTGTTGGTGATTAATTATATGTTTGTTAGGGATTGTGCTATGCTGTCATACTTAGCACAGAAAATTGGGAACATAGCAGTGAGCGAAATAGTGAGGGAAGCAGGGGAGGAGGAGCAGAGAAGGGGAAGTGGGAGGAGAATATGAAAGAATGGAATGATTGAGATGGGGGAAGGACAGAGAGGGAGAACAAGGAAAGAGATATCTAGATTGAGGGAGTCATTGTGGGGATAGCAAGAAACCTGGTATGAGAAATTTCCAGGCATCCACAAGGAGAACCCGGCTAACAACCCAAGCAATTGTGGAGAAGGTGCCTGAACTGCCCCTGCCCTATAATCAGATTGATGACTCTCTTAAATGCCATCATAGAACCTTCATCCAGCAACTGATGGCAAGAGATGCAGAGATATACTGGCAAGCATTGTTCTGAGCTTCCAAAGTCTAGTCGAAGAGAGGGAGCGGTGATAATATGAAAACAGGAGTCAGACCATGATGGGGATACCCAGTGACACAGCTTACCTGAATTAATAGAAGTTCACTACTTCAGGCCTAACAGTAGAGGAACCAGCGTAGGACTGAATTAGGCCCTCTGAATGTGGGTGACAGTTGTATGACTGTGGCAGCTGTGAGACCAGGATTTAACCCTACTGCTTGTCTACTGGCTCTTTGGAACCCATTCTCTTTGGAGGGATAGCTTGCTCAGCCTAAATATAGTATGGA
Organism: Alexandromys oeconomus; assembly: GCA_963919705.1. Classification (NCBI taxonomy): domain Eukaryota; kingdom Metazoa; phylum Chordata; class Mammalia; order Rodentia; family Cricetidae; genus Alexandromys; species Alexandromys oeconomus. The sequence goes on along the minus strand of CAWTZB010000088.1, from coordinate 892,880 downwards.
GGGTCTTTGTCCTATCTCAAAGCAATGGGCCAGACATTATTGAATTCCCACAGGAAGCCTCACCCTCTCTGAGGAGTGGATGGTGGGAAAGTTGACAGGGGGTGGAAGGAGGTTAGGGAGCAGGAAATGTTATTGGTATGTAAAAAGAGAAAATATATCTTTTCTTAAAAATTAAAATAATTAAAGAAATATTGAAGCATGCATTTAGGAGTTAATCAAATCTTACTCCTCCTATTTAATTTTTTTGAGACAAGGTCTTAATATACATCCATGGTTGCCACTATGTAGAACAGCCTTGCCTTGAACTCACAGGCAAGTCTCTGCCTGACTATCAGGTACTGGGATTAAAGGCACGTGTTCCCATACCTCGTCCCAACTGATTTGAATTTAATTTTGCTATGTACCTTCTGAATTTGAATCAGTAATTTTAACATATGTGTTGTATATGTTCTTAAGAATGCTATCGATAAAATCACATATATGTGAGTGACAAAAATAAATCATATGCCAGAAAAGTGCATGTGGATTTTAGGGATATCTTCTTGACTTTGGTAATCTTTTGTCATGTAAATGTAATCATTCAAACTTCAGTTTTGTAGGTGTACTTTTATATAGTATATCTCTAAAATAAAGTTCAATATCATCTCAATATGGAGGAACTATGAATAAAATTCTGCAACTTATAACTATATTTTTGTTGGTTGATCTGGAATCCAGTATGTCATCTTTTAAAGTGTGAAATAATAAAGAAACATCGATTTTGTTTTTGTTAACTTGATGTGGAATTCCCCTCTGTATGCTGTGAATATTATTGGTTAATAAAGGAACTGCTTTGAGCCTATAGCAGAGCTACAGGGGAATATACCTAGGTGGAGAAAACTAAACTGAATATTGGGAGAAAGAAAGGTGAAGCTAAAGAAATGCTATGTAGCCCCATCAGAGATAGATGCCAGAATTTTAGCTGGTAAGCAACAGTCACGTGACCATACACAGATGAATTGAAATGGCTAAAGTAATATGCAGGATTTAGCCAATAAGAAGCTAGAGGTAAGGGGCCAAGCGGTGATTTAAATAATATAGTTTTTATGTGATTATTTAGGGTCTAGGTAGCCAGAAACCAACAAGCGGCCTCCTTACAATATTAATTAGAACTTTAAACTGCACTTAGGTTTTTTTCAAAACCTGCATATATGGTTATTTTCATTTCTTTTCCATAGTAAATAATGAAAATGCAGTGGTGTTAACATTTCAGCATGTGACAAGAACAAACGAAATTTTATACACTTTTTCTATGACCTTGCAATGCTGTGTTTTCCCACATCAACACATTAAGCACATAAATACATTACTAATTAGTTGGACTTTTATGCTTCTTTTGTAGAATATCTTGAACAAACATGCTTTTCTCTGTATGGTAATCACATTTTGGAGTTCCAAATATGAAGGACTCCATGTTCATATTTGTTATATAATATTATAGCAATTGTGACAACTTTAATACAAAATTGACAGCAGAACATTCAATCACAATCATGTATAGCATCAAGGAAGAATTATGCATTTCTCCTAAATGTTTTCCTAAGCTAATACAATAAAAGGTAGACCCAAGCTGATGGCTCATTGCAGCTTGTTAAAATTTTGAATAGGCTAGTTCAAGAATGGCTCCAAGTCAGGTGGTAGAAACTTTAGAGCAGGCTGTTTCAAGGATACAGATCAGTATAGTCCCACTAAGGAAAGTTGTATAAGGACTCAGGCTCCTGCTCTCTCTGGTTCCATGCTTCGTGAATTGTAAGGATCCTCCCTGCCACAAGCTCTTGACCATGTTCGGCCTTGCTGAAGTTCCAAAGCAGAGCAACTAAACAAGCGTGGTGAAACTTCTAAAGCTGGGAAACAAACTTCTCTTCCTTACTATAATCTATTATGTCAGGCACTTTGCACAATGACAGAAGGCAGATGTCAAACAGATGTGAGAGAAAGCCTCCAAGATGGTAACATGGAAAACTTGAATTCTGTGGGAAGAGACTGAACGTAGTAGAGTCCACTTTGTCTTGAACAGAGCATGTACCAAGAACAAGGGAACTAAAATGTGGTCCAAGAGGGTAAACATCTTCCTTCTGTGCACTAATACACTCTGGATAAACAGATAAGCCACAGAAATATTAAGCATCTGAGTGGCAGGAACCTTGTATTGTTTGTCTGTTCATTTGTGAAACTCTTGGCAAATGACTATGAAATAAAGAAAAACTGAGCCACTTCAAGGGTATGTGTGTAGATTCTTTGTCTCACTGTTTTTATTATTATTATTATTAATAATACAAATTTTCACCTCCTCCCCTCCTCCAGTTTCCCTCCTCCTCGCCACACTCCCTATTATTATTATTATTATTATTACTACTACAAATTTTCACCTCCTCCCCTCCTCCCATTTCCCTCCTCCTCGCCACATTCCCCCTCCCCTCTCTCTCCAGTCCAAAGAGCAGTCAGGGTTCCCTGCCCTGTGGGAAGTCCAAGGTCCTCCCCTCTCCATCTACATCTAGGAAGGTGAACATCCAAACAGACTAGGTTCCCACAAAGCCAGTACATGCAGTAGGATCAAAACCCAGTGCCATTGTTCTTGGCTTCTCAGTCAGTTCTCCGTGTCAGCCACATTCAGAGAATCCGGTTTGATCACATGCTTCATCAGTTCCAGTCCACATGGCCTTGGTAAGTTTCCATTAGATCAGCCCCACTGTCACAGTGGATGTGCACACCCCTCGAGGCCCTGACCTCCTTGCTCATGTTCTCTCTCCTTCAGCTCCCCATTTGGACCTTGGGAGCTCAGTTCAGTGCTTCAATATGGGTTTCTGACTCTATCTCCATCCATTGCCAGATGAAGGTTCTATGGTGATATGCAAGATATTCATCAGAGTTTTCTATAGTATAGCATCAGTTCAGGCTTCCTCTCCTCAGTTGCTCAAGGAACAAGCTGGGGACATCTCCTTGGACACCGGGGAACCCCTCTAGAGTCCAGTCAACCCTCAAGTGGCTCCCTTAATTAAGATATATACTTCCCTGCTCCCATATCCACCCCTCCTCCATCCCAACTGTCCCATACCCCCATGCTCTCCCCATCCTCCCCTTCTCACTTTTCTCTCCCCATCTCTCCTTACCCACATCCCACCCCCAACCCCAAGCTCTCAGTTTTTGCCTGGAAATCTTGTATAATTCCAATATCCATGAGGATAACTACATGTGTTTTTTTTTGGGGGGGGTACATCTTCCTATTTAGCTTCTCTAGGATCATGAATTATAGGCTCAATGTCCTTTATTTATGGCTAGAATCCACTAATGAGTTAGTATAAACCATATTCATATTTTTGGGTCTGGGTTACCTCACTCATGATAGTGTTCTCTATTTCCATCCATTTGCATGCAAAATTCAAGATGTCATTTTTTTTTACAGCTGAGTAGTACCCTAAAGCGTATATATTCCACACTTTGTTTATCCATTCTTCCATTGAGGGGCATCTAGATTGTTTCCAGGTTCTGGTTATTACAAATAATGCTGCTATGAACATAGTTGAACAAATACTTTTGTAGTATGATAGGGAATCTCTTGGGTATATTCCCAGGAGTGGTATTGCTGGATCCTGGGGTAGGTTGATCCCGAATTTCCTTTAGAAACCGCCACACTGCTTTCCAAAGTGGTCGCACAAGTTTGCATTCCCACCAGCAATGGATGAGTGTTCCCCTTACTCCACATCCTCTCCAGCAAAGGCTATCATTGGTATTTTTGATTTTAGTCATTCTGACAGGTGAGAGATGGTATTTCAAAGTTGTTTTGATTTGCATTTCCATGATCACTAAGGAGGTTGAGCATGACCTTACGTGTCTTTTGGCCATTTGAACTTCTTCTGTTGAGAATTCTCTGTTCAGTTCAGTGCCCCATTTTTTTAATTGGGTTAATTAGCATTTTAAAGTCTAGTTTCTTGAGTTCTTTATATATTTTGGAGATCAGACTTTTGTCTGTTGCATGGTTGGTGAAGATATTCTCCCAATCAGTAGGTTGCCTTTCTGTCTTAATGCCAGTGTCCTTTGCTTTACAGAAGCTTCTCAGTTTCAGGAGGTCCCATTTATTCAATGTTGCCCTTATTGTCTGTGCTACAGGAGTTATACATAGGAAGTAATCTCCTGTGCCCGTATGTTGTAGACTATTTCCCACTTTCTCTTCTATCAGGTTCAATGTGTTCAGATGGATATTGAGATCTTTAATCCATTTGGACTTGAGTTTTTTGCATGGTGATAGATATGGATCTATTTTCATTCTTCTACATGTTGACAACCAGTTCTGCCAGCACCATTTGTTGAAGATGCTTTTTTCTTCCATTGTATACTTTTAGCTCCTTTGTCAAAAATCAGATGTTCATAAATTTGTGGGATAATATCCGGATCTTCTATTTGATTCCATTGATCTACTTCTCTGTTTTTATGCCAGTACCAAGCTGTTTTCAATACTGTAGCTCTGTAATGGAGTTTGAAGTCAGGGATGTTAATGCTTCCAGAAGTTCTTTTATTATATAGGGTTGTTTTGGCTATCCTGGGTTTTTTGTTTTTCCAAATAGGGTTGATCATTGTTCTCTCATTGTCTGTGAAGAATTTTGTTGGGATTTTGATGGGGATTGTGTTGAATTTATAGATTATCTTTGGTAGAATTGCCATTTTTACTATGCTGATCCTACCCATCCAAGACCAAGGGAGATCCTTCCATTTTCTGGTGTCCTCTTCAGTTTCTATCTTCAATGCCTTAAAGTTCTTGTCAAATAGATCTTTCACTTCCTTGGTTAGAGTTACCCAAGATACTTTATGCTATTTGTGACTATTTTAAAAGGTGAAGTTTCTCTGAATTCCCTCTCTGCTTCTCTATCCTTTGTGTGTAGGAGGGCTACTGATTTTTTTTAGTTGATCTTGTAGCCTGCCATTTCACTGAAGTTATTTATTAGCTGTCGGAGTTCTTTGGTAGAGGTTTGGGGGTCACTAATGTACACTATCATATCATCTGCAAATAAAGAAAGTTTGAATTTTTCCTTTTAGATTAGAATCCCCTTGATCTCCTGATCGTGTCTTACTGCTATTGCTAGAACGTCAAGAACTATGTTAAAAAGATATGGTGAGAGTGGACAGCATTGTCTTGTTCCTGAATTTAGTGGAATGGATTTGTGTTTCTCTCCATTTAACTTGATATTAGCTGTTGGCTTGCTGTATATTGCTTTATTATATTTAAGTATGATCCTTGTATCCCTAACCTCTATAAAACCTTTACCATAAATGGGTGTTGAATTTTGTCAAATGCTTTTTCTGCACCCAATGAAATGATCATATGTTTTTTTGGTTTCAGTTTATTTATATGATGGATTACATTGATAGATTTTCATATGTTGAACCAGCCCTGCATCTCTGGGATGAAGCCTACTTGATCGTAATGGTTATTTTTTTAATATGTTCTTGGATTCTGTTTGCCAGAATTTTATTGAGAATTTTTGCATCGATGTTCATGAGTGAGATTGGTCTGTAATTCTCTTTCTTGGTTGGGTCTTTGTGTGGTTTTGGAACCAGGGTACTGTAGCTTCGTAAAAAGAGTTTGGCAATGACTCTTCTGTTTCTGTTATGTGAAACATATTAAGGAGTATAGGTATCAGGTCTTCTTGGAAATTCTGATAAAATTCTGCATTAAATCGTCAATCAGGTCCTGGGCTTTTTTTTTCTTTTTTTTTTTTTTTTTTTTTTTTTTTTTTTGGTTGCGAAGGCCCAGCCCATTGTAACTGGTAACATCTCTGGGCTGGTGGTCCTCATTTCTATAAGAAAGCAGGCTGAGCAAGCCATGATTAGCAAGCTAGTAAGCAGCACCCCTCCATGGCCTATGCACCAGCTCCTGCCTCCAGGATCCTACTCTGTTTGAGTTCCTGCCCTAGCTTCATCCAGTGCTATGGAAATGCACCAAATAAACACATTCCTCCCAGAGATAATTTGGTCATAATGTTTCACTGAAGCAATAGAAACCCCAACTAAGACAGTTGCCCTAAGTTTCCCTCCGCACTTCTGAACAAAGCTTTACAAATGCAAACCATTGACTGTTCTCATGTTTTCAGACAAGGTCTCACTGTACAGCACAAACTGGCCTTCAGTTTCATAGTCTGCATTTGCTGCCCTCTAGTGCCAGGATTTATTATTGTGAGCCTCCAATCCAGGCAAGGTTATGTGGTTCTTTGTTTTTTCTTTATGAAGTGCGTTGTGTGCTGATCCTGGACCACAAATAAGGATCCAGTGAGGACTTGTGGCAGGCCACACGGAGACACTTGAGAAAACCTCTGACTGCAAGAAAATGATTGCATACCAATTTAATTTAATCTAGCAATTCAATACTGTGAACCCGAGAAAAAATTTTTTTGCTCTTTTCCTAATGCAATTTGTGTACAGTTCTGTCTGTACAGGGGGTGAGCATATTTATGTGTACACAGTAGCACTTATACATGTAGGCATTCTTGTACATGTTTGTGCATGTAAAACCTAGAGGGCAACCTTGAGTTTAGTTACATAGGACCTAACAACATGTTTCATTGAAACAAATCTCTTTTGTATACTGAGTTTTTCCCATTAGGTTAGGTCCTCTTGCTAGTGAGTCCCAGGGAGTCCCCTATCTTTTTTCCATCCTTGACACTAGGGTTATAAGTATACACGCTTATGGCTCAAAGATTTTTAAAACGGACTATTTATTTAATTTGTTCAGGGATTATGTGACCTGCCACAGTGAATATGGGAGATCAAAGAACAACTTGTTTGTTTGTCCTCTCCATTCATGATGTTGGTTCCAGGGATCCACTATAAGTCATCAAGTATGGCACCAAGTACCTTTAACCACTGAGCAATCTCACTGGCTATAACATAGGGGCGTTGAAGGTTTTCTGGGGATCCAGTTCAGGCCCTAAAGCTTGCCCAGTAAGCACTTTATCTATAGAGATATCTCTCCAGCAGTCCTAATAGAGTGTCTAAAAAACAGAAATATTTTCCCTTTACTTTTCACATGTTATGAGAGTTATAACATTGTATGTTATAATGTTGTTTGCCAAACAGAGACTCAATGAGCCATTTTTAAAGAGAATTAAAGAAATGTTACCATTAAAATCATTTATATTTTTACACAGTAAATTTGATATCTTTTTCCTTCATTCTCATGGTTTATTTCTAATTTGAGAGCATAGATTTTCTTTATTAATAATATTCCTTTTACATTTATATTTAAACATTGATGGATTAATTCATTTATTTTTTCTTTTCTTTTTTGTAGACATCTGACTATGTAGCTAAGACTCATCTGAGACAAAATGGGTAGCCCACACTTACTTCAAAGGGCAGGCTACCTGCCTAACATTTCTGAGTGCTGAGATTGTACATATAAATCATAATACCAGATTCATTTGTAAACTTTTATAAAATTTATTTTGGATTGATATTTCTTCCAAGTCATTTGTTTTAATTTATGACATTATAAAAATAATTGCATGATTTTCCAGTTCCCTTTTTTCCCTGCAAAACCTCCCATATACCTCTCTTTGCTCTTTTAAAAAATATACCTTTTTTTTTCCTCATGAATAGTTGTTTGGACATGGGTGTATGTCTGTGTGAATATATACATACAAGTGTATCTCTCTGCGTGTCACACACACATACACATACACATACATGGGGACTTCTTTGTTCAGGTCTCATTTAAGGCAGTCAGCTTGGTGAGACCTTATAGGTTTAGCTTTTTACATTACAGGGAGATAAAATCTCACAGCGAACTCTCCATTTCTCTGGCTCTTAAAGTCTTTCATACCTTCCATAATTTTCCTTAAAATTTAGATGTGAGAGTAGGTTTGTTGATGTATCCATTGGACAGGGATCCTGGCTTAGCCAAGGTTTCTATTGCTGCAACAAAACACCATAAGCAAAAGCAAGTTAAGGAGGAAAGTGTTTACTTAGCTGACACTTCCATATTGCTGTTCATCATTGAAAGAAGTCAGGATAGGAACTCAAACGTGGCAGGTACCTGGAGGCAGGAGTTGATGCCACAGCATTTGGATAGGTGCTGCTTACAGGCTTGCTTTCAATGGCCTACTCAGTCTAATTTCTTATAGAACCAGGATCACCACTGGCCCAGGGGTGGGTTTGGTCCTCTCCCATCAATCACTTATTAAGAAAATGCCTTATAGCTGGGTCTTCTGGATGCATTTTTTTTTCCAACTGAGTTCCTTCCTTTTCAGATAACTCTACCTTGAGTCAAGTTGACATTAGCCTAGCAAGGTCAGATTCAAGACTATATACATTTTCTTTGGTTGTGGTTGGGTTTTTTTTTTTTTTTTTTTTTTTGTAAGAGTCTACATCTGTTACAAAGACTTTTCTGCATGAGATCTGAGGACTACAATTATCCGGGGGAAAATAAACAATTGGGAAAAGTATAGATTACTTTGGTTAGATAATAAAGTAGTTGTGGTTTCTTCTTTACAACCTATGGCTGCATTGGACCTAGGTAGCTGGCTGGGTTTCCAGTACCAGTCATAATTGCTCTCTTGTTGATGAGGTATTTAATCCAATTGGTAAGCTGTTGGTTACTGTCAGGGTATGAGTACTTAAACTGTACCTTAAGATTACCATGCCTTGCCCTCTTTCCTTTCTGCCACCGACATGCCATCCAGACTGAGGAAGACCCCGAAACTCCGGGGCCACGTGAGCCACGGCCATCATCACAGGATCAACTTTGACAAATATCATCCAGGTTACTTAGGGAAAGTTGGGATGAGGCATTACCACTTAAAGAGGAACCAGAGCTTCTGCCTGACTGTCAACCTGGATAAACTGTGGACACTGTTCAGTGAGCAGACCGGGGTCAACGCTGCCAAGAACAAGACCGGAGTTTCTCCCATCATTGGTGTCGTGCGATCGGGCTACTACAAAGTTCTGGGGAAGGGAAAGCTCCCTAAGCAGCCTGTCATCGTGAAAGCCAAATTTTTCAGCAGAAGAGCTGAAGAGAAGATAAAGGGTGTTGTAGGTGCCTGTGTTCTGGTGGCTTGAAGCCACTCAGGGAGGCCAATTAAATGCTAACAGTTTCCAAGTGGGAAAAAAAATTACCATGCCTTGATGGTTGGCATGTTTTAGAGGATAAGACTGTTGGTTGTATCCCTCCATTGGAAGCTTGCATGTCCTTTTGGTACCATAAAAGTTTAAATTCATGACACACACACACACACACACACAGAGCGAGAGAGAGAGAGAGAGAGAGAGAGAGAGAGAGAGAGAGAGAGAGAGAGAGAGAGTTGAGTGTTTTTGTGTAGATAGTTAATAGGGATTTCTCATATATTTTCCAAAAATCCTTACTACTCTTTACCTTCCTTTTTTATATTTATTCCACCCCTCCCCAGTAATTAAAGACTCCTTTTTCCATTTCCCTGATCAGATTACTTATATCCTGATACTCCACACTCCATAGCTCCCCCATCATCCAACTCTGGCAACGGTAGCTTTTTACTTCCTTGGTGTCTTCCATTAATTAATATGGCTACAAAATAAAAAAAATATAGCCCTTGACTTTTTCAAACTTATGTTGATGCTGTTGTAGGCTAGTGTGGCTTCAAATTCTGATCTTCCTTACTGGTATTTCAAGTTTGGCCCACCATACCTATGCAAGTTGTGCTTTAGTAGGTCTTCTAAATGTTTCTGATTTATAATATACACTATGAAGTTTGGGCCATACTTGCATCTGTGATCTCTTCAAATACTTTTGGCAATTTTTCAGCACACAGCATTGCTAGATATTGCAGATTGTACTGGTAATACTAGTTACTTGACTGAGAAATATTCTTACCATCTTCAACTGCTTCTACTGTCTCAAGATTTTATACAAGATTATTTCCTTCTTGGTCTACAAGTATTTTCTGCAATTCTATATTTACACAGCCATTAGCTTAGGTACTTGGACAGTAGAGAGATGGTGGAATGATCAAGGGCTCTTGGTGCTCTTTAGGAGTATTAGAGTTTCATTCTTAGCACTCAGATCAGAATGCTCACACCTGCTTCCAACTGTACTGGAGTTCAGCAGCCCTCTTCTGGCCTCTTTGAGCCAGACATATGTCCTAAACATGCATTCAGACACAAACACAAAAACTTAGAAAAAATACTAATAAATATTATAGGCATTAAATGTTTATTTTCTTTAAAATATTGTAGTAACATTTCACTTTTATTTTATTTTATTTTTATTATTATTTTTATTGAGCTCTACATTTTCCTCTGCTCCCCTCTCTACCTCTCGCCTCCCCTTCAACCTTCTCCCAAAGACCCCATGGTCCCAATTTACTCAGAAGATCTTGTCTTTTTCTATTTCCTCTGTAGATTAGGTCTATATATGTCTCTCTTAGGGACTTCATTGTTGTCTATGTTCTCCGGGATTGTGGTTTGTGGGCTGGTTTTCTTGGCCTTATGTTTAAAACCACTTATGAGTAAGTACATGTGATAATTTTCTTTCTGGGTTACCACACTCAAAATGATGTTTTGGTGTAGGACAATTCTATATTCTGTCAATAATATTTAAATAAATGCTGATTTGCCATTAGCCAGGAAGGATGTATAAATGGGACAACCAGACAGGAAGTAGAGGCGGGGCAAGGAGAATAGAAGAATTCTGGGAAGCAGGAAGCTTCCTCAGGAGTCCTGCCCAGACCACAGAAGAAGCAAGATGTGATGTGCCTCACAGAAAAAGGTACCGAGCCATGTGTCTAAGGTAGAAAAGAATAATGGGTTAATATAAGTGATAAGAGCTAATAAGAAGCCTGAGTTAATTGGTCAATCAGCTTATAATTAATATAAACCTCTGTGTGAATGTCTTTGGGGTTACCTGCTGTGGGAACTGGGCAGGACAGAAACTCCAACAAGCAGGACCACTTGGCTCACATATAAATGAAGCAGGCCCTCATGTTACAATGTTTTCCATTTTCCTGAAAAATTCAAGATGTCGTTATTTTTCTCTGCTGTGTAGTACTTCATTATGTAAATGTATCACATTTTCCTTATCCATTCTTTGGTTGAGGAGCATTTAGGTTGTTTCCAGGTTCTGGCTATGACAAACAATACTGTTATTATAAACATAGTTGAGCACACGTCCTTGTGGCATGATTGAGCATCCTTTGGATATATATCCAAAAGTGGTATTACTGGGTTGTTGCAGAAGGTTGTTTCCTAATTTTCTAAGAAATTGCCATACTGACATCCAAAGGGGCTGTACCAACTTATGTTTCCATCAGCAACGCAGGAGTGTTCCATTTACCCTACAATTTCTCCAGCATAAGTTGTCATCAGTGTTTTTGATCTTGGCCATTCTTACATATGTACTCACTCCATATATAGCTAGGGTTCTTAAACTGGAGGATGAACAGAAAGAGTGCTGGTTATTTGGAAGAGAGGGAAGATAGGAGAGTAGATTAGCTACATGCTATTCGGCCTCTGTGACTAAGTAGAATTTCACCTTGACCTTTGACTTCGGAATGCCTTCTATAAGGGGATGGAGATCTAGATAAAGTTCTCTTTAGCAGTGGTTGTAGAGACCTATTAGAATTCACGCCAGGCTACAGCCAGTGCAGCAGAACCTCTAATGATAGGTGAAGATTTGCAATTATCGATTAAAACAGCAGTTGATTAAGGGGCAGCTACTGAAGTTAATGAAAAACAACAGATGTGTATATATAATGTCCTGGTACAAAACACACACACACACACACACACAAAAACCACACACAGAATTAAAGTGGTGCACACCTTTAATCCCAGCACTCAGGAGGCAGAGGCAGGCAGATTTTTGTGAGTTCAAGGCCAGCTTGGTCTATAAGAGCTAGTTCCATAAAAAGCAGAGTATATCTGTACATAAATTAAACGCTGTGAATCAGCACTAAGGACGAGTGTCATTTACAAGCTAAACAAACCAAATAAATGAAAATTGGCTTCCTAGAAATACTACACCCTCCCCCAAGATAAACATGGGAATTTTTGTTGTTAATGTTTTTCAGTTTGAGATAATTTTCACAAGTTTTATTTCTTTTCTACAGACAAACATAAGTTGCAGTCAATAATTTATATAAGGTCATCCAGTTAATTCTACCATTTCCTTCCAAAAATGTAACTACTTTTCTTAGAAGATGCATCTCTATTTCTGCCAAGAGGCCCAGTAATTCCATATTTACAACCTTGTACTGATTTCTGCTCACTAAAATGCTCAGTGCTATTTGGGGTTTAAAAGACATGGAGTATGGTGTGTAGCAAACAAAATAAAGATAAATGAAATGTACTAATTTAAATTATAATTTCTGGTAGTGTAGTGAATGTTTTGTGTGTGTATGCGTGTGTGTAACATGACATATTGTCACAGCTTTTCTTTGTAGTCCTCAGAGAGCAGAGAATGAAGACATGTTTTTATAGTCCTTAAATCCTGATGTTGCTGTTTCAAAAGAGAAATCAATAATTACTATAAGCATCTCTTCAAAGAAGACATCAAAAACATAACATAGATACTTATTATTCTGTATTAAATATACACTGCTTACATTTTCTGTCTTGAGTTTCCTCTTCAAGTTTTCTATTTCTTTTTTCACTGTCTTTTGCTCAGTAGTATCAAGTCTTTGGTGATTATCCTCAAGGACTTTGATACTCTAACAGAAAACAAAAGTCTAGCTCAGTTGGAAATCCCCATCTTTCATGTCACATTCAAATCATTCAGAATTCAAAGCTTTCAAATAGTCACAGATAGGGGATGCTTTTTATGAATGCAAAACATGGTGACATTTACGGAGATTTTAGTGCTCATTAAAAGATTTAGGTAGAAGACGTGAGTGGAGTACAAACACAAAAAGAAAAAAAAGCTGTATAATTACTTGGAGAAAATAGGCTGGTGAATGAGCAGTGGAAATTCAAAGGAAGTACACTGAGAATAAGACTCGCAAGAGCCTGTAGCATGAAATACTGTATTTCCCATGCACAGGCAATGGCTTAATATCAACTTAATGATGGAGCATGTAAAATGATTTCCTTTCAGATGTAATGAACGAAATGGACTTAACAGACATCTATAAAACATTCCACCCTAAAAAAAAAAAAAAGAATATACCTTCTTCTCAGCATCTCATGGAACCTTCTCAATAATTGAGCACAAAAACAGTAACAAAGCAAACTTCCACAGATACAAAAAAATTTTAGTAACCACCTGTGTACTACTGGATCACCATGGAAGAAAGTTAGAATTCATCAATAATTCTACCCCCAGAAAGCCTACAAACTTCATGGAAAGTAAGCAGTCAACTACTGAACCACCCCTGGGTCAAGGAAGAAATAAAGAAATTGAAGTCTTTCTTGAATACAACGAAAATGAATACACAACATACCCAAACCTATGGGACACTATGAAAGCAGTGCTAGGAGGAAAGTTCATAGCGCTAAGTGCCCACATAAAGAAAAAGAGAAAGCACACATTAGAGACTTAACAAAATGCCTGAAAACTCTAGAAAAAAAAAAAAAGAAGCAGACTCACCCAGGAGGAGTAGAAGACTGGAAATAATCAAACTGAGGGCTGAAATCAACAAAATAGAAACACAGAAAACAATCCAATGAATCAATGAAACAAAAAGCTGATTCTTGGATAAAATCAATAAGATTGACAAACCCCTATCAAAGCTAATTAAACAGCAGAGAGAGAACATGCAAATTAACAAGAACAGAAATGAAAAGATAACCACAGACACAGAGGAAATTTAGAAGATCATTAGATCTTACTACAAAAGTCTTTATGCCAAAAAACTGGAAAATGTGAAAAAATGGATAATTTTATATAAGTACCATATGCCAAAGTTAAACCAAGATCAGGTGAACAGTCAAAATATACCTATAAGTTGCGAGGAAATAGAAGCTGTCATCAAAAACCTCCCAACCCAAAAAAGCCCAGGACCAGATGGTTTCAATGCAGAATTCTACCAGAACTTCCAAGAAGTGATAATACCTATACTCCTTAATGTGTTTCACAAAATAGAAACAGAAGAGTTATTGACAAACACCTTTTATGAGGCTATACTTACCATGATACCAAAACCACAAAAAGACTCAACCAAGAAAGAGAATTACAGACCAATCTCCCTTATGAATATCAATGCAAAAATCCTCAATAAAATACTGGCAAACCGAATCCAAGATCACATCCAAAAAATTATCCATTATGATCAAGTAGACTTTATCCCAGAGATGCAGGGCTTGTTCAACATACAAAAATATATCATTGTAATCTATCGTATAAATAACTTAAAGAAAGAAAACATATAATTATTTCATTAGATGCTGAAAAAACATGAAAAAATTCAAAACCCCTTTTTTATTTTTTATTTTTTTCAAAACCCCTTTATGATAAAGGTCTTGCAGAGATTAGGACATAATGTTCATACTTAAATATAATAAAAGCAATATACAGCAAGCTGACATCTAACATCAAATTAAATGCAGAGAAACTAAAATCCATTCTACTAAAATGAGGAGCTAGACAAGTCTGTCCACTCTTTCCATACCAATTCAATATAGTGTTTTATGTTCTAGCAATAGCAATAAGACAACATAAGGAGATCAAGGGGTTTCGAATTGGAAAGGAAGGAATCAAACTTTCGTTATTTTCAGGTGATATGATAGTGTACTTAGGTGACCCCAAAAACTCTACCAAAGAACTTCTATAGCTGACAAATACCATTAGAAATGTAGCTGGATACAACTTCAACTCCAAAAAATTAGTAGCCCACCTATACACAAAGAATAAAGAAGCAGAGAGGGAATTCAGTGAAACATCACCTTTCAGGATAGACAAAAATAGCATTAATTATTTTGGGGTAACTCTAACCAAGGTAGTGAAAGATCTGAGATGCTATGATGAGATCATCGTGGGATTTCATTTGCTGGATGCAGAGAAGACCTACTTCTTTCAGCTCTGGCTCTGGTTCTTCAGTGGTGTTCTGGTTTCCGGCTTCTTGCCCTCCTCCGACCTCTGGTGGATGGCACATCTGTTAATGCTTCAGCAGAACCGTGTTCTGACCTAGGTGTTCTGGCAGATGATGTCTCAGATGCTGAATTTTCCATTTGCCTTTGGAGGCGATCCATGTTTTCTACACTAAGACGTGTAGCAGATGGTTCATTTTCATTCTCTGAGGTTTGGCTTCCATTATTACGGTTAACATTTGTCTCTAAACTGAATCTGAAATCACCACTGTTTGGATTAGTGTGGCTCACTGCCCTCCCGGACTGATTTCCTCTCTGACCGCTTCTTGTTGTATTGCCAGTCTGTCTGACAGAGCTAAGCCAATCTATTATGAAGTCACCATTGGACTCGTCTTCTGAAGAGTCTCCATTTTTCTTCTGAGCTCTGCGGCGGCAGCGGAGGCGGCCCCTCTTTAATTTGCTGTAGTCTTCTGAACAGCTCCTCCCCAGTACTTTGACCTGCAGTGCCTAGCAAATTGTTGTTTCTCACAAGTCGATAGTCTTCTCCACTCAGATTATTTACAAATCGATGGAAAGCTTCTTCCCGATCCAAGCGATCCATTTGCCTTTTGCGCTGTGCTGCAGATTGGTCATTTCCTTGATCGCTAGAGTCTTGAGTTTCCCATCTTGATGAACAAGTGGACAATTATCTGTCTGTTATGACATAGTACTGAAATCCAATCAACTGGAGCTTCAGTTTTCTTCACTAGGCTTCGGTGGTCTGGCCAGGAGGGGACTTGCTGGGCTCTGCTGCCTCCGCTGCCCGCGAGGCCGCCTAAGCTCTGCTGGATGCCTGCCTCCTGCTCTCTAGCCAGCCTCAGAATGCCTGGGAGAGACCCTCCTCTAGCCCAGCGCCTGCCCATTCTGAGACGTAGCTCCAGCAACCATTATCTTCCCCATTGTTACCTGGCATTGACAGAAATCCACTCAAGTTAACTTTTCTTAAAGTCACCCCAAATTACCTATTGATTGTATTTCAGGTCCCCTTTCTCAGCTACTCCACAGGACCCAAGAATTCCTATTTAGAAAGCAGATGATTCAGCCAAAGCGTGACTGGTAGTCCTACCCGTAGGACAAACCCACTCTTCTTGCAAGGCTGGCATCACGCTGGGGAATTTAGTGAGATAGTGACTGCTTCATGATAGGTTGGCATCACAAGGATGTTCATTGTGCCCTTCCCTAATCACAGTGGCTAGGTGCCATCATGAGAAGGAAACTAGGGGTTGACCTTCGCTACTCTGGTGTCATGAGAACAAGGATTATGTCAGGGAGCCTGAAGACACCCTGCTACAGTCCTCCAGTGGGAGATAGCTGTAGGCACTATTAAAGAGAATGGGAAAGCAGTTATGGACAAGCTGATCCTTTCAGGTTGGTATCTGATTAAGGTGCTAAGGGAATGATGGTTTCTAGCCCAGCCCTCCATGTAAGTGTAAGGAACTGTTACTGTCACCCGAGGTCGGCAGGAAGTTTGACTTCTAGAGGTACCTTTCTGCCATGCATTTCACAACCGGCAGAATGGAAAACAGAAACTCAGACCCATTGGAACACTTGATGTCCACAGACCCCTTCCTCCCACAGAGCGTTCACTGAGGGATGACTTATGAAAACACAGAGACTGAGCCTCCTGCTCAGATCTCAGTCCTCTCTTTGTTCCCCTTCCCCACTCTTCAAAGTGTTCAGGAGCCTCTCTTCAACTTGGTAAGTAGTCAGAGCCTGAAACATAAACTCTGGAGAAGATGGAACATGGGAGTACCTGCATAGCCCTTAGGCTTGGAAAGCAGAGTGTGTGTAGTAGATGCTGTTGCAATACAAAGAAGAGATGCTCCCAAAGAAGATGGACATGTTGAAGGCCTGACCCTTTGCTAGTCCAGGATCAGCAGTTTCATAAATGGTAGACAAGGCAAAAGAACTCTATTCAAACACACCACTCTTTGCTCCTAGCAGACTCCAATGTTGGGAGACCCAGAAAGAAAACACACACTGATGTAGGTGTGTCTGCTATGTATCTGTTGCTTTCATTGGTTAATTAATAAAGAACTGCTTGGCCTGATAGGTCAGAACATAGGCAGGGTAGGCAGAACAGAATGCAGGGAGGAATAAGGCAGTGAGACAGACGCTATAGCTCTCCTCTCCAAGATGGACGCAGGTTAAGATCCTTCCTGGTAAACCACCACCTCGTGGTGCTACAGTCAGCAATAAAAATGGGTTAATCAAGATGTGAGAATTAGCCAGTAAGCAGCAAGATTATTGTAGTTGTCCTCTACATTATTTAGATTCCTTGAAATAGAATGCTTAGCAAAACTTTTGTTATATGTTTCTTGCTTAATATTGTTTGTTGTTTGTAATTTTATATTTGGTATCTGTTCCTACTGTATATAGTTGTATTGGGTTTAGTTCAATCTTGTTTAGAGAAAGGGGAGATGATGGGGGACTTCAGCCAATCACATGCTGCTTAGGGTGTCCCCTGGGGCCACAGATAGCCAATAAAAGCATCCATGTACTCTAGCTCACTCCCTTTGTGTTCCTGTTCTCCTGAATCGCTGGAACCCTGGTTTTTTAAGTTTCCTTTCTTCTGTTTATTATAGCTGAATAATATTTTAAGTTAGTTTGGTTAATTACAACTTCAGATCGGCCTCGCCCATCAACACACAAAGGTGATTTAAAGATTAGTTGATCAGAGGAATTAGTATGATGTGTTGAGATTTCCTATACCAGACTTAGTCCATCACTTCTAATTTCAGGTCCCTGCAGCTCCTCAGGGTATAGACAGAATGCAGCCAGATTCTCTGAGAGGATATAAGACAAATGGCATCTAACCTAGTTCCCAGTAGAGTCCTTGTTCCCCCTTGGAACCTCATGAGCACAGACTTCACTGTCTACGTTTCTATTGGCATTTTGGTGTTCCCATGTCCCACCCATTAAGCTTATGTACAGTGTTCGAGGACTTCTCTAGCCAACAACTCGGAACTCTTCTACATTTCTCTCGTGACCTTATTCCTAAGGCCTATGGACTGCAAGGTCCCATTTATAAAAATTTGCTATCCTAAAGAAGCTAAATAAGAAGGTGATCCAAAGAAAAACATATAGCTATCCTCCTGGTTATGGGAAGTAGACAAGATTGCTGGGCAAAAATTGGGATCTTGGGGGTGGTGTGGGAGGGGGGTAGGGTTAGATGGGGAAAGAATAGTGAGAAGGGGAGGTTGGGGGGAACTTGGGAAAAGGGATGATTGGGATAAAGGAAGGTTGGATAGGGGAGCAGGGAAGCACATATCTTAATTAAGGGAGCCATCTTAGGGTTGGCAAGAGACTTGGACCTAGAGGGGCTCCCAGGTGCTCAGGGCGATGTCCCCAGTTAGTTCCTGGGGCAGCTGAGGACAGGGAACCTGAAATGACCCTATCCTATAGCCATACTGATGAATATCTTGCATATCACCATAGAACCTTCATCTGGCAATGGATGAAGATAGAGACAGAGACCCACATTTGAGCACCGGACTGAGCTCCCAATGTCCCAATGAGTAGCGGAAGGAGAGAGAATATGAGCAAAGAAGTCAGGACCACAAGTGGTGCACCCACCCACTGAGACAGTGGGGCTGATCTATTGGGAGCTCACCAAGGCCAGCTAGTCTGTGACTGAAAAAGCATGAGATAAAACTGGACTCTCTGAATATGGCAGACAATGAGGGCTGCCAAGAAGCCAAGGACAATGACACTGGGTTTTGATCCTACTTCATGTTCTGAATTTGTGGGAGCCTAGCCAGTTTGGATGTTCACCTTCCTAGACCAGGATGGAGGGGGGAGGACTTTGGACTTTCCACAAGGCAGGGAACCCTGACTGCTCTTTATACTGGAGAGGGAGGGGGAGAGGAGTGAGCTGAGGGGGAGAAGAGTGGAAGGAGGGAGAGGGAAAAGGGAGACGGGGAGGGAAATGGGAGATGGGGAGGAGGCGGAAATTTTTTTTTTCAATAAAAAAAATTATATTACATAAAAAAAACAATAATGATTCCCAACCTGGTACCAAGGTTCTGGACTTATTTCATTTCTCATTTTCCTGACAAAATACCAGACCAAAGTACCTTCAGAAGACAAGGGCATATTTTGTGCAGGCTTTGGAGTGAATACAGCCCGTCATATTGTGATAGCATGGCAGTGACAGTGGCTCCAGCTCTTGTGGCAGGCTGTTGAGACAGCTCTTTACACTGTGCCAGTGGCAACCAGGCAGAGAATGATGATGCTCTGCTCAGTTTGCCTTTTCCTTTTGTCCTCTCTGCTCACTCTGGGAGCCCAGCCCATTGACTGGTGCTGCCAACATTCCCCAGGTGTATTCCCTGAGAGCTGTCTCTCTAGAAGTGTGCTACTCGACTGGCCCAAATTCACTTATGGTGGCAATTAAAGATCAACCACAGAAACATAATGAAGACCATGTACGTCAACCTTGTCACCAGCATTGTACTAAATGGGAGGAAATGGAAAGCATTTCATTTTGAATAAGAAGGTGAAAAGTCCACTTTCTTCACTCTTATTCAATTCAGTGCTGAAATCTTAGTCAAATCAGTAAGACAAGAGACAGAAGCCAAAAAAAAAAAAAAAAAAACAGAAGTAGTCAAATTACCTCTCAGATTCTGTACTTGAAAGATCCAAAGGAGTACTAGATCTCATAAGCATTTTCAGCACAGTAGCAGAATACCAAATAAACCTATGGAATTAGATTTTTCTCTATATAAATACTGAGCTTACTGAGAGAGAAATAAAACAATTCCTTTAGCAATTGCAAAAATAGAAATACCTAGGAGACTGGACTAGAGAGATGGTCTACTGACAAGAGACCATGCTTCTCTTCCAGAGAACTAGAGTTTGGGCAGCTGACAATTTCCTCCATTTCAAGTTCCCTGAGATTCAGTGCTATCTTCTGTCCATTGAGGGCACTCACATACACACAGCTATACACAAAAACACATAATTATACATAATTAAACAAACAAAGTAAGTCAAAAATTAACTGCCTACTAACCTTTAAGCTAAAAGTTTGTTAAAGGCACCTGAAATTATAATGAAGCTGCGCAGTGGTGGCACATGCTTTTAATCCCAGCACTCTTGGAGGCAGAGGCAGGCAGATCTCTTTGAGGTTGAGGCCAGCCTCTTCTACAGAACGAGTTCCAGGACAGACTCCAAAACTACACATAGAAACCCTGTCTTGAAAAACAAAAAGAAGACATGTGCAATTAAAATTTTATTATATTTTCCACTTCTTTCTTTGTGTGTGTGTGTGTGTGTGTGTGTGTGTGTGTACACATTCCCTTCTTTCTTTGTGTGTGTGTACACATTCACTTACCACTGTGGGTGTGTAGAGGTCCGAGGAAAACTTCAACCAAATAGCTCCCAGGAATGGAATGGTGCTTTTCAGACTTAGGAGCATATCCCATAACCTGCTCAGCCATCTCTCTAGCCCTACAATTAAAAATGCAAAACAACAATTAGCAATTGTTATAGGAGAGGGGGATAGGGTGAGTAGAGGAGTGGGAGGATGGGAGGAATTGGAAATTTTGAATGATATTATTTATAAAGCAATAAAAACCCAAACAAATACAAAACTAAAATTGTAAAACATTGGGCCTGGAGAGATGGCTTGGCAATAGAGCACTCCCTGCTCTGCCAGAGGGTCTGGCTCCAATTCCTAGCACCCACATGGCAGCTCACAACTGTCCAGTTCCAGAGGCTCTGACACCATACACCAAAGCACATAAAATAAATTTTCATAAATAATAAAAGATTTAACAGACCAAAGAAACAATTTGAAGAATGACTTTCTGATATGAATTAACAAAATTAATATTGTGAAAATGGTGATCTTACCAAAAGCAATTGACAGATTCAGTGCGATCCCAATCAAAATCATGATGTTATTCTTCACAGAAATGCTAAAGGACTTCCAAAATTCACACAGAGACACAGAACATCACACGTAACCAAAGCTATCCTAAGCATGGCAATGCCTGATTTTGTCACACTACAGAACCATAGAGACAAAACCACCATGCTACCAGCACCAAAACAGAGACAAAGACAAAGGAATAGAAAAGAGATTCAGAGTAAATCCACACAGGTACAGGTTGGCATGTGTGTCTGAGACAGGATCCCTTGCAGCTCAGGATGGTCTTCCCTTGAACTACTGATCCTCCTGCCACTATCTGCCAAGTCCTGGTATCGCAGATGGACATTTGACCTAATTTTTGACAAAGGTGCCAAAAGCTCACACCGCAGAAAGCACCACATTTCACCAAATGGTGCTGAGAATACTGTATGTTCTCCTGAAGAAGAATTAGTCTAAGTCACTATCTCTCGCCTTGTACAGAAGTCAATTAGGTCTGCCACAACGACCTTAATGGAAGGCTTTCAAGTTTGAAACTGCTGGCCTGAAATGGGGAGAACATGTCACTATAGTGGGGAGGTGTGGAAAGTACATTCTGACAAGATCTCCAAGTGCTCAGGAGGCACAACTGACAGATTGGGTTTTCTAAAACTGTAGAGCTGCACAGTAAAGGGAATAGGCAGCAGAGTGGAAACACCATATACAGAAAGAGTGAATTTCTTGTTAGCTCTATACCTGACACTGAATTAATATACATATTATAGGAAAAAAATCCAATATCAATATCCAAATTATCCAATCAATACATTGACCAATGAACTAAACAAATGATTCTTAGAAGAAGAAAGGTAAATATGGCTGATAAAGGTAGGAAAATGTTCAACATCCTTAGACAGCGGCAGGTCTGCAAGGTCAAACTACATTCAGATTCCATCTCACTGCAGTTGAAATGGCCACCAAAAACAAAGCAGAGACATCACATGCTGGCAAGAATGTGAGAAAATGAAACCTGGTGGAGATGTCAATCCAGCCACTATGGAAAATCACAATGCAGGTTCCTCAAAGCACTGATGATAGAACTGTAACATGATGTATCTGCAGGACTGCTGGGAATAGCTGCAAGGGAATCTGAGCCAGCCTGTTACAGAGACACGAGGGAGCCCCTGTTTCTTTTGTGGCAGTAATCACAATGGTGTTCATCCACAGATTAATAAATAAAGGAATTTTGACATGTCACACACACACACACACACACACACACACAAAAGGCTTAAAAGAGAGAGGTTAATTATTTGGGGAGAGAAGGGGGACTAGCAGAAAAAGGAAATAGTACAAAAGAGCATGAACAAACTACAATGATATGTGTGTATGGAAATGTCATATTGAAATTCATTATTTCCTGTACTAAGTGAAAACTTTTAATTAAAAGATGTTCTATCTATAGTAAATAGCAATCACCAGGAAAACAAAGTATTTTGTAAGCCCTAAAGCTGTTTGTTGAACAGTCATCCCTACAAGGTCATCACAATTCTTGCATCTGTGTAAGACTATTTTGAATTTAATGCATCTTTAAGTGATTTTTGCCTGGCTATATTTCTGAACTTGTGACAAAGTAGCATCCAATTGCTTAAAAGTAACAGTCTTTAAATGAATCTCTATTTTGATTGCTTCCACAGACTAAACTTCTGTCCCTGTGTGTCTATGTCTGCCTGTCTTCCTCTGTGTCTTATAAGGTAAAGAAAAAGCCCCTTCTTCTGTCATTTGTTTTTGTTTTTGTTGAGACAGGGTTTCTCTGTAGCTTGGAGCCTGTCCTGGAGCTAGCTCTTGTAGACCAGGCTGGCCTCAAACTCAGAGATATGTGCCTGCTTCTGCCTCCCAAGTGCCGGGATCAAAGGTGTTTGCCGCCACACCTTGAATTCACAAAGGTCTCTTTGCCTCCACCTCCCAGATTTGTGATTAAAGACATGTGACACCGCACTTTAAACTCACAGAGGTCTTTCTGCCTCTGCTTTCCAAGCATTGGAATTAAAGATGTGTACCACCATGCCTTGAACACATAGGTCTGCCTGCCTTTGTCTACCAAGAGTTGGGATTAATGGTTTGTATCCCCACACCCAACTACTCTTTCTTTCTTTCTTTCTTTCTTTTTAATTTTAAGGATTTTAACCTTTAGCCTGCATTTATTTTTAACACACTCTAAACCATTTAGATGTTACTTCATCTTTGACTCTCTTTTTACTGTATATCTCTCTTTTTTCTGACCCCATGATTCTTTAATTTCCTAAGCAATATGGAAAGAATTGAGCCATGGCTTTTACGGCTTGATCAAGCCCATTCCTGACCTTTCTGAAATTCCAAGCTCATGGTGGAGGTACCAGCTGGAGTCATGTTTATAACCACAACTGTATGGCATTTCAAGGCCCTTGCTGGCAAGCAAGCTGCAACAGTGTATTAACAAACAACAATCAAATGCTCTCTCTGTAGCAGGACCTTCTGACTCAAAGAGTCAAAGTTTGTACTGGTAAGACAACTCAGAAAGCTGGCATTTTAAAATGGCACAGCATTTTTCCTGCTATCTCTAAAACCATAATGTGTTTCACAAAATAGAAACAGAAGATTCATTGCCAAATTCCTTTTTTAAAAAAAAAAATTGCCTCCTCTGAGCCTCCCATTTCCCTCCCCCTCCCCCCCAATCTCTCCCCCTTCCTCTGCAGTCCAAAGAACAGTAAGGGTTACCTGCATTGTGGGAAGTCCAAAGTCCTCCGCCCTCCATCCAGGTCTAGGAAAGTGAGCATCGAAACAGGCTAGACTCCCACAAAGACAGTACATGCAGTAGGATCAAAACCCAGTGCCATTGTCCTTGGCTTCTCATCAGCCCTCATTGTCTGCCATGTACAAAGAGTCCAGTATTATCCCATGCTTTTTTCAGTCCCAGTCCAGCTCATCCCTACTGTCTCAGTGGGTGGGTACACCCCTTGCAGTCCTGACTTCCTTGCTCATGTTCTCCCTCCTTCTGCTCCTCATTTGGACCTTGGGAGCTCAGTCCAGTGCTCCAGTGTGGGTCTCTGTCTCTATCTCCATCCATCGCCAGATGAAGGTTCTATGGTGATATGCAAGATATTCATCAGTATGGCTATAGGATAGGGCCATTTCAGGCTCCCTCTCCTCTGCTGCCCAAGAAAATAACTGGAGACATCGTCCTGGGCACCTGGGAGTACCTCTACGTCCAAGTCTCTTGCCAACCCTAAGATGGCTCCCTTAATTAAGATATGTGCTTCCCTGCTCCCCTATCCAACCTTCCTTTATCCCAACCATCCCATTCACCAAAGTTCCCCCCATCGCCCCTTCTCACTTTTCTCTCCCTATCTCCCTTTACCCCAATCCCACACCACCCCCAAGTTCCCAATTTTTTCCCAGCAATCTTGTCTATTTCCAATATCCAAGAGGATAATTATATGTATTTCTTTGGGTTCACCTTCTTATTTAGCTTCTCTATGATCACAAATTATAGGCTCAATGTCATTTATTTACGGCTAGAAACCAAATATGAGTGAGTACATCCCATGTTCATCTTTTTGGTGTCTGGGTTACCTCACTCAGGTTAGTGTTTTCTATTTCCATCCATTTGAATGCAAAATTCAAGATGTCATTGTTTTTTACCGCTGAATAGTACTCTAATATGTATATATTCCACAATTTCTTCATCCATTCTTCCATTGAAGGGCATCTAGGTTGTTTACAGGTTCTGGCTATTACAAATAAGGCTGCTATAAACACAGGTGAACAAATGATTTTGTAATACGATAGGGCACCTCTTGGGTATATTCCCAAGAGTGGTATGGCTGGATCCTGGGGTAGGTTGATCCTGAATTTCCTGAGAAACCACCACACTGATTTCCAAAGTGGTTGCACAAGTTTGCCTTCCCACCAGCAATGGATGAGTGTACCCCTTACTCCACAACCTCTCCAGCAAAGGCTATCATTGGTGGTTTTGATTTTAGCCATTCTGACAGGTGTAAGATGGTATCACAAAGTTGTTTGGATTTGCATTTCCCTGATCACTAAGGAGGTTGTTCATGACCTTAGGTGTCTTTTGGCCATTTGAACTTCTTCTGTTGAGAATTCTCTGTTCAGTTCAGTGCCCCAATTTTTAATTGGGCTAATTAGCATTTTAAAGTCTAGTTTCTTGAGTTCTTTATATATTTTGGAGATCAGACCTTTGTCTGTTGCGGGGTTCGTGAAGATCTTCTCCTAGTCAGTAGGTTGCCTTTTTGTGTTAGAGACAGTGTCCTTTGTTTTACAGAAGCTTGTCAGTTTCAGTAGGTCCCATTTATTCAATGTTGCCCTTAATGTCTGTGCTGCTGGTGTTATACATAGGAAACAACCTCCTGTGCCCATATATTGTAGAGTACCTCCCACTTTCTCTTCTATCAGGTTAAGTGTGTTCAGGTTGATATTGATCCATTTGGACTTGAGTTTTGTGCATGGTAATAGATATGGATCTATTTTCATTCTTTTACAGGTTGACATCCAGTTGTGCCAGCACCATTTGTTGAAGATTCTTTCTTTCTTCCATTGTATACTTTTAACTCCTTTATCAAAAATCACGGATTTTCATAGGATTGAGTGTTAAAATCCAGGTCTTCTATTTGATTCCATTGGTCGACTTCTCTGTTTTTATGCCAATACCAAGGTGTTTTCAATACTATAGCTCTGTAATAGTGTTTGAAGTCAGGGATGGTAATGCCTCCAGAAGTTCCTTTATTGTATAGGATTGTTTTGGCAATCCTGGGTTTTTTGTTTTTCCATATTACGTTGATTATTGTCCTCTCAAGATCTGTGAAGAATTTTGATGGGGCCTTGGTGGGGATTGCATTGAATCTATAAACTGCCTTTGGTAGAATTTCCATTTTTACTATGTTGGTCCTCTGAATCCAAGAGCAAGGGAGACTCTTCTATTTCTGGTATCCTCTTCAATTTCTTTCTTCAAAGAATTAAAGTTCTTGTCAAATAGAGCTTTCACTTTCTTGGTTAGAGTTACCCCAAGATATTTTATGCTATTTGTGCCTATCGTGAAATGTGATGCTTCTCTGATTTCCCTCTTTGCTTCCTTATCCTTTGTGTATATGAGGGCAAATGATTTTTTGGAGTTGATCTTGTATCCTGCCACATTACTAAAGGTGTAGGAGTCCCTTGGTGGAGTTTTTGGTGTCGCTTATGTACACTATCATATCATCTGCAAATAACGAAAGTTTAAGTTCTTCCTTTCCAATTTGAACCCCCTTGGTCCCTTTATGTTTTCTTATTGCTATTGCTAGAACTTCAAGCACTATATTGAAGAGGTATCGAAAGAGTGGACAGCCTTGTCGTGTTCCTGATTTTAGTGGGATGTCTTTGAGTTTCTCTCTATTTAATTTGATGTTAGCTGTTGGCTTGCTGTAAATAGCTTTTATTATATTTAGGTATGATCCTTGTATACCTAATGTCTCTAAGACCTTTATCATAAAGGGATGTTGAATTTTGTCAAATGCTTTTTCAGCATCTAATGAAATGATCATATGTTTTTTTCTTTCAGTTTTATTTATATGGTGGATTACATTGATAGATTTTTGTATGTTGAACCATCCCTGCATCTCTGAGATGAAGCCTACTTGATGATAATGGATACCTTTTCTAATGTTTTCTTGGATTTGATTTGCCAGTATTTTATTGAGGATTTTTGCGTCGATGATCATAAGTGAGATTGGCTTGTAATTCTCTTTCTTGGTTGAGTCTTTGTGTTGTTTTGGTGTCAGAGTAACTGTAGCTGCATAAAAGGAATTGGGCAATGACTCTTCTGTTTCTCTATTGTGAAATACATTAAGGAGTATAGGTATTTGGTATTCTTGGAAGTTCTGGTAGAATTCTGCATTGTAACTATGTAGTCCTGGGCTTTTTTTGGTAGGGAGATTTTTGATAACAGCTTCTAATTCTTCCATGCGTTTGTAGGCTTTCTGGGAGTAGCATTGTTGTTGAATTCTAACTTAATCCATGGTGAACCGATAAGACACAGGTGGTTACTAATATTAATACTATTTTATTAGAGAAGAAGGAGGGAGAACATGAACAAGGAAGTCAGGGTGTGTCTACCCATAGAGACGATGGAACTGATCTAATGGGAGCTCAGCAAGGCCAGCTAGACTGGGACTAAATTAGCATGAGATCAAACCAGACTTTCTGAACGTGGCTGACAACTAGGGCTGACTGAGAAGCCAATGATAATGGCATTGGGTTTTGATTCTACTGAATGTACTGGCTTTTTGGGAGCCTAGTCTGTTTGGATGCATACCTCCCTAGACCTGGATGGAGAGGGAGGGTCTTGTACTTCCCACAGGGCAGGGTACCCTGACTTCTCTTAGGACTGGAGAGGGCGGGTGAGTGGGAAATAAATGGGAGGAGGGAAGGCGGTGCAAGCCAAAAATGAAAACAAACAAAGCAATGATTTTTGTCCCCCCCCCCCAAAAAAAATGACTTCTGCCTAAGATGATCAAGACTCACAGGATACTCCTGTCAGGACTTGATCATAACTCTAAATTATTTTTAGGTCCCCTTAAGATTATCAGTGCCCCCAACCAGGTAGAAGTAGCCTGGAATACTATGCTCACATTCTCATAAAATAGACTATGGATAATTTTCTTTGTTTAAAAAAAAGGAGGGGGAAGTGGTGAGGGAGAATTGTATGTATTCGGGCGATCATGTGTTAAATAAAGGCTGATTGGCCAGGCAGGAAATAAAGGCGGGTCAACCAGACAGGAAGTAGAGGCAGGGTGATGAGAACAGGAGAATTCTAGGAAGGAGGAAGCCCATTCCTCACCAGTACTGCCCAGACCACAGAAGAAGCAACATGTGATCTACCCCGCTGAGAAAGGTACCGAGCCATGTGGCTAACATAGTTAAGAATAATGGGTTAATATAAGTGATAAGAGCAAATAAGAAACCTGAGCCAATGGG
Organism: Alexandromys oeconomus; assembly: GCA_963919705.1. Classification (NCBI taxonomy): domain Eukaryota; kingdom Metazoa; phylum Chordata; class Mammalia; order Rodentia; family Cricetidae; genus Alexandromys; species Alexandromys oeconomus. Next base: position 864,958 of record CAWTZB010000088.1, on the reverse strand, counting down.
CCAATCAGTTTACCATTAATGCATACTCCCTGTAATTTCTTTGGGGCTTACTGGCTATGGGAACTGGGCTGGACAGATACCCCAACAAGTAGCCCCTCCTGCTACATCTGTCAGGTTTTCTAAAAGTTTCTCACCCTTACACAGATTCATTAAGATGGACAACAAGAAACCAAACAAACTCTTGGATCTTGCTATATATTAACTCCTGAGCAATCAATCTGCAGCCATTCATGCTCTTGAGAAGATCCCAAGGAAGCTTTTTGTTCCACTCCTCTCCACTGCATTTAAGGGTGTGCATAAGAATATAGTGAAGGAAATGGTGAAGGGTTGACCCTTTACCTGTCTCCATATTGGAACATTAACTGTGCATGAATCCCATAGTGAACTCCTGACAGCCATGTTGGAATGTCTTCAATTCCTACCTCTTCAGAACTCAGGATTTAGATAAGACCCTGTATAATAGAGACATGTTAAGACATAGGAGGTTACACCACAGCCTGCTTCTCTTGTTAGCCCAGTAACTCGAAGCCAATTTGTAGTGTATTTCTGTATGTAGAGCCTGCCTGTTCATTCCCAGATGAATAATCCCAAAATAATCACTCAGAAACTATATTAATTACAACACTGATTGGCCTATTAGCACAGGCTTTTAATGAACTAGCTCTCACATCTTAAATTAACCCATTCCTATTATTTTGTATTTTACCATGAGGTTCATGGTTTACCGCTAAGATTCTGGGTCATCTGTCTCTTTTCGCAGCTACATGGCATCTCCCTGACTCTGCCTTCTTTTTTCCTCTATATATACCTGGAATTCCCACCCTGCTCTCTTCTGTACTGCCTTAGACCCAAAGCAGATTCTTTATAAACCAGTGGTAACAAAACATATTCACAGCATACAGACGGGAATCCCACATCATCTTACAATGTTGAATATGGAATGTACGTGATTAAAGACACTGTTCACATGTTTGCATTATCATGTTATTATTGCATAGAAGAAAGACATAAATGTTAAAATTGCTGAGGATTGGTGGCAAACAAAAAAAATGATGTGTGCTGTTTAGTGATAATTTTCGTTCTGTTGTTCACTGCTGTCTCCTCAATTGAATGGGCATAAGAAGACACTGACAGCAATGGTCAAGGCTCCACACTTTTTTATCTATACATTAGAAAATTAAGTACACAAAAAACACAGGGAACTGAAAGGTATGAATGATGGTCTTCTGGTCTTACTGCCAAGAACTCAGCTTTTCAATAAGAATGTGTATAATATGGATATGATAAGGTAACAAAACATTATCCTGGAACTTATTGCAAGTGGGTACCAGATAATCTCTCATAGTTAGGTAATAGTGAATAATGAAAATCAATGTGGTTTGGTTGGTACATCAGTTGTGGTTATCTTAAAAACTCTGATGTCTTACAGAGGGTTTTAATTTTGTTATAGAGGTGAGAGAGGCTGCTGTTGATAAATATACAAAATGGAGATGTTTCATGAAAACAGGGATAGCAAGGTATTATGAACATTAGTTGATTACAGAAAATAGTAAAGGATATAATATTAACATGACAAAATCTTGCTGTATTTGGTGTATGGAATGACAAAAAGAAGAAGAAAAAGAAAGATGATTTTGTCACTACATGTTGTCATTGATACAGCTTGGTTATAATAATGTTTCTTGCTCTTAGTGTTCTGTGTTCTCTTTTCCCTACAGGAACCCTAAACTGAGGATCCTAGATTTAAGGGAGGATTCAGGCTGCAAGATTGTCTGCCTGGAGATCAGTACTATGTCACCTGCATGCTTGTTCTCCTGTGCTCACTTGAAGCACTCTATCTTGAAGATCAAGGACAAGCATCAAATTGCAAGTTCAGATCCTGAGGTTCAACCCGCTAATAAGACTGTGGAATTAATAGTGAACATTTCCCCCAGAAGCGGTAGCACCTTAAGGGAATGTGAATATTTGGCTCTACTTCTGAATAAAATAGAAGAGAATTCAGGTTCATTGCACCTGTGCTGCTGAGATTTGGAAATCCATAAATTGGGTGATAGTAGAAACACCCTGAACCACTTAGATCTCAAATGCCTTGATCACCTGTCAGTGTTTCCGGGCTGCCTGAGTGAGTTCATCATCCTTTTGACTCAGTTGGGACACCTGAGCAGACTTTGTCCATCTAAAGTCCCTTGTAGACCTTTGAATGAGAAAGGTTTTGGAATTGTGTCTCACAGCTGAGGTGTATGGACCATCTAAAGAAACTCAGTTTGTATTCTTTTGCCATCACAGATCATGTTGAAACTGTCCTGAGATAAGGGCCTGGGATAACTACTGGGTTTCCAATAGCAGCCTGTTTTTACCATAAGAGAGATAATTCTTAGATATCTTTAAGCTTCCCATAACCCTTTCTCCTTCTACCTCAGAATGGGCAATGCTGGGAGTTTTAAAACAGCCATGGAATGGTATTGTTCTAGAGTTGAAGACAAAAATGGGGTTACAAAAAGCATAGTCAGATGAGCATGTAGGCACTGAACTCATTCCAGAAAGATTGAGGTCAAAAGAACTATGCAGTTCTCTTCTGGCCATTGAGAGTTAAAGAGGGGGAATTGAAAGACTTTATGTTCCGGCCCAGGTGCACATATTCATACACTCGTATATGGTAATGTCACATCATGAGGAAAATCTCCAAGGTTCAGGCCATGACTGGAAAGGCTGTTATTTATGGACTGGTCAAAGGGAGCTTCTAGTTGGTTGCTCCTTCTGTCCCCTCTCTTCTGAGCAGGTGAACTAGCTCCCCCTTTGGTTATGTTGTATTTCCTAAGTTGATAGTATTTTCACTAAGTTTTTCCACAACTTTATAAGAATATGTTCAACATATTGTAAAAGTTAAACTAGTATTTGCCAGGGTGGTAAAGTATCTCTCACAGACCCACAAGACTATTGTGTGAAAGCTCACATCATTTGCTGCTGATGTGCAAAACAGTTTGTTCTAGTTTCACAGATATAGTTCCCCTCTTCTAGTTCACATTTTTTAGAAATCCTTTTCTGTTTTCTCTCTGAAGAGTCCTACCAACCAGTTTGAATTTCTTACATCTAACATTCTGTGAACTTTCTTACAATGATTTCAAGTTTCTAGCTGAGTGCCCTCAAGCCAACCATTTAAAGCTGCTGAATATCAGCAATAATCCGATGTACTGGGAAGATTGTGAGCCCTTTTATCTATACACATAGATTGGATCAGAAAAGGGAGTTCCCTCGCCATGCAAGTAACTCCTAGTATTCTTTGTTTTGTATATTTAGTGGTTTGATTATCGTGTGGTAAGGGAACTTCCTTTTCTGATCCAATCTATTTGTTGTTTTGTAAGTTTCTTTCTTGTACCTTGATAGGGATATCCTTCTTTAGATTAGGAAATTTTTTTTCTATGATTTTGCCTAAAACAGTTTTTGTGCTTGGTCCTTATTTCATCTCCTTCCTCTGTTCCTATTATTCTTAGATTTAATCTTTTCAGTGTCCCAGATTTTCAGGATGTTGTGTGTTGGGAGTTTTTTAGATTTAACATTTTCTTTAACAAATGTATCCATTTCCTCTATGTATCTTCAATTTATAAGATTTTATTTCTATCTTTTGTATTCTGTTTGTGTAGCTTGTCTCTGTAGTCCCTGTTTGAATTCCTGATTTTTTCATTGCCAGAATTGCTTCAGTTTAGGTTTTCTTTATTGTTTCTATTATTCCTTTAAAACGATTCCCATGGTGGGTTGGCGGAGCCCGCCATGAGAGAGCGGCTACAAACGATCCCTGGGTGGGCTGGCGGGTCCCGGGTGGGTCGGTGGAGCCCGCCATGGGAAAGCGGCTACAGGAGGGCACGCTTCCTTGGCCCACGGTGGCGGCAGGTAACAGACACGTAAACAAAGGAAATAGCCATAAGTATTTATTAAGGAAGGGGGAGAAAGAAAGACAGAGAAAAGAGATAAAAGGAGAGAGGAGAGATAAAAGAAGAGAGAGACAGAGAAAACGCGTGCGCACGCCAAGGAAGCAGAAAGAGAGAGAGAGTCCCAAGATTGCGATGGGCGGGTCAGAGGTTATGGGAGTGGGCGTGGCTAGGGCAGGGACCAAAAGAATTACAGTTTCTATTTTGATTTTCAGATCCTGAATAGCTTTATTCATTTCTTTCCACTGTTTGTATTTTTCTCTATTTTTAAAATGGGATTTATTTATTTATTTCTGTTGTTTGTGTTTTCCTGCATTACTTAAGATGTTTATTCTTTTATGTTGTAAAAGTAAATATGCTGGCCTGGCCTATTACCTGGGTACACTGTCCATTTAAAAGACAAACCCTGTCCACTCCATCTCCTCCTTCCTGCCTCCAAAGCAAGGGGATCTCAGGCCTCCTCTCCAGCCTTCTCTCTCTCTCTCTCTCTCTCTCTCTCTCTCTCTCTCTCTCTCTCTCTGTTTCTCTTCTTAGTCTGTCTTCTGGAGAGGCAACTTCTGTGTCTCTCCCTTTTCCTCTTCCCCTCTCCCTCCATAACCCACTATAAACTCTATACCCAAGCTCTCATCTGTCTTTCTGTCACCTGCCATGGTCTCCTTCCTACTAGGGGTCCTGAGACCTCTGGTCACCTACTGCCACTCCTTGTGAGACTGTCCTTGGGTCACCTGTGTTATGAATGATAACAGTTTCTTCTTTAGTGATCTCTATCATTTTCATACATGCTGTTTTAAGGTCTTATTTGTGCTTCAGCTATTTTAAGATTATCAAGGCCTGCTGTGGTAGCTGGACTCTAGTGGAGACATTTTTCTAGAGATTATTGTGTTTTTATACTGGCATCTAGACATCAGAGATTGGTAAGAATATAATTGTAGATGCTGATAAAATCTGGTTGGTTTTTTTGGGTGAGTGTTTTTTCCCTTTGGTTTCTCATTCCTCCCTTGTTTTAGAGTGTGGTAGCTGTGTCTTGCTTGGTGGGAAATTTTTTGACCATTTGATAGTCTCTGGGGGTTCCAGGAGTTTCTGGATATTAGCAACTGACATTTAGGAATGGGGATAGGCTAGGGTTGAGGAAATCAGAATGTTCCAACAGGGTCTGCTTATCTAGGCTCCTTGGAATTGGAGCAGAGAGTGGAGAGAGGTCATGCTAGAAGGTCTCCTATAGAGACAAGGTTGAGACTAGAGGATTGGACCCAGAGGAATGGAAGAAAGGGTGACATTCTGCAGTCAGCCCCCCTGCTTCCGTGGCAGGAGTGGCCTGTGGATTAGCAGGTGGTGCCTGCTGGAGTTGGGGGCTGAGATAAAGCAATAAGTGGAGAGAATGAGGTTGGTTGGTTAGGAGGGGAAGGTCTTTAGGATTCACTAGAAATGGACTTGGGGGAGGGCTGCCACATGTGTTCTCCCACAGAGCTGGGAATGAGACTGGGGATTGAGAGAAAGGTGAGGATCTGTAGTTAGTTTACCTGTTTCCCTGGTCTTCTCAGCTGGTGTGTTCACAAGGAATCCCTATTGTTTTTGGAGACTGGGATAATGGGATAAATTGGGAAAAGGAAGGTTGAAGGAACTTTGTGATTCATTGGGATGGGGTCAGAGAGGAAAGGGAGAGCCCAGCAGGTGGTCTACAGAGCTGGGAATGAGACTGACAGATGTGGAAGAGCAGGAGAGGTGAATAGCTGCAGTCAGCCAACCTGTTTCCCTGGCAGGCCTAGCCTGTGGATTAGCAGGGTGCACCTGCTAGAGTTGGGGGCTGGAAGGTTGTGAGAAAGGAAAGGTCTGTGGGAGAAACAAGGGATGGGTGCATTGGGGAAGGGAAGGCTTCAGCAGTTTTTCTGCAGCAGAGCTAGGGATAAGACTGGGGATTGGATCAGGAAGAACAGAGGGAGTCCACCTGCTTCCCTGGAAGGCTTGGTCTGTTGGTTATATTTCCTAGAAGTTAGACTCCCTGTGGATATGCAAATCATCTGTATTCTCCTGTATCCCCCTGTTTAAGTCTGGGTAATTAACAAGAACAAAAGTATTCAATTAGTCTGGGCCATAAAGAATGAAATTATATCATTTTCGGGAAAATAGATGCTAAGTAAAATAAGCTATTCCCATAAAAACAAATAGAGTCCTTTTTCTGTCTTATTTGGAATCTGAGTCTAACAAAAGCGTATGAAATTAAAAGGGGGACCATTGCAGGAAGGGCAGATTGGAAGGAATTAAAAAGTAATGGGGGACTAAAGCACTTTCTGTGCATGTATGTTATGCCCAAATGTGCAAAGTCCCTGCAAAAGCAAAAAAGGAGACCAACTCCTGTATGTTAAAAAAAAAAAAAAAAGCCTTTATTTTAACCAAGTTTGCAAACTCGATCTCTCTGCATGCCCAATGTATTGGAATAACTGAAGAGCCCCGAGTTCAATTAGAATTGAGTTTTTATAGTAGTAAAGTTGGGGGTGAGGGGTTTCTGAGGTTCAGGACCTCTGATTGGTTGACATTCGCCTAGGGGTGTCCTGGTGAATGTGCACTGGCAGCTGATCCTATCTACAGTGGTTGGAATGTTAGGCATTTCCTTAAAATGGTCTGTTTTGGGGCAGTGGTCAGGTAATCTCAGCTTGTGGTTCCTCCTGCAACAAGGTATTGCCTCAGGGTAAACTACTGAGACTCAGGCCTCTTACTAAATTTATGGATGGCTGATTTCTTCTCTGGCAGGTAGAATGTTTGGAATTAAAGAACTTAGCTTATCATGGCTGGCCCCCATGGTATGGAAGTGCTATTATGAATTAACTTTGAGCAATATTAATATGTGCAAATAAAAATGAAAAAGAGGGGTTGGAGAGATGGTTCAGGAATAAAAAGCACCGTCTGCTGTTCCAGAGGACCCAGGTTTGGATCCCAGAACATAAATGTTGAGTCCTAACCATCCATACCTTCATTTCCCAGGGTTCCAACACTGACTTCTGGCCTCTGAAGGCACTGTGTGCAGACATACATGAAAAGTTTCTGCACCCCGATAAACCTTTCCACTGACGCAATAATCCAAATCAGACCAAATCAATCTTAATTAGAAAAGGACCAGGTTTAATGGATACCAATGTTCCCGGGTAGCCTTCTAGCCACGCAGTGAGGAGACAGGGCAGGAAGAAACCACATGTTTGGTCTCTAGGGTACAATTTAAATACCCGGTGGGAGTGGTCTTGATCATCTCTGGGGCAGAATCATCATTTGGTGGGCTTTCTCAGAGGTGGAGTCTGGACTGAGGCAACTTCCAGGGGAGGGGCCTTGGGATGAAACTTCCACCCAAACATTCCAGACTCTGGATATATGGATGCCAGTGTCTGGGGTGACACTTCCAACCAAACACTACATACAGGCAAAACACCCAAACACGTGAAAATAATGACTCTCTAAGACAATGAAAAATATACTTGTGACATGCATATGTAATTTTGAGTTTAAACAATTCAACGTGAAAATGGTCCTAAAATTATACTTTTTATTTGTACAATATATCTTTTTAATGTCTTTTTAAAGCTGTCTATATTTTTGAGTGAATGTTAAAATGTTTTACTCATCTAGTGGTTAGTATCTTGTAATTATCTCTTATGGTAGGAGTAAGACATCACAGTGTTCAGTGGGCGATTAAGTGTAATAATAAAATTCTGTGTATTTTATAATGCTAGAAAATAGGATTTTGACGTTTTCATCATATCTGCTGGGGCTGTAGCTCACCTGGTTCTATGCTTGCCTACCATGCATGAAACTTTGAATCTGCTTTTCAGCATTGTGAATGGTAGCACATGGTAGAAGAAAAAAAAATGCAACTGAATGCTATCTGTTAATTTTGTGCCCTAAAATGCTACAAAAAATATTTTTTGGTTATAAATTTTTTGATGGAGTCTTTTCATATTTTCTACATATTGCAGCATGTCATCTGACAGCATAGACAGCTCATCTGCTTCTTTAAAAAATGAATGCATTTTATTTATGTCTCTTGTCTGATTGCTTGCTTTAATATTTTCAGAACTGATTTGAATAAAGGTCAAAATTTTTAAAGTTTTCTTCATTATTGAGAATTTCATACATGTATACAATAAAATATTATTATTATCTGTCCCCCACTTTTTTCCTCTAACTCCCTCCATGCCTCACACAAAATGGTCCCTAATAATTTCATGTCATTTGTGTATATGATAACCACATTAAAGGGTGTGGGGCCATCCAATGAAGCACAGGAAAACTATCAATAACCATAACCTTAAGTGAGAAGAAAACTTTAAATTAAAAATAAGGGTGCTTAAAGAAGACATTCTTGCCATATACCAGACCTTAGAGGTCAAACTTCCATTTGTCTTACTGAATATGATGTTAGTGGTGTATTTGTTACAAATGGCATTTTTCGAGGAAATTTCCATTCTTGAGAATTTTTGTTATGAATGGAAACTGAAAGTTGTCAAGCATCTTGAGATGACCATGTCATTTTTGTCTTTCATTCTGTTCATTTGGTGTGTCAAATTGACTGATGAACATGTAACATTTTATCCCCAAAATAAATCGTACCCCATCATAGTGTGTAATCTTTTGGATGGGTTGTGGAATTCAGTCTGTTAGTATTTTATTGAGGACTTTTGCATCTACATCATTAGTGTTATTGGACTCTAGTGTTCTTTTTAAATCGTGTTCATTTAGTTACTTATTTTGTGGTAGAGGGATATATACATACACACATGAAGATCAAAGGGCAGCTACAGGAGTCAATTCTTTTCTACTATGTATACTCCAGGAATCTAAGCAAGGTCCTAGGACTTTGTGGCAGGCTTCTCCACCTGTTGAGCCATCTCAACAGTTCTAGGTATTTTCCTTATGGTATGTGTCAAGCTAATGAAAGTATTTCCTTTGGTACCAGCATTATGCCAATATCATAAAATGAGTTTACATAGATTCCCTCTACTGACATTTCCTGACAGAATTTAAGAACTGGACCTGATTCTCTTTCAACTTTTTATGTGGGTATGCTAGTGCATGTGCACTTGTGCATATGTAAGTGTGGTGTGTGTATATTTGGTATATCTACATGTGTGTGTAGTCCTGAAGGCCAGAGGTGGATGTCTCGTGTCCCTCCCTACCTCTTTGTTCCTCAGCTTTATTCCACTGAGGCAAGCTCTCTCACTGAATCTGGAGCTTGAACTTATGTCGAGAAAGCCACAGTGGTCCTCCCACCTCCACCCATACAGTGCTGGGGTTGTAGGTCTGACTGCAGCCACACTGCAGTCAGAAACTTCAGGTTTCCCCGATCTAAACTCAGGTCCTCATGTTTGAGCAACAAGTGGTCCTACTTTCTGAACCATCTCCCTCAACCCTTAATTTCTATTAGAACATACAATAGAATTAATCAATAGTGTTGAGTCACTGCTCCATTTGCCTCAGTAAGTTGTATGTTTCTAGAATGTATTGGTTTCTTTTCACTTTTCCAATGTCTTAATTATAGGCCTTTATGTTCCTTTTTTATTACTAACACACATACTATAATTTCTCCTTTTTCATCTTATTTTCCATTAGTGTGTGTGTGTGTGTGTGTGTGTGTGTGTGTGTGTGTGTGTGTGTGTGTGTGCTGATGTGGAAGGGGATACATGCAAGTCCCACTCGAAGGTCAGAGTCATATTTGCTGCATGAGTTGTCTCTTTCCACTTTTACATGGCTTCCAGAAATTGAACTCAAATCCACTAGGATGGTGAGGCAATCTCTCTACCTGCTGAGCCATCTCACAGGCCCCATTATTCTTATTTATTTCTTTAAATGAGTAATTGAGTATTCTTTTTTATTGGTTTGAAATTAATTTATAATTTTTTAAAAAATTTATTTTATGTTAACATGCAGAGTAATTTACTTTATTATCATATTCTATTTAGATATGTCACAATTTTTCCTTATTCATTCATTTCTTATGCATTCCCCTCTTGCACAAGAGTCCCTCTTTGATTTAACTTTTTGTTTGTTTGGTTTTTTTTCTTGTTGTTGTTGTTTTATGTTTTTGAGACAAGGTTTCTCTGTGTAAGCCCCTAGGGGTTGCAGCTTCCGGAAACTGCTTGCACTCTGGTTTGTGTCACTTAAGCACTGTACTTGCAAGGGAGATTTAAAAACGACTCAGAAAAGAGAAAAACAGGCGGGCCGAGACTGTGCGGGCCTGTGGACTTTAAATCCACGTGGGGAGGCAAACGATAGCGTGCGTGGGGACTTGAAATCAATCTGTGTGTGCCATCATGTCCAACATAAAGTGAATTCTTTTTAAAATAATTTATTTGTTTGTATCTTATGTGCATTGGTGTTTTGTCTGCATGTATGTCTCTGTGTGGATGTCACATCCCCTGGAACTGAAGTTACAGATAGTTGTGAGCTGCAATGTGGGTGCTGGGAATTGAACCATGGTCCTCTGGAAGAACACCCACTGCTCTTAACTGCTGAGCCATCTCTCCAGCCCCATAATGTGAATTGTTATATAAAGCATGCAATTGACTTGAATCTTGGAAATTTTTTTATCTATTCATTTACTTTATTTTTACCCCTCAAACACTTATAATATAATCATAAATAAAAATGGGAGAAAAATACAGTTGATACAACAAATACAACGTTTTATGAGAAAAGACTATGGTCAATATTATATCAACAAATTGAATAACATCTTAGAAATAGGAGGCCAATAATCACAGAGTTATGAATAAATAGATATCCAAGTAGAGCAATGAATGAGGAGACTGAATCAGTCATTAAAAAAAATCCAACAAAGACTGGAGAGATGGTTCAGTGTCTAAGAGTGCTTGCTGCTTTTGCTGAGGATCTGAGTTCCCAACCCTGATATGACAACTCACAACTCTCTGAACTCAGGTCCTAGAGATCAGACACCTTCTTCTGACATCCTCAGAGACAGACATGTGATATATACATCCATGGAGGCAAAACACCCATGTACATAAAATGAAAGTAAATGTCTTAGTTTAAAAAAAGCTATATAAGGCTAGTCACACACCATAGACCATAGAAACTGGGTAGAATGATGGTACCCATTCTACCCAGATGGTAGATGTTTGGCAGATGGTACCCATTCTACCCAGATGGTAGATGTTTGGCAGATGGTACACATTTCAGTTATTAAATGAATTATGAAATCTGTTACCCAACATGGTGACTCAATTTAATAATGCTATATAAATCATTGAACGTATCAGAGAACTAATTTTCACATTTGGAAGTTGTGATTGTTTTTGAAAAGTGACAATAGAGTGTGAAGAAATGTGGAAAAATATTATTCAACCTGAGAGCCTCAGCAAGTTTCTGAACAAAGATGCAAGCTATTGTAGAAGCAAACAAAGATGCAAGCTATTGTAGAAGCAAACAAAGTCTGAGGACAAAGCAGCTGGTCTTGTCATTTACTATATCAAAATGTTATTCTAGGGATTTTTCTGCTTTTTTTTCATAGAAGCCATATTTCTCATCAATTTTGTAGGATACTAAAGTGTATTTTTAAAAAACAATATGTTTAAAAGATGGGCAGTGGTGGTGTATGCCTTTGATTCCAGAACAGCCAGGGCTACTCAGAGATACCTTGTCTCAAACCCTCCAGTCCCCAGAAAGATTTGTGCATCAAAGAATGTTTAAACATTTCTCATATAAGGGGACAATGATTGGACCCCTTGTTCACTTTTTTAAAGCAGACAGCATTGTTTAACACAGACCAACTTGTTCAAAGAAGAATCAAGACACTGGTGTGATGTGGACTGTTGTAGATCTAGAGCACTGAACTGAATACATAAATGGCTGAATACATAAATGAACAGCATAAAGAAGGCAAATAATTAATTTTGGTTTTGGTATTTCAAGGCATGGTTTTTCTATGTAACAATCCTGGCTGTCCTGGAACTCAACTCTGTACACCAGGCTGACCTCGAACTCATAGAGATCCGTCTGCCTCTTCCTCCCAAGTAATGGAACTAAATACATATGCCACCATCACTCAGCTTCAAATTAATTTTTTAAGATTTATTTATTTTATATTATGCATTTTTACAAACTGCATGTGTAACATGAGGTCCTGCTCATTGGGGTTTCCATCCCACCCAGTACCCCACAGCCGGCAAGCCCCAAAGAAAATCACACATAGAGTCTGCATTAATTATAAACTGATTGGCCCATTAACTCAGTCTTCTTATTAGCTCTTGTAGCTTATATTAACTCATTATTCTTATCTAGGTTAGCCACATGTCTTGGTACCTTTCAGTTGGGCAGGTTACATCTTGCTTCTTAGTGGTCTGGGCTGGAATGGGGGAAGAGCTTCCTTCTTCCCAGAATATTCCTGTTCTCATTGCCCCACCTCTACTTCCTGCCTGGAAAATCACAGTTTATTTAAATATGATTGACTGAATACAGACAATTCTCCCACACCATGAATGAATGTCAGTGCAACACATGCATGTAGTGCCAATAGAAACCAGAAGAGGATGACATATTTCTGTTATTACAGACGTTTGTGAGCTGCCTTAGAAGTGTTGGTTGGGAATTGAACCTAAGTCCTCTGGAAAAGCTCTTAACTGCTGAGCCACCTCTCCAGCCTCAGCAATTGAACTTGTATGCAAAATGTATGCATAGGGAAAATAAACTATCACATCAGGCAATTTACTTAACTAAATCTACTTAATGAAATGTTAATCTCATTCCAGAATTTTTGCATATAAATTGTTAGTCAGCTCTCTATTGCTGTGAAAAAATATTTGACTTAATCAACTTAGAAGAATTATTCATTCCAGACGTTGAGATTTCAGTCCATGGTCAGTTGTTAACACTGTCCTTGTGCCTGTGGTGTAACAATACATGGAAAAGACAGGATGTGGTGAAGCAAGATAGTGGCCAGGAAACAAAGAAAAAATGAATGGAAGCTGGGGTCTCATTTTCCTCTTAAGATCATGCCCCCCAGCCATCTTTGTCCCACTAATATCACCACTTAAACATACCATCAATGCCAAAAGCTGGAGGTGAAACATGTATAAACCACAATGATTTGATATTACTATAAGTAGTCCAGAACATAAAAGTTGTGAAAGAATTGAAGGGCAATGAAGAAAAGCAATGCACTCGGTGAGGGTTCATTTTATCTGTCAATTGGGAGGCTATATAGTGTAAGATATTTGGTCCAACATGATATGTGCCTGTGAGAGTATTCTGGAATGAGATTATTGCCCTTTGTCATCATTTCATTTTCCACTGCTAATAATAAAATATCACAAACTTGTTGAGTTTGAAAGGAAGCTTATCATGGTTCTGATGGTGGGAAGTCTATATTTGGTGAGAGCCTTCTTGTTGACTGAGTCTTGAGGTGATGTATGACATCACATGGCAAGAGACAGGACTATTAAAATCATGTATAAAGCATAACATCCTTCATCATAAGGCAGGCATCATAGAATCCAGTTGAAAGCCTGGATGTAACAAATATTCAGTGAAGGAGAATTCCTCCTGTTTGTGTGCCTTAGAGCTGAGATGCCACTCTTCTCCAGCCTTCCAAATGGAACATCAGATCATCATGGGTTTGGAACCTGACTTTCAAACTGAAGCTACATGTTTCCCTCTCCCATTCTCAGGCCTTTGTATACAGGCTAGAACCAGTAGTCTTCTGGCTCTCCGGATAAAGAAGTACATCATTTCAAATATATTGGCTTCTCTTTTCAGGTGAGCCAATTCCTTCTAAGTATATGACTGTATTTGTGGATATCTGTATGTGAATGTATACAGATCTTCTAAGAGTTCTCTCATGGGCTGACTGCTGTTGAAGTAAGGAAACAGAATGTGAAGAAGTGGGATAATGGATGCTGGGATAAGGATGCATAGTAAAATGCTGATGAAACTGAAGACTTGACTCTCTCAGAGAATTAGCATGGTTAAACTCTATTTAAAATACAAGTGACAGGGTACAGACCATTGTCCCAAAGCACTTCCCATTTTTTTTAAAACAAGGACTCTGAATCGAATCTTCTTTGTTTAGCTCTTCTACTGACCATTATCCATAACAACTTGTAACCGACATTCTAAACAAAGATAAATATCCATAATCTATTTTTTGGGGAGAATGTGGGCATAGTTTTCCAGACTTCTTCCTGCTGATTGGGGTGCCAATAATCTTATGGAGAACTAAAGCAAATTTAGAATTATGGTCAAGTCCTGACTGGAATATTTTGTGAGGCTTGATCATCTGAGCCAGCAGTCTTGATGCTCTTTTGGATGTAAAAACTCAGACATCTGGGCCATCCACTCTTTTCTGAGATTTCTCAGGAGTTCTTCCTTGGTTAAACCTGATTTTTCTTAACCCAGAATGAATCCACAGCTTCTCATTTCCTATGGAAACAAAAGCAAAATTTATTCTCCAAAGTAGCATACCTTTTGACTTAAATTTTGAAGTCAAGGCATTATCAAAATACACATGTTGGATTAATCCAGCAGCATTTATAATCAAATATCTTATAGCAGCTTTCGTTCCTTCCTCAGTATTCATACAAAGACAACACATTAATATACAGTATTCAGACTTTGTGTGCATTTTCCATCTTTATATGGCTTTATTTTAAACTCTATTTTTTATTTTTAAATTATCTTTTTTTGAGGCTATGTTTCTCTGTGTATCTTTGGCTTTCATGGCACTCACTCTGTAGACCAGGTTGTCCTTGAACTCACAGGGATTCACCTGCCTTTGCCTCCCAAGTGTTGAGATTAAAGGTGTGTGCCACTACACCCAACTATTCTCTTTTTTCTTTTAAGGACTTTATCCTTTTTCTTTTCCTCGCAAGCCTACATATATTTTTAAATGCAGTGTAAAGCATTTAGAGGTTTCTTTGTCTTTGAATATATCTTTACTGTATATCCCTCTTTTTCTGACAACACGAGTCTTTAATTTGCTAAGCTATATGGCTAGGATTAAAGCCTGTAGCTTTGATGGCTAGATCCAGCCCATTATTTAGCTTTCTGAGAGTCTAGCCTCATGGCAGAGGTACTGGCCAGAGCCAAGTTTATTGCCACAACTCTATAGCATTTCAAGGTCCCTGGCACCACCATGAAGAATTCTGTCAGCAATTCATAAACACCATTTAAGTGTTCGGTGGCAGGGCCTCTTAAAAGAGCTGCAAGGTTTCTGCAGCTAAAGCTGAGTCAGGAAGCCTCTCTTAAATGAGTCGCGCTTTCCTCTAGCAAACAGAGCCAACCCGAGAATATGCTGCTATCAATAAGCTGTTCTTAACTATATTCTTTTGTGTCTAGAATTACTTCCCAAGCTCTCTCAGGGTTTATGTGGATGCAGATGTGATTGTGGAAGATACAAATAATCCTACACTAGTTCAGAATTATGTATAATAAAGGCTTATTTATTTAGGGGAGACTCACAGATCACAGAACAGGGAACAGAAACAGAGTCTAGCAGCCAGAAGCAAGAATGAGAGCACACATGCTTTACAGCTACATTTAAGTATAAGTATAATTATAGTATAGTATAGTATATATCGTATAGTATAGTATAGTATAATATAGTATAGTATAAGAGACCACACCCAAGTAGGCTAGTATCTTAAAGTCTATTGGCTAAAGGAATGGAAGAAACCCCCACAGCACCTCCCCTTTTTCTTAAATAAGAGAGTTCCAAACCCAATACAAAACTATATACACTAGAAACAGATAGTAAGTATAAGATTAGAATTTCAAACAGCATAAACAATATTAAGCAAGGAACGTATGCTAGATCTTTTAGTAAACATTCTATCCTAATGATTCTAAGTCTTGTATGGGAAACGAATTGCCTGAAGAAACTAAAATGGACTCACCACAGTGCCTTGCAAATCTTTTGGGGACTCTAATACTTCTTTCTCCTTCTGAACCTTGATCTAGATTTAAGTCATCACAACCCACTAAAGATGGATTTTGAAGAGTTAGTCACAAGAATATGGCGCATATCTTTATCCCCAGCCCTTGCAAGGTGACGGCAAGGGGGGGGGGATGAGAAGTTCAAGGTCAACTGTGGCTCCAAGGCGAGTTTGAGGCAAGTCCCCTGGGCTACATGAGACCCTGTCTCAAAAATAACATTCATATATAATTCAGTTGATAGGGTACTTGCCTAGTATGCTTGGGCCTTGGGATGAACCTCTGGCAAAATATAAATAAAGAGCACTGGCACACACCTGTGATCTCCATACTTAGATGGTAGAAGTAGCAGGATCAGGAGTTCAAGATCATCTTCTGTTAGGTACATGAAAATTTCAAGGTCAGCCTGGGGAATGTGAAGCCATGCCTCAAATGAATAAATAAATCTGTAGATGAACAACAAGTTTATCCTGGAGTCATTACAAATAAACCTACATGACTTGAAGCCAGGCAGTGGTGATGCATGTCTTTATTCCCAGCACTTGGGAGGCAGAGGCAGGCAGATCTCTGTGAATTCAAGGCCAGCCTGGTCCACAAGAGTCAGTTGCAGAACAGGCACAGAAGCTGTCAGAGACAGAGAAACCCTGCCTCAAAAAAACTCAAAAAAGAAAGAAAGAAGTAAGGAAAAGAATGACTTAAATTTCCTATCTACAGAAAAAGATGAGGAATATTTGTAGAAATGGACACTAAGTATGTAGGATATGGGGCAATGGTAGAAGAAACAGGACTCTGAATTTACTGGCAAGAACTAACCTTTTAAGGTTAAAAAAGCTGCTTTTATTTCTTGATTGGCTAAAAATGAATGCAGAGGAAAGGCCACAGAGTATGAGAGTGTACATAGGAGGAATTGGAAGTTAGTTTGATTGAGGTGCATTGTGTGAAATTAAGAAATAATCAATAAGGATGTTATGTTGGGGAAATAATAAGGAAATGAAAATAATGAACCCAGAGTTGGTCCACAGGAAAAGAAAATGCTACAAATGCCAAATTTGCCTTTGTTTATTACAGAATCAGGAAATTAAAAGCTTAAGAAAGTTAAAATGTTAAAAATGTGGGGAAGGACAGATTGAGAAGATAACTCAGCAATTAAGAGTCCTTGCCACTCTTCTAGAAGACCAGAGTTTAGTTCCTCACACCCACATCAGCCACCTCACAATTGCCTGTTAACTCTGCCTCCAGAAGGATCCTACCCCTCTTCTGGCCTCCCAGAGCACCTGCACAGGTGTGTCATCTGTGCACACACAGTTAAAAATAAAAATCAATTTAAAAAATGCTCAAATGCACCTGTCCTTTGTAATTACACCCACTTTAGAAGGTCCAGACACATGGCTTCTGCGATGACTGAAGAACAAATGTCTCAGGATCTCTAGTACACTTGAATAATTTTAGCATTACTCTTCTCTGGCATGCAATTAGGATACTGAAATGCTGTCGAAGTGAGTAGGTCCCAGGCTGGTAAACGCCAAGTGAAAACAGTCATGTATGATAATCCATTATAACAAACAGACCCAGAAGCATATGTCCTATTAGCTGCTTCTCTTGAGAGTCCTACTATAATATCTAGAACCAGAACATTGTACTCCAACGTGCGTTCTAACACACACTTTCTTACTGAAGCACAGCCCTTTCCCCGCAGCCCTTACTGTATATGAAAAGATGCTATGGTATGACTGCCTTGCACTGCCCAAAGAAAACTAAATCCCCAGGGTTATGATAGTAGGATTGCAGGGCCTGTGAAAGGGTTCTACTCTTGTGAGTGTGAATAGAACCCTAAGGGAAAGTAGGCAAAAGCTTTGAGAAGCCACTTTGACCCTCTCCACTATTTCTAGAAGGGGCTGGCTTCAAAACAGAGAGAAGCCTCACCAGACACAAAATCTGCTGACACCCTAAGTTTGGACATCCCAATCTCAAAAGCAGTAAGCCTACAAATTATCTTGCTAAAGCATTTTGCCATAGTAGCTACTTCAATCTTTCCACCAAGGCAATAGCATCTTGCCTTATCAAATGTTGCCGCTAGAGGACAGCACAAGCCTAAAAATTTTGGAGAAATTTTAAGGCTGTCTTGAAACTATAATCTTTGAGTTCTGGGAAAGCTGAAATAAATCATTTTTTTATGACAAAGAACCCTTTTATTTGATACTCTACCCACCCTTCTACTTAGATTCATAGTTAATTTCCATGTTGATGGACATTAAATCCACATAGGCTTTCAGTCAAAAATGAAAGTCCCTTACCTTTGCCAGGGGCTAAATGAAGATGCTCTTTTTCAGAGGCAAGCACTGCCTTGCTGGTATACGGATTTTCAAATCTTGAAATCAGGAGTGAAACCAGCAAGATGACCAAAATAGAAATTACCAGTCCACATCTGCTGCCTGAAACAAGAAAAGCTGGTGGTAACAATCAAAGAAATGTGGCCAGGTGATGGTGGCGCATGCCGTTAGTCCCAATATTTGGTAGACAGAGGTAGGGAGTTCTCTGAGTATGAGGTCAGTCAGGGCTACATAGAGAAACCCTGTCTTGAAAACAAAACATAATCAGAAACAAAAGCAAGCAAGCAAGTGAAGATCAATCAACGAAATTAACACAAATATATTTGCTTCCCAGAGGGATGCACCTTCCAAGTCCCAAAGCATAAATTGCTACTTGGCATTAGGCTATTTCAAAAAGACAGATTTTGTTATGGTTTTGGAAGGCAAAAATATAATGCTTTTTAGGTAGACATGTACATTACAACTGGGATGGGGGGGGGATCCAAATGTTTACCCAGTGGAACAGTTTTATCAGGAATGAACACGGAAAGGCCCTTCATCCTTCACATAGCAACACACAACTACTATCACTGTGTGTGCTTTTAAACTCAATCCTATGAAACATGTGAATAGCACTTCCTTCATCACCCATGTCGTGGATAGTTTAGTACATCTGATGCTATTCCTCCATTGCCCTGTTTTTTCATGTGTGTGTACAAGTATGGATACAGATGGTCAGCATTTTTGACAAGTCTGTCTTATTGCTTCAGCGTAGTGATAACTATCTCAACCAATAGTCCCCCAAATGAAGTATAACTATGATTTGTATTACAAGCCATCTGAGAGAAATGATGGAATGGAAGTCCAGGTCTGAATCAAACCTCTAAATGAAAATTTGGCAGTGCAACCTGGAAAGATGACTCACCAGCTGAGAGTACAAGTTTCTTTTGCAGAGGACTCAGATTTCCATACCCAGCACCCACATAGTGGCTCACAACCACCCATAGCTCCAATGACACGGGATCCAACACCGTATTTTAATCTTTGCAGGTAGTATTTGCACATGCAGAGTATATCCATACATGCAGGTAAAACACTTACACACATAATATAAAATAATTCTAAAATAAATTTTGAGTTGGCTGTGAAATGGCTAGTCACTGAGTCCTATAAACTAAACTCTACATAGGATTTTCACAACTTGCCTTACAGAAAGCAGAAGTCCTGCGTTGCACTGGACAGGGTGCTGTGGAAATATGGCACAATTACACATGTGAGTACTGCTGCAAAGGGAACTGGAGATCAGGAAAGGAGGTGTGGTTTTCATAGCTTCCCAAAAGCTATGAAACAGTAGCATAACTTCAGATGTGAACTACCAAGAGTGCCTGCATGCCTCACTTCGATGAGGAAGCTAAACAGTGGCATCATCCAAATCCAAAGTAAAATAGTGCCCTGGAGACTTCAGCAGGGGTAGGTCCATGGATGTAATATTCCAGATCCAATAGGAGGAACAGTTTCTAGCATCCTATTACACCGTTTGTACAGTAGGGTAACTATTGATAACAATACATTGCATATTTCAAAATCACTAGAAAAGATTTTCTAACATTCTTAACACACATAAACAAATATTTGAGATGAGAACTGGCTTAGCAGGAAGGAACACTTGTGACCAAGCCTGATAAACCAAGTTTCAGCCTTAGTCCCACAAGGCAGCAGCAAAAAACCAACTTCCAAACACACATGGTGGCAGGTGCATTGCACACATGCACACGAAATAAACATTTAAAATTATTTGAAGTGGTGAATATGGTCAGTACCCTGATTTGACCGTATAACTATATATACATGTCTCAAAATATCACACTCTGCCTTAAAAATCTATGTACTATCTCATGGCAATTGAAAAAGTTAGCTGGGTAGTGGTGGTGAACACCTTTAATCCCAGCAATTGGGAAGGAGAGGCAGACAAATCTGTAAATTTCAGGCTAGCATGGTCTACAGCACAAAGTGCAGGACACCCAGGGCTACACAAAGAAACATTGTCTCCAAAAACAGAAAAAAGGAACGGAAGGAAGGAAGGAAGGGAGAGAGAGAGAAAGAGAGAGAGAGAGAGAGAGAGAGAGAGAGAGAGAGAGAAAAGAGCTTAAAATTATTATTAAGTATGACTGTGTTTCTTCAGCAATTAGTACTGAAAAAAAATATGGGTTACAAAAAATATTGATATGCAGCATTTTAAACAGACTCTACCATCTCTACATCTATCTATCATGTTTGAGAATGAAATCTTTGAGCTGGAGAGATGGCTCCAAGGTTGACAGCACTGGCTGTTTATTCTTCCAGAAGACAAGGACCCAGGCTCATTTCCCAGCACCCACATGGCAACTGAGAACTGTCTGTAACTCCAGTTCCAGGGATCCAGTACCCTCACATACACATACCTGCAAGCAAACACAAATATACACAAAACAAAAATAACTAAATCATTAAAAATAAAATAATAAAAATGAACGCTTTGTTGGGAAGGACTTAGGATTTTAGTTTGATAGCCAATAGTTTGGATATCACTTTTGGTAGACAGTGTAAGTGCTGGAATAACAGGACTGATTCAAAGGAAAATGGTTGGAAGCAAGGAAGTTTAGTTCAATCGTGGAATGCTTAGTTAGCACATATGTGGTCCTGAGTTCCACCCCAAACACTGGGGGAGGAAGAAGTGGAAATGATAAGTCTTATAACTATAACAATTAACAAAGCCCAAATAACAAAATATAAGCACAGGCTTTCTGGTACCTTGTTTTAACCAATAGCAACATTATTGAACATTCACTATCCTGCATAGTTATTGGAGAGGCACACATTCTTCTTCTGACCCATTGGACACACACTAGAAGAGTCAGTGACTTGGGTTTATCCCACAAGCATGGGCAAAGGAGAAAGAGCATCTCTTCCTATAGAGGGAAATAAAGGATTCACAGGGTGATCGTTACTAACAATTGCTTGATTTTAAAAAAAGAATGCTTCTAACTGAGCTATCTGAGAGAATTTGATCTTTCCAATGTGTTTCTCTCTATGCCCTGTATTAAAAATGATGTACTTTAATTCTGGTTGGCCTGAAACTTGCAATGTAGACAGGTTTAGTTCATAGAGATCTGCCTGCCTCAACTTCACAAGTACTGAGATTTAAAGGATGTGTTATCATGCCCAGCTTTTGTTTTCTTTTGTTTTCAACAGTGTCTTAATATAAACCCAGATTATATATTGCAGAACTTTGTATTTGTCTTAGGCTTTCTTTGAACTCCTTATGTAGTCCAGGCTGGCCTTTAAATCATTATCCTATTAACCTTGGCTTTTTATGTGCTGGGATTAGTGGAATGTACCCCAATACCTGGCTAAAGAGATCCCTTTTAAACTTATAGGGTAGTTGTGCGTAACAATGTTGAGTTCTAGTGTCAAAGGGGCCCTAAATTGCCAGAGGTTTTTTTTTTTTTTTTTGCCATCCTGGTGAATGGTCAGTATATAAAAAGATAGCTGTCCCCTAAGAGTGATACAACAAAGTCACTACATAGGAGATGAAAAAATGTCACTGCTATAAGTTGGAAATGGAAGATGAGGGAGGAAAGAGTGTGTTAGCATTGCTGTCTGCAGGGTTTAATCCAGAGAACTTTTGAGTTTCTGAAACAAGGCTCTTAGGCCAGGGTATGTCAGTAGCATTACAGAATTAATCTGCCTTCCCAATGAGAAATCATGACACACAGAGATTAATAAAGGAAAA
Organism: Alexandromys oeconomus; assembly: GCA_963919705.1. Lineage (NCBI taxonomy): Eukaryota > Metazoa > Chordata > Mammalia > Rodentia > Cricetidae > Alexandromys > Alexandromys oeconomus. Next base: position 843,023 of record CAWTZB010000088.1, on the reverse strand, counting down.
TTCTTTAATAGTACCTCTCTAAAAACTCTAAAACTGTATGGTAGTAGCTGACTAACACTCAAAGAAGAATCAACTATGAATAAAAGGTTTTACTAACATATATACACCTTAGGTTATGTATTCCATATATGCTGACATCCTTAAATCTCATTCAGATCCCCAGGATCTGAAAAATTGAAACAGACACAGGAGACACAAGTCTGACCACTTAGGTGGAAGATTTACAAAGGAACTATATTATTGAGGGGTCCAATGTCAGGAGCCAATTTCCTCCTAAAATCATTACAGGAACCATCGCCCTGGGGAGTCTGCAGAGAACCCCACACCCATAATTGTGTTAAGAATCCTTCTATTGACAGAACCTACCCCGCAAGCAATTAAGCTGTTAATGGAGAGCTATCTGTTAGGGGAACCCGCCCCACATTCCAAACTATCTAGAGAACTAGGTGCGTCAACTCCTGACTTCTTGGCCTGCTTGACCTGACCGAACATAACCTCCTGGCCTACGTGATGAACGTGAATCACATGACTGGGACCGTGCGGTGAGATCCCGTGCCCCTGCCCCCCAAGCCCCTCATCCAGGGGCTATATAAGCAGCAACCCTGTCTCTAATAAACGGGGGCTTGGACAAATTTTTGCCTAGCCTTCTTCCTCTTTCCTAGCTCTTATCTTCCAGGTAGTGCCCCTCCATGACCCTGGAATAACTGAAATGCCAGGTGGGTTACAACCTCTAGACTGAGTAACCCACCCAAGGCAATCAACAGTCCAAGATTAAGAATATAAAAAAGTAGATTTCAGAAATAAGAATGTAGAAATAAAGAAATATAAAGTATTAAGCCTGAGAGAATGAGAACAGACTGTCAGCAGCTTTCTCAGCAGTTTAGGGATTAACTGTTAACAGTGGGTTACTCTGATTTACAACTCATAGGTCTATTTACCAGGCTGAAGCATATCTCTACAAACTGAGAGTCTAAACCCCCCCCCCCGCTATCCTTGAGTAATTATGGATATGAGCTGAGTTAAGTTTTAGAAGATAGATGTATGACCCCTGGGTTACGCGTTATCACTATGTGAAACTGCCAGCATCAAAGGGGAGAGCACAGCTCCAGTAAACACTGCCTAAAAGTACCAAGGAAGACAATAGATTAAGTACAAACACTAGTTGCATTGAAAAACTCTGTTAATGGAGATTGTAAAGTAAGGCAATCTGTATCTGTGTTTTACCTCGAGATTGTCAAAGTTCCTAATGCTTTGTGTCCCTACTATAAAAAGGTGGGCTCAGAAACCAGCCTTTGCCACAGCCTTACAAAATCCATCTCTGGCTGTGGTCTCAGCTAGTTGATAAGCTTTTATGTCCCATGGAGATTTTTTAATTTTATTTATTTTATTTTGTCCTGCATCATGGTTTCTGGATTAAAGTTTACTTCTGATTTATTAGACTTTGGTAGTCTGTCCCCATCTTTGTGCAAATTCCCTGAATCCAACAATTATCAGAATCACTTCTTTCTCTTTTTCTTCTGCTTACTTTTATTGCTTTCACATATATCCCAAGTTCAGCCACCCCTCCCTTCACTCCTCTCCTAAGCTAGACATGATAGTGCAGGCCTGTAATAAAGTATTTGGAAAGATGAAGGAAAAGGATGGTGGTATTGGGGGCATACTGGCCTACAACACAGTAAGATTCTGCCTTGAAGAGTGATGTGGAGGGAGGAGAAGAGGGAAAAGAAAGCTTAGTATTAATTACAAGGAAACCCTTCTCTCATCACCTTTGCTAATTAGGATTTGTATGGCCTAGCATGTGACCTATTAGAGTCTAGTCTTGAATGCAATGGCTTGTCCAGACAGAGTCCTTCTGTAGACACTATCAGTATGTTGGTCCTTTTATTTGGTGAGCAGCTACATTGACATAACTGAAAACTGTCTGGATAGTATTCATGAAATGTAAAAGAAACTAGTAACTAAGTGGCACTCCCTTCAGGAGTTCCCTTTGAATTCAAGTTTAAGGGTAGCTTCGTCAGGTTTGCCGATTCACCTTTGATGGTGGTGGTGTGTGCAAGTGTGGTCCGTGTGTTTGACAATACATATGCCATTGTGTGCACACATGTGGAGGCCAGAGGTTAATGTCAGGTTTCTTTATCACTTTCTGTTAGAATTCAGGCATTTTACATTGGCCTGCCCTTGGGGACATAGCAGGACACAACAGCAGCCAAGAGGGAGACACTCAGCACCACTCTCTCTATGCTCATGTGCTATATACCCTTATATAAAGCAAGCCCCTCTCATCCTGTTCTCTAGTCCTTCTGCTTTTGCTGAGAGGTCTTCTCTGTACCACCCCATAAACTCACATATGAGCTCTGTTACATGGTGTGACTTTGTGGTGCCATTTGGCCCCAACCCTCCAAGGTTACCTTCGACCGAAAGACCATTACACTTACCGCAACCTTAACTTTTGAGACAGGGTCTCACAGTGAACTTGGTGGTCATCACATGGCTAAACTAACTAGCCAGTGAACTCCTTCTGGCTCTGTACCACTGGAAGTGGGTCTACAGATGAGGACCATCACACACATAGGATGCCAAGGATCAAAAACCAGGCCCTAGTGTTTGCATAGCCATCACCTTTACACAATGAGCCAAATTTTCAGCACAAGATCCACCTTTCATGACATAAAATTAAACCATTCCAATGGATCCATAATCTTTATGAACATCACAGACCTAATCTTTGGCAGACCTAGTCCTTGATAGTTACCTCACCCTAAATATTGATTGTCTTCACTGACCTTTAATCCAGGTAAGTAAGAGCATCCTTATGACCAAATCTCCTTGTTAGAGTGGAGGCACTGGCCTACATTGCTCTTTAGAAGAAGTTATTCTTAGGATGGTAGCAGCAACACTTTCAGACAGAAGCGGAATATTGGCATGCTTATAAAAGAGAATCCTCCATACCTTATGCCAAGAAAAAAAAAAGGTACAAATCAGATCTTAAGATTGAAAGATTATTTCCTTTGCTAAACATAATGAGAACAATAATTCCTATAGCTAAGAGAAAAAAGATTCCCCTTCACTGGAGAGATGTGTACTATTGAAGAGCACTTACTGCTCTTGTGGAGAACCTACGCTCACTTCCCTCCGCCAACATGGGGTGGCTCACAACTGCTTGTAACTTCAGTTCCAGGGCATTTGATGCCCTCTGGCCTCTGTGAGTGCCTACACACAAGTGGTGTTCATAAAAAGCTCACGCAGGATTGCAGGGCATCTGTGGCATAGTATGTTTCAAAAGTCTAAGTCTCCACTCCCCCAACTGAGGAGGGATCACAGCCTCAGCTACATTCCCTTTCCAGGGAGGGTGCAGCAAAGAACAAGGCTCTAGAGCAAAGAGGAATGAAGTCCCAATGCAATGACATTCAAAGAATTAAGAAAACATGCTGGTACAGGGCAGTAATGGCACACTCTCTGTGAGTTCGAGGACATCCTGGGCCACAAAGCAAGCTCCAGGACAGTCAGAGCTGTTTTACACAAAAAACCTGTTTCAAACCCCCAACAAAAAAATATATGCTGTTTGGTAAGGTGGTTCAGTGGGTGGGTCTAACTACTACTGAGAAAGGACTTGAGGACTCAAACTAAAGGCCCAAATATCTTCCTCTGCTCCCCTCTTGAGACCTCCCACAGAGGTTAGTAAACTGTCAAATATATGCAAAACTGGAGTAAAGCATTCACATACATAAAAATAACATTAAATCTTTAATTAAAGCAATTAAGAAACCATGACATATTTAAAGCACAACTGTTACTATGGACAGTCATTTAGTGTGCTTTGTGTTATAGGATATAAAACTATTTCACCATCTATGAATTGTTAAGGCCTCCATAATTCAATATTATGCCACCATCATCTACCATTATCTAGTTGTACATGAATAAATATCAGAGAGGAGGCAGATGTTTTGAAGACACTACTTGTAGCTAGTTCCTTCCACCCCTGTAGGCCTGAGTGGGAGATATTGGGTCTGTAGATATTAAAGATAGAAATCGTGTAAGGAATGTGTCCCATGGTTGTTTCTCTGTTCTTGTATGAGGTGTAGCCGACCCCATTCACTTGTTCATTGATTGCATTGCTACGGGAGGTGGACAGTGTTTGAAGGGACGGGAATATTACAGTATAGCATGGGTGTACTGGTGGAACACTAGTGTCTGTGGTACTCTCTCAGAACTCTCTCATCCCAGAGGCACCAACCGACTGTGGAGAGCCAGAGAAGATTACAACCACGTTAGATAAAGGGTTCTCAACCTGTAGGTCACAACCCCTTTAGGGTTGCATATAAGATATCTACATTATAATTTTAACAGTAGCAATCTTGCAGTTACAAAATAGCAACAAATAGTTTTATGGTTGGGGCATGGTTTCAACTCACATGAGGGGCTCTTTTACTGGATCACAGCATTAGGATGGTTTTAAACCACGAGGAAGGGTTCCCAAGAGAAAGATCATGAGGTTCTGGGTACCCGATTTTCACATGGACAGGAAGCAGTCAAGGCCTGTCTTAGTTAGGGTTCCTATTGCTCTAACGAAACACCATGACTAAAACTCAAGTTGGAGTTCATTCAGCTTATACTTCTGTTGAAATAAGGGTGGCGGGGCTGTGTCCCCGGCACCCGGCCGCCCGCATGGCTAGCTTATGCCCGAAATAATTACACGGAAACTGTATTCTTTCAAACACTGCCTGGCCCGGCTAGTTCCAGTTTCTTATTGGCTAGCTCTTACATATTGTTCTAACCCATTTCTAATATTCTATGTAGCCCACGAGGTGGCTTACCAGGGAGGATCTTAACCTACATCTGTCTGGAGCGGGAGAATCATGGCGACTCTCTGATTCAGCTTCTTTCTCCCAGGATTCTCTTCTGTTTTCTCCGCCTACCTAAGGGTTGGCCTATCAAATGGGCCTAGGCAGTTTCTTTATTAATAAGAAATCACTCCCACATCATACTTCCAATTAGCTTTTCAGCTCCAAACAGGAAAAGTCAGGACAGGATCTCAAGAAGGGTAGGAACCTGGGGGCAGCAGCTGATGCAGAGGCTATTGAAGAATGAGTGCTGTTTACTTGTTTGCATAGCCAGCTTGCTCAGCCAGCTTTCTTCTAGGATCCAGGAATACCACTTTAGGCATTGCACCACCCATTGATCAGTAATTGAGAAACTGCTTTACAGCTGGGTCTCATGGTGTCAAATCCTCCACTGAGGCTCCTTCATCTCTAATGACTGTGTCTTGTGTCAAGTTGATACAAACACAGCAAGTACAAGATCCTGCTGTATGGCCTCCAGAGGAAACAGGCTTTTATTTTGATAAGTTTCTGGCAAATCTCCGTCCTGAGAGAGACTGCCTGGGTTAGGTCGCGGAACGATACCAAAAATATGACCTAAAATAAAATGTTTTAAAATCGATTAGATGTGTGCCTAGTGAAGATAAAATAGGTAATGGTAGTAGCTGTCACAAAAGCATTCTTTTTCATCTCTTGTGACTTCAATAGGAATTAGCCTCAGAGTTGGTCAGCCAACAAGAAATGCACATCTCTAAGCAGTTTAAGATAGTTCTGCCTGGAAACAGGCTTTAGTGACCAAGCCTATCGGAAAAACAAAAAAGGTCCTGCTGTGCAGCCTGTAAGATGATTTGTTACAGCCCAAGCTTAAATCCAGTGCCCTGAAAGCAGGCAGGTTTGACTAGGGGAGCTCCGCCCCCCGCCTCCCCCTCGTCCCCCCCTGCGCCCCCCCCTCTGTCACTACAGATGAATTCACAGTCCCTGCCTCCCCTTTTCTGCCTGGTAAATTTTCAAGCCATTTTTCTCCCTATGTTTTTTTGGCAAACATGGGGCAATATATTTTTTAATTTATTTATTTATTTATTGAAGATTTCTGTCTCTTCCCCGCCACTGCCTCCCATTTCCCTCCCCCTCCCCCCAAAAAGTCCACGTCTCTCATCAGCCCAAAGATCAATCAGGGTCCCTGCCTTGTGGGAAGTCCAAGGACCACCCACCTCCATCCAGGTCTTGTAAGGCCAGCATCCAAACTGCCTAGGCTCCCACAAAACCAGTACATGCAGTAGGATCAAAAACCCATTGCCAGGGCTGGAGAGATGGCTCAGAGGTTAAGAGCATTGCCTCCTCTTCCGGGGCCCTGGGTTCAATTCCCAGCAGCCACGTGGGTTCACGGCCATCTGTGATGGGGTCTGGTGCCCTCTTCTGGCCTGCGGGCATGCACGCGGACAGAATATTGTATACATAATAGATAAATATTTAAAAAAAAAAACCATTGCCATTGTTCTTGAGTTCTCAGTATTCATCAGGCGATGAAAGGAGACAGAGACAGAGACCCACATTGGAGCACCAGACAGAAATCTCAAGGTCCAAATCAGGAGCAGAAGGAGAGAGAGCACGAGCAAGGAACTCAGGACCGCGAGGGGTGCACCCACACACTGAGAGAATGGGGATGTTCTATTGGGGCAATATTTTTGATTCTAGGATCTCTGTCCTCCTAGGGAAGCAACTAGCTGCGGACGCTCTTTCTCAGGAGGCAGCTCTTTGCCGCGATAGCACAAGCAAGCTCTGGATTCCGCAAGCTCCTGGTGAACTTCACTTCTAAGAAGACCTCCCAGGTCAGCCAGCATCTTGAATTTTGGGGTGCTCACTGATGTTTAGGATTTGGGAAGTTTTCCTAGGGTCTGCAGGTAACAGGTAACCCTCACCGCCCCCTTCTCCATATGCCAGATGACCTGGTTTGTGGGACAGAGACTGTTATTCTTGGGTCCCTGACCTAGCCACGCCCACTGCCATAACCTCTGACCCGCCCATTGCCATCTTGGGACCCTCTCTCTCTCTTTCTGCTTCCTTGGCGTGCGCACGCGTTTTCTCTGTCTCTCTCTTCTTTTATCTCTCCTCTCTCCTTTTATCTCTTTTCTCTGTCTTTCTTTCTCCCCCTTCCTTAATAAATACTTATGGCTATTTCCTGTGTTTACGTGTCTGTTACCTGCCGCCACCGTGGGCACGGCGCGTGCCCTCCTGTGGCCGCTTTCCCATGGCGGGCTCCACCGACCCGCCCCGGAACCGCCAGCCCACCCGGGGATCGTTTGTAGCCGCTCTAATCGTTTTAAAGGAATAATAGAGACTTACTGAAATTTTTGAAAAATTGGAAGGTTCACACTCTGTTACCGGTACTCAGTACAAACAGTTGTTTGTGCTGAGTGAAGGGTAAATCTGCTGAGCCACGAATCTGTCCATTTCCCAGCCTCATGAAAATTTGATTTATGATTAAGACCTAAAACGAAAGATATTTAAATTTATTAGATGTGAGCCTATTGAAGATAAAGCCGGCATTGGGCTACACTGTCGCACATGCTCACCTGGCTTTTTGCTTATCCTTCATCTGTTGTTCATTTGGTAGGAATAAGCTCCAGAGAAGCTCAGTATCCAATGGAGGCACATATCCAACCACTTTGATGTAACTCTGTGAGTACACCTGCTTACTAACGTATGGTACTTTGGCTAGTATTATATTCCTTAAATTATTGCTTTCATTATTGGTGATTCACTAAGAAACAGGAAACCAAACAACAAACAGTATATGATTTTACCTCTACAAAATGATTTTAAAGACAATGAATGAGCGGTGTCTTCCAAAACAAAAAATCTAGAGCTGGAAACAAAGGCATTTATGAACGACTTCATCAAAATATGCCTGTGTATTTTCCCTGTGGCTATTTCTTTCTTTTGCATTGGGAAAGCTGTTGTTTTTCTTTAAGGATTATGAAAACACATCCATTTCCTGCAGTTTTCGTATTGTTGTTTATCTCTAAGAAATGTAAAATTACGACATTGCGTGTCAGATGGATGGGCTTGGAAATGGGATGTTAAACTGGGGTGGAACAATCTCAAAAAATGAATAACGGATATTCTCCCTTAAATGTTGGAACTCGTCAATCATATGCATATATAATGAAACAAATAAAATGCTTAGTAGAGAATAGGGAAGTCTGAATATAAGGGAGTAGGGAAAACTGAGTTAAGTGATCTACCTGAGTGCTAAATGAGGCCTTAGAGTGAACTGTTTTGCTAGTTCTGAGTCTGTTTGATTTGGATGATGGATGTTTAAAATATATTCAATAATGAACTGTAAAATTCAATGTGGTAGCTACATGAGCTGAGATACAGTGAGTCTGGTAAAACTGAGGAGTAAGTGTGGTTTATTTGCAAGGAATTTTTAAATAAATGTTATAAAATGAAGAAAATAATCAAAGCATATGACAAGAATGGAAAGGCAAGAGTAGCCAACAAGTAAATCTGGATTTGGTGTTAAACATGAATAATCTTTCTTATGAATTCAGAGGCATGAATATCTAGATCTCCCGGTCTACTGAGGACTCATATATAAACATATTCAAGCAAAGTATATATCAGTAATACCCCAGCAATCGACCCCTGCCCAGGATGCCCCAACACAAAACAAACACCATGGTCTTTTTGTTTGCTTTCTAGGTTTATGTGTTTTAGTCCTTTTGTTCTTTCTCATTGAACCGGGGGGAGGGGGTCTGGAGAAAATAGTTACACAGTTTGGTGAGTAATGAAGGTAGATGTTGGGAGGAATTTGGGAAAGGGAAAATATGAATAGAACATTTAAAAAAAGCAAGTTCAGCACAAATAGATATTCGGTGGAAGCCATGTCTGTCAAGGTGTAAGGAGCTCTCTGCCCAGGAGTCAGTGGCCTTGGAGCAGATATGTGAACAACCTGCTTGTGATTCTCTCATAGCCTCCTAGCATCAAGGAGCAGATTACAACAGGTGCGTGGTTACAACAGGGTCCCCGGCTTCTTGACAGTTTTTGAACTCTCAACTGTATTTGCTTCTATTTCCTGGAATCAGAATGTATATTTGAGGATCTCATCTCTGTTCATGGACTTGGGGGACCCACAGAAATGCCACCAAGAGGTCATTTGTCTGTCTGTCTGTCAGACCTTTAATCCTTCTTTCCTTTCTTCCTCCCTCCCTCCAACTCTCCCTTCTTCCGTTCCTTCCTTCTCTCCTTCTTCCCTCACTCCCTGCCTTCCAATTCTGATTCCCTCAGCTGTTCCTCTCTCCCTCCTTTCCTCCCTGTTGCTCCTTGTTTCCATCTTTTTTGTGTTTTGACCTTCTTTTTTTCCGTTTGTACTTTTGCCGTCTTCAGGAATTCTGCACTGAGAGTCCAATGTCCTTTACCTATCATCTTAGAGTTCACCATTAAAGCCGGGACCCCAGCACAATCCAACTGCATGGGAAATAACTGCAAGAATAGGCCTCAGGTGGAGCATTCTTGTCGGTGAGACAACTGATTATGTAACGGAAAGGGAGGACAGAGCTCTTCCTTAGGGTGGTTCTGAGTCAAAATGAAGGTAGTTGTGAGACAAGAAAGGTGCCATGATGGCTGGTTTCAATGCCAGTGACCCACTGACCAGACCCACTAGCTATAAAATGAACTTAAAGCAGGTTACCTCTCTTGGAGGCTTCTTTTTCCTACGTCAACGTGCTCAGGAGTGCCAGAGAATATCCAGGATCAAGATCAAGAAAGCTCCTCCCTACACATAGTCTGTGATGGCTGCCAAAAATGGGAAGCAGGACTGTCATCAACCAGAGAAATTATGGATACATTCAGGCTCAAATTTAGCAAGTAGTAGAGGATGACTATGATTTTTCTGGACTTGATGGTATGCTGATGTCTGCATTTGCATGTAAGAGAGGTTATTCTGAGGGTGTCAGCTGCAGACAAGAAAGGTCATTGAAGGTCCAGACACCATAGCAAAGCATCTCACCTCTAGTGGGCATGGAAGACAGATCTAAGTTCAAACATAGAGGGGGCTGTTGATCTGAAGTTAAAGCCTTTAGACATGGCCCTCAGCTGAAGCACAGGTGGACAAGAGCTGGGATCTTAGAGGTGTGACATCTGGTTGTCTGCTTTGGGTAGGGTACCTGGGACCTTTGGCTGGAAAGTTTGCGGACAATTCCAGAACCAGTCCATTGTCGTGAGTGGTCTCAGGTCAGTGAGAAGTCGGAGCAGACCAGTCACAGGGAGTTCAATTACAGTCATCAAAAGTGCTCCTTCATCTGCCACTTGGTAGAGATGAAGAATGAAATTTCTGGCAGGGTTGTCTGGAGGAAAAGGGATCGAGTCCTTTTTCTTCTGGGCAGTCCAGACTTTCTCAATAATGAAGGTGGCCTCTAGAGTCTCAATCACCAATGCTCTATGGGTCACACTTGACCCTTAGCGTCAAGAAGCCAACCGAGGTTCCTGAACACTTGTGCCAGCGAGAGTGTGCCTGGCAAGATGAGTGGTGCTGTACTCAGCCCTAGGAACAATTTCTAGCCTAGATTTTATTTTTGTGGTTTCTCCTGAATCCTCCATTCAATGACAGGATTCCCCATTTAGTTTTTCTGCAGAACTCTTATGCCTTTGTGGAGCTCCAAGAGGCTAATGTTGAGCTCTGCCACCTTGGAGATTAATGGAAAGATTTTTTTTTAGCCAGTGAAGAGTGGGGAGTAGGCCTGGCTACCTTGGCATTCTTGGTGTAACACCGCCATCAAGCAGAATGACTTTCCTATTCCTGCTAACACCTCAGCGTGCTGTTTCTCAGCAGGTCTGAAGGTGAGAGTGAGGATCCTGGGAGCCTCTGGTCCCAAGACTGAGATAAAGAGCTCTCAGGCTAGCTTGCCAGTCCTAGAGTAAGCTGGGGTTCACATGACCCATGTTGGCCCCAGCCAGTGCCATCCCCTGAGTATGGCTAGACTCCAGAGCAATATATTCACCTATACAGGAAGTAGAGGCATTGAGATCCTGTGGCAGCCATGTATGTCACGGTGGGGAGGGGTTCTCTGCTCAGGAGTCAGCACTTGGGGTAAAGATATGATGTGGGAAATTTGCAATGCCCTCCTAACATCATAAAAAAGAGTCTACCCAAGTGCTGTAAGAACAACAGGGTCTCTGATCCTTTGGGTTTGCTATTTTTTGGCTCCCAAGTTAACAACCCCTCATTTCTTAGAGTCAGAGTGTCTGGCCTCTAGTACAAGCCCTTAAATAATACAATACAAGTAATATTTTATGAACTAAGAAAGTTGTGTTTATATATTTAGGTCAACAACGAAAGAGGCCATGAATTTGAGAGTAGGGAAGCAGGGAATAGTGTGACCTGTTAGAAGGGACATGGAAAGAAGAAAACAACTTAATTATATTTTTATTTCAAAAAACTAAGGAAAGTAATGTTTTTGAAGATTGCCCTAATAAGTCTCTGGAGTCACTGTGACTCTGGGTGTGGTTAACTGAGGAGTCTCTGGGAAGTCGATATTCACATAGGTCAAACCCAAAGCAAAGTACTTACTTAGCAAAATGAGAATCATATTTTTAGAGACTTACTATGTAACTTAGAAACCAAAACGGTAGGTCTTAACTCATGAGAGTTGATAGTTGGTAACTCATTGGGAATGTTCCTCACTTTTTACATTGATTAAAACAAAACAAAACAAAAACAAACAAACCAAAGAAACATGAAGATAGGGGCCTTATAATGTAATTCTGGATAATCTGGAATTCACTATTGTAGACCAGGCTAGCCTCAGACTCATATATCCAGCTGCCTCCAAAATTTTAAGATTAAAGGACACCACACCCATCAATAAAGGAGGAATCTTAATGAAAGTATCTTAGTGAATAATTAAAAAATAAAGAGCTTGGGTGTACTGAGAAATTTGAGTAATAAGCCAAATATTTTTCTCTTTTTTATTTAATATTTCCACCTCCTCCCATCCTCCCATTTCACTCCCATTCCCCCCAATCCTCCTCCCCCTCGCTCTCCAGTCCTAAGAGAAATCAGGGTGTCCTGCCTTGTGGGAAGTTCAAGGCCCCCCTCCATTCTAGGAAGGTGTGCATCTAAACAGACTGGGCTCCCAAAGAGCCAGTACATGCAGTAGAATCAAAATCCAGAGACATTATCATTCACTTCTCAATGTCATTTGTCAGCCACATTCAGAGAGTCTGGTTTGATCACATGCTCGTTCAGACCCAGTCCAGCTGGCTTTGGTGAGCTCCCATTAGATCAGTCACACCATCTCCGTGGGTGGACATACCCCTCGCGGTCCTGACTTCCTTGCTCGTCTTCTCCCTCCTTCTGCTCTACATCTGGGCTAGGGGAGCTCAGTTCAGTGCTCCAATGTGGGTCTCTATCTCTATCTCCATCCCTCGCCAGATGAAGGTTCTATTGTGATATGTAAGATATTCATCGGTGTGTCTATGGGCGAAGGTCAGTTCAGGCACCCTCTCCTCTGCTGCCCATAGGCCTGGTTGGGGAAATCCCCTTGGACACCTGGGAACCCCTCTAGAGCCAAGGCTCTAGCTAACCCTAAAATGGCTCCCTCAGTTAAGAAATCTTCTTTGCTGCTCCCAGAATTAGAAGCTGTCATCAAAAACCTCCCTACCAAAAAAAAGGCCATATATTTTTCAATCAGTCCTTACTTTCTTCCTGGCCAACTGTCTCTTTCTATGTCATTTTTACCTTGCTTCCCTCCCTCCCCCTTCCCTCCTTCCCTCCTTCTCCCTTCTCTCTTCCATTCTTCCCCTCCTCTGTCCCTCTCTGACAGCTGACATGTTCACCGTGTTATCTCTGCTTCATTTTCTATCTCTCCTTGCTTTCTGTCTTTGGGTGCTAAGTCTCTTTTTTCCATGTATACTTTTAATGTCCTTCCAGAGTGCTGCACCTATCATCAGCCTAAGGTTCACCATTAAAATCAAGTTTTCAGCATGACCCAAGTCTACGGGGGATAGCTGCAATGATGGCATGAGGGTGGGGCATCTCGGCTGGCTTAGCCAAGTGGTGTATAGCAGCAAGGAACAGAGGCAGTGTCCTTCTTTAGGGTGAAGCTGAGTAGAGACAACCACAGTCAAGCAAGGAAGGAAAACATCAGAGGAAAGGTATCATGAGGCCAGCTTTGACTACTGGTGCCTCCCTGTGTGAAGCCTCTAGCTGCAAAACAAAGTCATGGGCAGTTCACCACTCTGGAAAGATAGGGCAGGTCACCACTCTGCAAAGATTCTCTGTGCTAGGCTACCTTGCTCAAGACTCTCCGAGAATATGCAGGGTAAAAGCCCAAAGTTAAGATTGACTGTCCCTTATTGAGCTGCAAGGCTCAGGATCTCCTTAAAATGATTATGAACTCTCTCTTTCTCTGTCTCCCGCCCTCTCTTTTTCTGTGTCTGTGTGTCTCTGTGTGTTTCCCCTGCATTAAAAGCAAGGCCATAAAGGGTGCAGAAGTCATGGCAGAGTATACTTCCTGAGTAGTAGGTATGATAGACATCACTAAGTTCAAAGCATGAATGGCTATTGCTCCGAGGTGTAAGCCCTTTAAGTACAGTACACTCAGCAGAAGTTTAGGTGGGAAAATCTGGCAGGGAGTGCAGAGAACAAAGAGAAGTAGTATCCATTTCTGTCAGTTGGTGAGTATCTCTGCTTGTGACATGCTGGCCTGGACCTTAGCTGGAAAGTACAGAGAAGGTAGTAGATGGCCTGGGGCCAATAAGCGACCCGACCAGCAGGTCCTAAGTTACTCCAGGGTCTTGAAGAGGCACTATCTGAAAGACATGGGTGGGGGAGGGGGAGAAACGGATGCCAAGCAGTATTCTTTGTCAAGGCATCTGTTTATATCTTATTCCTAAGATGTTTCTAAGATGTTTGTGGTGCAACTGCTAGCCCTGAAGAGATGGTTGTCGGTACCTGCAAGATCCTCTGGCGGGCTGGCTAGCCCGCCATGCCACAAGTGGCTACAGTTTCCCACCATCGGGAGGGCACGCGTTGCAGGGGCGGTGGCGGCGGGTAACAGACACATAGACACAAAAATAGGCATAAAGCTAAACTATTTATTACAGGAGAGAAGGAGAGAAAGAGAGAGAGAGAGAGAGAGAGAGAGAGAGAGAGAGAGAGAGAGAAGGAAAGGAGAGACAAAGCTCTGTGTGTACACCAGGAGAGAACAGAAGGAGAGAGAGAGAGAGAGAGAGAGAGAGAGAGAGAGAGAGAGAGAGAGAGAAGATGGCTGTGGAGGTCAGAGGTAAAAAAAAAAAGAGCGGGCGTGGCTAGGGCAGGGACCAAAAGAATAACATTATTGAAGTCAGTTTCATGTCTTAAATACTCCTCAGTGAGAAGCTCGGGCAGGGGGAACTGAGGAAAGGGGGAAGGAAAGGAGGGGCTCGGTAGCTAGGCAACTAAGTGGGGCAGTTTGGCAGCTAAGCAGGGCAGTTGCAAGGTCAGTGGCTAGAACACCTGCTGTCAGTGATAAACAGCACGCCATGAAGACACTCTGTGGTGCTTTCCAGAGCTTGATTCTCCACGGACAGCACGTAATGATTTGGCTAACTTTAAGTTTTCTGTTTCAAGATTTTTACTTCAAGGCCCTGTGAGATGTGAGAAAGGAGAAGCCTGAAATGGCTCCTGACAAATAAGTCAGAGCATCAAGTCACATGAAAGCTTAATGCCATCCTCATCCTAAGAAGGGCTTTCTCAGCTAGAGGTCTGTACAGATGGAGACTTTGTTTTCTTTTTATTAATTTATTTATTTATTAAAAATTTGTCTCTTCCCCGCCTCCGCCTCCCATTTCCCTTCCCCTTCCCCAACCAAGTCCCCCTCCCTCCTCAGCCCATAGAGCAATCAGGGTTCCCTGCCTTGTGGGAAGTCCAAGGACCACCCACTTCCATCCAGGTCTAGTAAGGTGAGCATCCAAACTGCCTAGGCTCCCACAAACCAATAGGTACAGTAGGATCAAAAACCCATTGCCATTGTTCTTGAAGTCTAAGTAGTCCTCATTGTCCGCTATGTTCAGCGAGTCCGCTTTTATCCCAGGCTTTTTCAGACCCAGGCCAGCTGGCCTTGGTGAGTTCCAGATAGAATATCCCCATTGTCTCAGTGTGTGGGTGCACCCCTAATGCAAATCAAGACAACTTTAAGATACCATCTTACACCTGTCAGAATGGCTAAAATCAAAAACACCAATGATAGCCTTTGCTGGAGAGGTTGTGGAGAAAGGGGTACACTCATCCATTGCAGGTGGGAATGCAAACTTGTGCAACCACTTTGGAAAGCAGTGTGGTGGTTTCTCAGGAAATTCAGGATCAACCTACCCCTGGACCCAGCAATACCACTCTTGAAAATATACCCAAGAGAGGCCTTATCATACAACAAAAGTATATGCTCTACTATGTTCATAGCAGCATTGTTTGTAATAGCCAGAACCTGGAAACAACCTTGATGCCCTTCAAATGAAGAATGGATGAAGAAAGTATGGAATATATACATATTAGAGTACTACTCAGCAATAAAAAACAAGGACTTCTTGAAGTTTGCAGGCAAATGCATGGAAATAGATTACACTCTCCTGAGTGAGGTAAGCCAGACCCAAAAAGAGGAACATGGGACGTACTCACTCATATTTGGTTTCTAGCCATAAATAAAGAACATTGAGCCTATAATTAGTGATCCTAGAGAAGCTAAATAAGAAGGAGAACCCAAAGCAAAACATATAGGCATCTTCCTGAATATTAACCTTCATCAGGCGATGAAAGGAGACAGAGACCCACATTGGAGCACCAGACAGAAATCTCAAGGTCCAAATCAGGAGCAGAAGGAGAGAGAGCACAAGCAAGGAACTCAGATGGAGACTTTGAAATCACTGACAGGGCTTCTCAGTAAGAAAGGAAAGAGGTGTTTTTCTGCTTGGCAATACAGAAAGCTTCGATAAGGAGGACAGCCTATGCAGGCTCAGTCCTTCAGGACAGGAACACTTCCTGTTGTGTAGTTAAAATCATTTCTCAAGGGAAAATATTAATTCTACAATAATCCAGCACGGTCTAGCCTCTATGAATACATGGGGCATGGAATCTACATTATGTTGGGAGTGTGTATTTGTGTGTGTTTTCTCCACTGGTAATCATAGCCAGCCAGAAAAACAAATTCCTTTTCCAACACCTACATTGATTTAGTCCTGAGCCATGTGTCCCAATCCCTGGGGGAACATATGAAGGAAAGTTGTGTTTCTGAGTTTGTCCCAGTTCTGCCACAAGTGAGTACCTGAGGCAGGGGTGCTGGTAGTCTGGTGAGGTGTTGACAACCTGGCAGAGGTAGTAGAACTAGGATCTCTGGAATGAGTCTGGGTGCCTCTCAGTCTTTGTAAATCCCATTAGAGAACTTTCCTTTTCTGCCTTGAGAGAGGCAGAAATGAGGAGCTGGCAGGATGCACCTGATAAAGAAAGGAATAATTCCGCACCTTTTCAGACAGGAAACAGTGGGAAAATAATGGTTGAAAATGAATGTGTGGGTTAATAACTGTGATCGATTACAAATAGTCAGATCATAATGACACCTGGACAATATAAAAGAAATGATTTAGAGTCCCAGCCCAAGGCCTAGTGGGCAGGGAGCTCTTGGGATGTAGGAAAGGTTCTTCTTTTGATATTTTCTTGTTCAGAAATCAGGATCCGGTGGAGCCCTAACTTTCAGCAAAGGAAGAGGATGACTCAACCCAAACTCATGTATGATGTGGAAGATGGCCCAGACCATCCGTTTGAATGCACAGCCAGGGTGATGAAGTCAACAGTTTAAGATCTCTACACAAGACGACCAAAGTGTTTGGGTGACAACTGCCCCACTATGCTGCTTTTGGCTGTGGTCTAAGGAAATAAAGACCTCACAATGAAAACTTACCGTGAAACTCAGAGTCTCATTATTCTAGATATGAATCCATCCCTAGTCGTAGGCCCTATGTGGGCAGGTGTTGTCTGTCTTGTGCCAAAGGCTCACATTCTTCTCTGTCCCATGTACTTTCACTGTCACGAGCATCCTGTGTGCCTGTTAGAAAAGGGGGTCAGCTAACCTTGAACGTAAAGCCTAGGTGAGCCATGGTTTTCCAGAACATGCACAACGATGGAAAGCCTGGACACATATTGGTTACCATTGACTCTAGAGACAGGATAGTAGCTGAGGCTCCTGCACACATGTGCCAGTCAGAGTTTCCTCCTTGGCTCTGAGAGATACGGGCCATGTTCCGGACTGAGTTGAGTGTCTGGTCAAAGTTTTGTTTCTGTGGCTTCTCCCGACTCCAGAATCTAGTGGTGGGTTTTCCAATTTTGTTTTTCTATATGGTGTTTATGCCTTCAGGGTGTGACATACCCTGTGATGAAGTGACTGAATATTATGGAGTGAGGACCCTGTTCTGTGACAACCTCGTCTCCCCTCCCACTTCTCCCCTTCCTGTCAGAGCATGGGATCCTTACCAAAAGACTCCAAGACCTACCTGTGCAGAAGTGTCTAAGTTGAATTCAACTACCTTGAACTGAAGTGGAAAGTAGTTGGCCTTTTTTTTTTCTCTCTCTCTCTCAGAAAAGGGCGGAGGGAGAAAAGCTGGAGGAAGTACACCTAAGCAGTCTTTGTGCAACACTGCCATCAAGTGGAATTGCTTTCATGTTCCTGCCAACACGAGTGTGGTTTCTCCTCGGACTTGGGATGAAGGAATGATAGGGCATGGAGACTCTGTTTTCCAGATTGAGGTGAAGCAGCCTCTAGCCAACATCCCAGCACTAAAAAAATCCAGGGTCCAGGTCATCTGTGGGGCTCTCTCAAGCTATCTCCTGAGGTTTGCTATGCTGTAGAGCAATAGCCAGAGCTATGCAGGAAGTTCAGGCATGGATTTTCTGTGGCAGCCATGTTTGTCAGGGTGGAGAGGATCAACTGCCCAGGAGTCAGCTGCTTTAGGGCAGATAATGTGTGAGAACAGCCTGTGGGCACAACATGGTGCCTGGCTTCATCTTTTTTTTTTTTTTTTTTTTTTTTTTTTTGTAATTCTCATGTGTACCTACTACTCATTTCCTGGAATAAGATTTGGTTTTTGGATGTCTGGTGTCTGATTATGGGCTTGGGGAATGCCCAGATTTCCACGTCTTCATATTTGTCAGTTCTTTTGTTTCTTCTTTTTCTTCTTTCTCCATAAGTTCATCCTTATGTATCCCTTCCTTCTTTCATATTCTGCTTTTACACTAGCTCTTTCCATCCTATTCTCCCATCCCCATTCTGTTCTCTAGGATTCATTTTCTTTGCTTCCACACAATGTATGTTATGCATTCCTTCTCCAAGGTCCACCCATGGCCAGAGTTATCCAAGAATGGTCTATGTCATCTTGAAGTCTAGCATGAAATCCTTGAGATATTTCTTTCTCTTTTTTTCCTCCAATTGTCATTGGAGGGTGACAATGAGAAGAAGGGTCCCTGGCATTGTAGGATCAATACTGCCATCAAGCAGAATTGCTTTCCTGTTTTTGCCAGTGGCTTGGGGATCTGTTTCTTACCATGTCTGCTTGGTGAGCAAGCAAGGAAAGAACACATGAGGACTCTGGCTCAAATTCTGAGTGAAGGGGACTCTAGCCAGTCGTGAGGTGATCCATTGTCCAGGTAACTGCTACGGCTGCTCCCTTGTAAGCCTCTGAGGATCACCCTGCCTCACAGCAATATCCAGAGCTACAAGGGAAGTGTAGGCTTGGATTTTTATGTGGCAGCCATGTTTGTCAGGGTGGAGAGGAGCTTTCTTCCTGGGAGTCAGCACCCTAAGAAGAGACATGTGATCAACAGTCTTTGAATTCTTCAAATTCTCCTACTATCATGAAACAGAGACAGCCCAAGAATCTGTAGGAACTGCATAGTCTCTGGCTTCATGATTAATTTTTTTATACCCTCCCCTGTAACTAGTGCTTCTTTCCTGGAATCGGACATTGCCGTAGGGTTTCTGGTCTCTGTACATAGAATTGGGAGGTGGATCCCCAGAAAATCCACCAAAAAGTCTCAGGCATGTCAGCAGTCATTTCTTCCATTCTTTTCTTCTTTCTTCCTCTGTTTTTCCTTGTTCCCTTTCCTTTTCCATGCTTACAATCACATTCTGTTGTGTGTGTGCTTCATTGTCCTTCCTTGCTTTCCTGTCTGTCAAATTTTCTAGGTTTATCTTCCCTTTGTAATTTTGCTGCAGGTAGCATTCAGTGTCTTGTATATGTAAGCAAAGTGTTCAGCATGAAAACCAGGTCCTCAGAACAAACCAAGTGTATGTTGACTGACTGAAGGATGGGAGTGTGAGGGTGGGTTTGGGGTGGAGTAGGGTGATGGGGGGAATGGAACTATGGACTGTGACCATGTGAAGGTGTGGAGGAATCTTTCTTTTGTCAGCCAAGTCAATTGGTAGTAGTCAGATGCAGGCAGAAGATGTTATCTGAACTAGGGAGCTTTGGGTCAACTTGAGAGACACTAAAGTCAATGGTGAGCAGGGAACCTCAATTAAGTAAATTCCCCCATGAGATGGGCAGTGATGGTGCTCTCCTTTAATCCCAGTGCTCTGGAGGCAGAGGTAGGTGGATCTCTGTGAGTTCAGGGCCATCCAGTCTATAAGAGCAAGTTCCACAACACGCTCCAACGGTACAGAGAAACCCAGTCTCGAAAAATTAAAAAAAAAAGACAATGCCTCCAGAAAATCCGGCTGTAGGCAAGTCTGTTGTAATAGGAGAAGTGGGGCTGCGTCCCCGACACCTGGCTGCCCACACGGATAGCTTATGCCCCAAAATAATTACACAGAAACTGTATTCTTTTAAACACTGCCTGGCCCATTAGTTCCAACCTCTTATTGGCTAGCTCTCACATATCGATTTAACCCATTTCTAATATCCCTGTAACACCACGAGTTGTCTTACCAGGGAAGATCTTAACCTGCATCTGTGTCTGGTAGGAGAATCATGGCGACTCTTTGACTCAGCTTCTTTCTCTCAGAATTCTGTTCTGTCTACTCCACCTACCTAATTTTCTGTCCTATTAGGGCTAAGGCAGTTTCTTTATTAGTTAACCAATGAAAGCAACAGATTAGAAAGAAGTCACTCCCACATCACAAGTCTGTAGGGTAGTTTCTTAACTAGTGATTGGTGGGAGATTGCCCTGCCTATGTGTGGGTGAGGCATTCCTAGGCTGGTGGTCTTGGGTTCTATAGGAATGCAGGTTGAGCAATCAAGGGAAGCACATGAGTAAGCAGCACTTCCCCACAGCCTCTACTTCAGCTATTGCCTCCAGGCTCCTGCGGGTTGTGTTCCTGTCTTTGTTTCTTCTAATGATGAACAGTGATGTGGAAATGGAAGCCACAATAAACACTTCCCTCCCCAGTTGGCTTTTGGCCTTGGTGTTTCCTCACAGTAATGATAACCTTAACTAAGATAGTGTTCTATCTTACTTAGTGTCAGAGTAGTGACAAGCACAGTCCAGCAAGGAAAGTAGATGTGAGATAAGACTGGTACCCATGGACTGGTTTCACTACCAAGGCCTCATTGGCTAATCACACCAGTTGAAAAATGGACTTGTATGCAGGTCACCATGCTCACAGGATTATCCTCTGTTCTGAGGAGGCCCAGAGAACACCCAGGGTCAAGTTCAAAATTGGCCTCCCCACAATGTGAAGACTGTTGTTAAGTGGAAGCTGGTCTGTACAACCAGAGGAATTATGGGTCAAGAAAAACCCAACCTTTCCCTTTAGTAGAAATTAGTCTATATTGTCCTAGACTTAGGAGTAAGCTGCAATGTGCTTTTATATATTAGTCTGCACATTCTTAGTGTGTCCCCTGCCAAGGATGGAAGGACATAGAACAGTGGTTCTCAATATGATTCATGAACCTTTGCTGATAGACTCTTCTAATGATCTTTCTTCATTCACGCCATTCAGACCTTCTCAACAGTAATGGGATGTCCACTGTAAGTTCAGTTCTTAAGGAAAAGTAGGCTTCATGTTGGGCAGTAGAAACTACATCCCTAGAGAAAATGGTAATTCCCCAGGAATCCAAAAGACCATACTTCAAGTAGACTTGTGGTATGAATGATATTTTTAGAGATGGATTGTGTGTTTGTGTGTGTACATGTGTGTGTTCATGTGTATGTTCAACTCAGAGTCTTTTTCCATCCCTAGTCTTAGGCCCTGTGTGGGTAGGTGTTGTCTGTCCTGAACCAAAGGCACACATTCTTCTCTATCCCATGCACTTTTCTGTCAGGAGCATCCTGGGTGGGTGTTAGGAGGAGGAAGTCAGGTAACCTTGACCATGAAGCCTAGGGAAGTCATGGTTCTTAAGAGCCTTCCCAACCATGGGAATCATGGACACATATTGGTTACTCTTAATGCCAGAGTCAGGATATTAGCTGAGGCTCCTGCACACATTTGCCAGTTAAGAGTTTCCTCCTGGGTTCTGAGGGATATGGGCCTTGTTCTGCCCTGAGTTCAGTGTCTGGCCAACATTTTATTTCTGTATCTTCTCATTACTCCTGTATTTAGTGGTGGGTTTTTCAATATAGTTTTCTTCTTCTTCTTCTTCTTCTTCTTCTTCTTCTTCTTCTTCTTCTTCTTCTTCTTCTTCTTCTTCTTCTTCTGTCTGTTTTTTTCAAGACAGGGTTTCTTTGTAGCTTTGGTGCCTGTCTTGGAACTAGCTCTTATAGACCAACCAGACTGGCCTCGAACTCACAGAGTTGTGGCTAAGTATTGATTAAATCTGGTTCTGTCATAGAATATTTGCTGTGTCTGTCTATGGTGATTGAAAGTTTTGCTGGGTATATTGGTCTGGTATGACATCCATGGTCTCTTAATGTCTACATAATGCTTGATGAAGACCTTCTTGCTTTCATTGTTTCCATTGAGAATCAGATATAATACTGATAGGTCTGCCTTTATATCCTCCTTGGCCTTTTCCCTTTGCAGCTCTTAATATTCTTTCTTTATTCTCTGTCTTTAATGCTTTGATTAATAGTGTTTTATAATATATTGAGGGCAGAAATATGTATAAGAAATTAATCATCACCTTTGGTCATCAATGAAATCTAGCAAAAAGTGTACATTGGCCAATAATAACTGGGCTGCTTTGTTCTTTTTTCTTTTTTTGGTTTTTTGAGACAGGGTTTCCCTGTGTAACAGTCCTAACTGTCCTGGAACTAGCTCTTTTAAACTAGGCTGGCCTCAAACTCACAGGGATTCACGTGCCTCTGACTCCAGAGTACTGGGATTAAAGTTATGGGCCGGCATAGACTGCTTTGTTCTTGTTCCCTTGTTGGGGACCTGCCTCAACAAAAGAACACTTTTTGGCAGCGTAGAGGCATGGAATAATAAAGACACAATTCACACAACAGTAGTGGGATGGAGCTTCAAGGATTATTCAGATCCCCAAATCACTGGCATTTACTTTTCCAACAGCTTTTATATCAGCATAAACTGGGGGAGCAGGTAACAAAAGGCTTCATTAACATTCTTTTGCCTAGGTAGCAGGAATGACTCAAGTCATGCATGGTTGACTTATATCCATTTGGTCATATAGGCTGAAAATACCTCTTCCCCACGTGACCTCATAGTTACAGCGAAAGAAGCAGAATCACATTAGTTTATCCTGAAACCTCAGAATGCTGCCGAGTTTGTTTTACTTCAAAAGAGCCAGGTGAACACCTCCTGTGTGGAAAGTGCAAATTGTGTCTGTAAGTTGCTCAGATTCTCTGAGCACCAGACAATGTGGGATATGGGCCTGTATTTCTCAGCCCCTACATTCCCTGACCTTAAGGAGTTCTGCATTCTATTATATGCTTTTCTAAGACTGTACATTGTCTTCTAGGGTTTTTCACCTCAAAGTTATTTTAACAAAAACAGCTTAGTCTAACTTAGTCAAAGCTTTGTTTCAGCTGTGATCTACTCTGAAACCTGTGAACACATCTCCCAACATTAAAATTAATAAAATTTTAACTAGTTAGGCTATTAGGACCCAATTGCTAGTTATTATTTGAGCTACAATCCATGCAGCTCCTCAGGTGAAACTCACAGACCCTGATATGAAACATAGCCTTGTACTTATTTTTATTTATTAAAACTCTGTATAAGCTATCATTATTATTATCAAATTAGATATATAGCTTAGAGATGAGTCATCTTCTTCACAATCCACAGGTAAAACTGCCTAGTAGAATGGCATGTTTCCAAGAGATAAACCCATTATATTACAGACAATAGAGATCTCCCCACATCTACTCACACCATGTTAGATACAAGAGGAGAGCTGTAGCAAATATGTAAAGGCACAGCAGAATCAAAAGACAGCACAGTGTCTGCAGTCCTGTGGCCTTGCCTGAATGAAATTGACCCATCAGAGTGTTCCCTTCTGGGCGCTGACACCTGGAACTTCCATTAGAACTCACTGCTCCTCTGGCACAGCAACTTTTTCTTAGTGAGTATCCTTGTTTTTGTTATAGTTTTTTCAAGTGTGCTATTAGGTCACTAGTGTGAAATTTCTCCATGTGCTTTATGTAGGCACTTAGTGATATGAAATTTTCTCTTTGTACTGCTTTCATTGTGTCCCATAAATTTAGGTATGTTGTGTGGTCATTTTCGTTGAATTTTAGGAAATCTTTGATTTCTTTATTTCTTTCTTGACCTATTGTTGATTCCAGTGAGCATTTCTTAATTTCCATGTTTCTGTGGACTTTTTGAAATTAGTGTTGCTGTTGAAATCTAGTTTTAGGCCATGGTGACTCGATAAGATACATGGGGTTATTCTAAATTGTGTGTGTGTGTGTGTGTGTGTGTGTGTGTGTGTGTTGAGGGTGGGGTGTCAAAGTCTCCCACTATTAATGTATGGGGTTTCATGTATGATTTAAGCTTTACTAATGTTTCATTTACAAATGTAGATGTCCTTGTATTTGGGAAATAAATGTTCAGAATTGAGACTTCATCTTGATGGACTTTTCCTGTGGTGAATATAACATGTCCTTCTCTATCTCTTTTGGATTTTAGTTTGAAGCCCTATTTTGTTAGTATTAGGATAGTTACACCTACCAGCTTACTTCTGAGTTCCCTTTGATTAGAAAAATCTTTTCCAAACCCTTTACTCTGAGGTAATGTCTGTCTTTGAAATTGAGGTGTGTGTTTCTTGCAAGCAGCAGAAGTATGGGTCCTGTTTTTGTATCTATACTGTTAGGCTGTGTCATTTATAGGCAAATTGAGTCCATTGATACTAAGGGATATTAATGACCAGTGATTGTTAATTCCTGTTATTTTGGGGGCTTATTTGGGGTAGTAGTACTGTGTTGTATGTTTCCCATCTTTGGGATTTGCTGGTGTGATCTTATCTATTGTCTGTGTTTTCATGAGTGCAGCTAACTTCCTTGGGTTGGAATTTTCCTTCTAGTACTAGAAGTAGGGCTGGATTTATAGATAGGTATTGTTTCAACTTGGTTTTGTCATGGAATATCTTGTTTTATCCTTCTATGGTGCTTGAAATCTTTGCCGGGTATAATAGTCTGGATTTACATCTGTGGTCTCTGCAAAATGTCTGTCTAGGATCTTCTGGCTTTCCTAGTCTCCAGTAAGAAGTCCAGGGTAAATCTGATAGGTCTGCTTTTATATGGTATGTAACCTTTTTCTTTGCTTAATATTTTTTTCTTTATGCTATATGTTTAGTGTTTTGATTATGATATGGCAAGGGGACTTTTGTCTGTTTGGTGTTCTGTAAAGCTTCTTGTATTTTGATGAGCATGTTCTTCTTAAGGCTGGGAAAATTTTCTTCTATGACTTTGTTGAATATATTTTCTGTGTCTTTGAACTGGAATTTTTCCTATTATTCTTTGGTTTTGTCTTTTGATGGTGTCCCAGATTTCCTGAATGTCTTAAGAATTTGTTGGCTTTAGGAGCCAATGACCTCTGCCAGAGCAAGCCTGAGCCAGCAACCTCCACAGGAGCAGATACAAGTGAGCAACCTCCCAGGCCTCAGCCAGTGGCCTCCACAGGACTGGGTCCCATCTTGCGATCTCTGCAGGAGCAGGCCTGAGCCAGGAGAGGCCTGACCTCTCTGGGACCAGGCCTAAGCCAGCAACCTCTGCATAACCTGGCCAGAGCCTGAGCCAGTGAACTGCGTGGGATCAGACTCAAGCCAGCGACCTCCATAGGACTAGGACCAAATCTGTGACTTTCACCAGAGCAGGCCCAAGCCAGCAACATCTGTAGGAACAGGTATGAGCAAGAGACCTGAGCCAGCGAACTCTGTGGGACCAGTGACTTCTATGGGAGCAGACCAGAGCCAGTGACCTCCATGAGAACAGGCCCAACCCAACAACCTTCTTGAGAGCAGGCCCAAGTGAGCAGCATCTGTGGAAGCAGGCCTGAATGACCTCCTGGATTTCAGAGAGCCCTCCAGGAGTGCTGAGTGACCTACGGGAATGCCAAGTGACTTCTGGAAATGTCAAGACACCTCTGAGGTGACTGAAATGATGGCCCTGACTCCACTATGAGGAGTAACCATCTGAGCCTTGGCTCTACAGACACCTGGAAGAGAACTCACCAGAGACATAGTGCCAACTATACCAATCGGAGGAAAAGATAGGTAGACAACAAGGTAAGAGCATACTTAATATCTCAAAGAGCAACATGGCACCAGCAAAAACTATTGGCTCTACAACAGCAAGACTTGCATTATGCAGACATTAAGAGACCATGGATGCCATACTAGACTAATATACCCAGCAAAACTTTTAATGACCATAGACAGACAAAGCAAATATTCTAAGACAGAACTAGATTTAATCAATACTTAGCAACAAACCCAGCCCTACACAAAGTACTAGGAGAAAAATTCCAACCCAAGGAATCAGCTACATCCACAAAAACACAAGCAATAGATGATCTCACAGCAGCAAATCCCAAAGAAGAAAAGAAACCATACACAATAACATCACCAAGCCAGGTGATGGTGGTGCATGCCTTTAATCCCAGCACTTAGGAGGCAGAGGCAGGCAGATCCCTGTGAGTTTGAGGCCAACCTAGTCTATGAGAGCTAGTTCCAGGACAGACTCCAAAGCTACAGAGAAACTCTGTCTCAAAAAACAAACAAACAAATAAATAAATAACACCTCCAACTATGAAAACTAAAATAACAGGAACTAGCAATCACTGGTCATTAATATCCCTTAATGTAAATGGACTCCACTAGCCTATAAAGAGACACAGGCTAACAGATTGGATACAAAAACAGAATTCATCCTTCTGCGGAATACATGAAACATACCTCAACCTCAAAGACAGACATCCCCTCAGAGTAAACGGTTGGGAAAAAAATTTTTCAATTAAATCTACCTAAGAAACAAACTGGTAAGCTATACTAATATCTAACAACATAGACTTTGAACTAAAATCAATCAAAAGACACAAAGAAGGACATTTCATATTTGGAACAGGAAATATCCATCAAGAGGAAATCTCAATATTGAACATCTATGCCCCAAATACAAGGGCAGCCTTATTTGAAAAAATAACTACTAAAGCTGAAATCATACATTAAACCCCACATACTAACAGTGGAAGACTTCAGTACCCCACTCTCATCACTGGACAGGCCAACCAGGCAGAAAACTAACAGAGAAATAAAGAAACTAACAGATGTTATGATCAAATGGATTTATCAGACATCTGTAGATCATTCCATCCAAACATAAAAGCATATGCCTTCTTCTCAGCACCTCATGAAACCTTCTCTAAAATTAACCACATACTCTGTTGCAAAGAAAACCTCAACAGATAAAAAAAAAAGTGGGCTTTTCCATCTTCCTCTCGGAGAGGCAGCTTCGCTTCTGCCTCTCTCTTCCACTTCTCTGTTTCCCCCTTCTCTGTCTCTTTCTCCTCTTCTCTCTCTCTCTCTCTCTCTCTCTCTCTCTCTCTCTCTCTCTCTCGTCCCCCCTTCACCCTTCCTCCTCCATAACCCCCTGAATAAACATTCAACCTCACCCTGCAAAAAAAAAAAAGTGGAATAACCCCATGCATCTTATCAGATCACTATGGCTTAAAATTAGAATTCATTAGCAACACTAATTTCAGAGGACCCATTAAAACACGGAAATTAAACAATGATCACCTGATTCACCAATGGGTCAAGAAAGAAATTAAAGACTTTCTAAAATTCAATGAAAATGGCCATACAACATATCCAAATTTATGACACATGAAGAAAACAGTGCTAAGAGGAAATTCCATAGTACTAAATGCCTACATAAAGAACCTGGAAAAATCCCATACATTTAACATAACACCGGAAAACTCTATAACAAAAAGAAGTAAACCACCCAGGAGGACTAGACAGTAGTCTAAGGTAATCTCCACAGCAATGGATCTCTATCATTTTAATTGACATAGAGACCATTTAGATTATATTTCAAGTCACAATATATTGACTGACTATAGCTTTAAATATAACAAATACCTCCCTAAGGATTCAGCCACCTTCTCAGATTTTTCATGATGATGCTTGGATAGGATAGTTGATTTCCAGAGATTTGGAGAAAAATCAAAATGTCAAGTGTTTCAATTGTGGCAAGTAAAGACACCTTGAAAGGGATTATAAGCAGGGTGTTCCTAGAAACAATGTTTTTTTCTAAGCATAATCCACTGAGAACTCCCCACTCTTCTGGATTATGCAGGAGGTGTGGTAAAGGCCGGCATTGAACTAATGAATGTAGATCAACAAGGAACATTAAAGGCAAAGCTCTGCCGTCAAGGAATCCTTCAGGGGCCTCTTGCAGGTTGTCACGTCAAATTTGGTTCAGTTATTTCCTATCATCATGGAGGAAACTACTTTCTAGCGTGAGGCCTATTGTATGAAACCATGCTGCTCTGGATATTAGAACAGCTATAGGAGAGAGAACAAAAAATTCAGGAGAAATCATAAAGTGAGTATTTTGGCAAGTTTCTATAAATGAACAAGGACAAAAAATAAAAAATATGAATAAATGATGCTGTCATTGGAGGTCTGATAGACACAGGAGCAGATTTAACAATAATTGCACCAGAATCTTGGCATCCATTTAGCCTCCTCAGGAGGTAAGTGTTCAGGTTTCGGGGATTGAAACTTTATCTCAGGTAAAACAGAGCATGAGATGTGTCAAATGTATAGGTCCAGAAGGACAGAGAGGAAAATTAAAGCCATATGTCACTAACATAACAATGAATTTGTGGAAATGTGATTAGTTACAACAATGGAATGCTCAGATTAACATACCCCCAATCTCAGAAACAAATCATAAATTAACTTGTTTCTGAGAAAAGTATTAGAAGGTATTACAAAGAACATTCACTGGCCATCCTGGTTGTACAAAACAGGACCCAACAGCTGCTGATTTTTCAAAGGCACCAAAGATCCTAGCTTTAAAATTGTTGACAGACAAAGCTATAGGAGTTGCACAATGGCCTCTAACAACAGAGAAACTGCACACCTTGGAACAGGTGGTACAGAAGCAGACAGATAGTCAGCATGTGGTAGAATCAACCAGCCCTTGGAATTCTCCTATATTTTTATTAAAAAGAAATCATGAGACTGGGGAATGATAACAGATTTAAGAGCTATTAATAAGGTGACTCAGTCAATGGGCTGACTACAAGCTAGAATTCCTTTGCCTTCCATGTTGCCTAAAGGATAGCCTCTTATAATTATTGATTTAAAAGATTATTTCTTCACTATACCTTTACAAGAAAAAGACAGAGAACAATTTGCTTTCATGGTACCTACTTAAAAAATTCTTAGCCTGCTAAGAGGTATCAATGGAAGATTCATCCACAGGTAATGTTAAATAGCCCCACCCTGTGCCAATATTTGGTATGACAACTGTTGGAAATGATATGTAAGCACTTTCCTCAATGTATAGTTTACCATCACATAGGTGACATCTTATTATCCGATTGAAATGTGGATACTATAGAAAGAATGTTGAAAAAGTCAAGAAAATTTTGCCTTGTTAGAGATTGCAAGTTGCTCCTGAAAAGAAAATACTAACTCTTTAGGCTATAAGATAGCTTACAAAAATTCAATTCAAAAGTTACAAATTAGGAGGGATCAATTACAGATTTCTAACGACTTTCAAGGATTGGTAGGAGACATTTTCCATCTGTGGCCCACTATTGCAGTAAATTCAGATGAACTGAGTAATTTGTTCAATACCTTGAAGGTGAAAAGAACTTAAATAGTCCCAGAAAACTGTCAGCTGAAGCTGAGAGAGAATTGGTTTTGAAAGAAGAAAAATTACAAGATGCACATGTGGATCATGTGGATCTGAAGCTTAACCACATTCTCATTCTGGTCATATTACTCTCTAAGCATCATCCTACAGGAATTTTAATACAGAGGAAAGATATTCTCTTAGAATGGATCTTTGGACCACATAAACTGAGTAAAAAATTAAAAACATGTGGAAAATTCTCTGAGCTGATTCTAAAAGGAAAATTGAGACTTCACCAATTATCAGAAATAGAACCATCAGAAATGGTAGTACCTTTTAATAATGATGAAATAGCCAAACTATTGCAAGAAAGAGAACCTTTGGCACAGAGTTTGCAGTAACTTTTTGGGAGAGATTAACAACAAATATCCCAAAGCAAGAGAATTCAATTTATATAAAGAACTATGTGCATCCTTCCTCACATTGTAAAGGGAACACCAATATCTGGCATCCCAACATCCTATACTGATGTAAATAAGTCAGGAAAGGTAGGTTATAAATCAGAAAATTTAATTAAAGTAGATCCAAGCCCTTACAATTCTGTCTAAAATTCAAAATCATACGCTGTTCTCATGGTATTAATGGATTTTATGAAACCTCTCAGCACAGTTACTGATTTGCAATATGCAGAAAGAGTTGTTTTTAACATTGAAACTGCTGAACTTATACCAGATATTAGAGGATTGGCTTTTTTATTTAGTCAGTTACAAGAAATAATCAGAAATAGGAATCATCCCATATATAACACAAATCTGGTCCCATACAGGTCTGCCATGTCCTCTAGCACAAGGAAATGAAGAAATCAATTAATTATTGATTAGAAATCTGCTGGAAGCCTCAGAATTTTAATAAAACCCATTATATCAATAGTAAAGGTTAAAAAAAAAAAGAATTATCCATCACATGGCAACAAGCCAAAGAAATTACAAGGAAACGTCTTACTTGTTCTTTATAAAATCAAACTCCACTGCCAGCAGGAAGTAACCCAAAAGGTACTCAAAGGAAGAAAATCAAGTAGATCTCTGAGTTTGAGGCTAGTCTGGTCTAAATGACAGTCAAGCTTAGGCAGTGAAGGAAAACATAAAGCTGGTGAACACATAATTAAACAAAGGGGCCATGTTCCAGTACCAGCAAGCAACAGAACTTGGCAGGGTCTGCAGTCCTGTGGCCTTGCCTGAATGAAATTGGCCCATCAGAGTGTTCCCTTCTGGGGGCTGACTCCTGGGACTTCCATTGCAACTCACTGCCCTTGTGATCCTGGACTCTGTACATGGACTTGGAAGTTTCCAGAAATATCACAGTTTAACTATTTCTCAGCCTGTCCCTCTTTCATTTCTTCATTCCCTTCTTTCTCCCTCAGTCCATTGTCACTGTATCCCTTCCTTCTTTCCTATGATTTTTTTCCACTTCCCCCGTTACTACTGACATCCCAGTCTGCTCTCAGCTTCATGTTCAGTTGATTCCTGCTGTCTTTCCTGAATTTTGACTTCCTTTTTGTTTCCTTTATTATCTCCTCTCAATAAGGACTTCTGTTACAGCTCAGTGTGTTATAACTCTCAGTCAGGTGTTCAGCATCAAAATCAGGTCCCCAACAAAATCTATGATATGGGGAATAAACTCGAGTGTGAATTGCAGGCATTAAGGCGTGAAATGCAAGTGGGCATCTTTGTCATGTGAACCAATGAGCGAGCAGGAAGAAGGTGAAGGCCAAGTCCTTCTTTAGTAGGAAGCTCAGTCAACAAGGAAGGTAGATGTGAGACAGGAGAGCTGCCATGTGGACAGCTTTCACTACCAGTGCCTCCTTGACCAAACCCACTGGCTGCAAGACTGTCTTATAAAAAGGTCACCACTCTTGGAGGCCACTCCTTCCTAGCCACCTTGCTCCAAGTCCCATAAAATTCCTAGTTAAATCTTAGGTAACATTCTTCTCTCCCATTGTTGACTGCCCTAAGTGGGAAGCAGGTTTGAATCCAACCAGTGGAATTATTGGTAAAGCAGGTACCTCTTTTGGTAGTTGGTAAATTGGCTATGGTTCACTACAGTTTAAGGCGGTATATGTGTGGGTTTGATTGTTAAAAGGGTTTACCCTGCAGAAGAATTGTGACCATATTGGTTCAGACACCATCTTGGCAGAGTATCTTGTATCTACTAGTTCTTGAAGGCTGGTGGTTTGAACCATAAGTTCTTTATACACCCAGGCCTCAGGACAGGTAGGTGCATCTATCCAGAAGTCCTGGCATTGTAGAGGAGCGAATATAGTCTTTTTATGAGGTGGGCATCTTTGTCTGTGATATGCTTCCTGGGATGTTTGTCTAGAAAGTATATATGTTGAAGGTGTCAGGAGCAGTGCATATGGGTGGGTGAACTCGGGTCAGTGAGAGGTCATATCAGGCCAGTCACAAAGGGTTCAATTTCCATCATTAAAGTGCTCCTTTATCTGGAGCTTTGCAGAGATAGAGAGTTTGAAAGCTCTGTTGTGACTTTCTGAAATTGAAGGGGAAGAGTCCATTTTGTCTGGCAGTATAGAAAGTCTCGGTCATGAGGAGGTTGGTTTCTGGAAGTTCAGTCTCATATTCTTTATGCATCAGTCTTGAGCCCCCAATCAAGTTGACAGCTGAGGGTCCTCCATATATGTGCCATCTAAAATGTTTCTGGTGGATATGTGGGGTACTTTGGTTAGCCCTAGAACCAGTCTGTACCCAATAATTTGTTTCTGTGGCTTCTATTGACTCTTGTGTATAGTGAGGAGACTTCTAATTTAGTTTTCCTGTGTGCCTCTTATGCCTTGAGAGAGGGCCCTGACCTTGTGGAAGAGTTTCTCAGTGCAGTGAAACAGAGTAGGTCAGATCTCAAGGGTAATGTTCCAAGACCTATATCTGGCAAAAGCAGCCAGGGTAGAACTCCATTACCTTGAAGTAGCATGGCATGTCATTTGCTGTTCTCTATCTCTTTATATGTATCTATCTAGTTCTCACTCCATCTGTTTCTATCTCTATTTCTCGATCTTTCTCTGTCATCTCTTTTCCAGCATCTCTAGCATCATAATCTATCATCTCTCTCTGTTATCTCTGTGTCATCTCTATTACCTATCTCTACCATCTCTTTCATCACCTTTCTCTATATTCTCTCCCTATCATCTCTTTCTTTTTCATCTACCTATCATTTCTTTCCCTATCATCACTGTCTTCTAGATCTATCATCTTTCTCTATCCTCTTTCTCTATCATCTATATCACCTCCTTCTCTATCATTTCTATTATATCTTTTTCTACCATCGCTTCCTATCTCTCTCTTGTTCTCATTCATGGCAGGAAAGAGGGAGCAGCCCTGGTAAAAGTATACCTTGGCAATGTTTCCCCCCCACTGGAATGCCAAAGAAAGCAATGTTTTTTATCTAATATGGCCATCCATCAGAACTGTGTTGCTGCTTTTGACAAAACCTCAATATGATTTTTCTCAGCAAGTCTGGGGTGAGGAGAAGAGGAATGCTTGGGACTCTGGCCCAAATACAGAAATGAAGGGGGATCCAAAGGACTGTGACAGGTAGAGTTCCATCCAGAACCTGTCATCCAAGGGTTCACTAACAAAACTAAGTACCCAATACAGCCCACAGATACAGGTAATAACTAGAGATATGGAGATCAGGCCGGGTATCCTTGTGCTGTGATTCAAGTGAGTGTGTAACAGTGAGAAATGGAAGGCAGTGTTTTTTCTCAACGGGAATCTGAGTAGAGACAGCCACAGTCAAGCCAATGTGATCTGCAAAAGAGACCCCTTCGACTGATTTCACTACCAGAGCCTGCTTAGCAAAACTTAACTGAGCTGTAAAAACTCACATAACTTACATACAAGCAAGTCACTGTATGTAAAGGTGTCTCTTTCTGTAGCTACCTTGCTCAGCAGTCCCAGAGAACACCCAGGGTCAGTTTTAAAAAAGGTCGCCCTCCACTTTTGTGATGACTGTCCCTCCAGTGGAATATTTGGGAGAACAGAACCCAACCTTGGCACGTGGTGAGAATGAGATTTCCTTCACCTAAGTGGGAGTTAGCAGGAAAGTATGTATGTGGAAAGTGCCAGGACTGATGTTGCCTCAGACTAGGGAAAAATTGGAGCAGGTCTGTCCCAAAGGGGCTCAATTTCCAGCATGAGAAGGGCCCCCTCAGATGGGAAGCCTATTAATATGTAATTAATATAGCCCATAAATATAGTAATGGAGCATGTGGAGGCCCTGACAGGGCTGTCTAGAGAGAAAAGGGGCAATAGTCTTTTTCATTAGAATGAAGAGAAATTCTCAACAATGAAGAGAGTCCTGTGGAGATGCATTCCTTAAGTACAGGAAGGCTTCTTATTGGGGAGTGAAAAGTATTTCTCAATGCATGATAGTGATTCCCTGGGAATCTACATGTCTTGAATTTTTTTTTAAATTGCTATGAAGAGACACCATGACCACAGCACCTCTTACAAAGAAAATATTTAATTGAGGTAGTGGCTTACAGTTTCAGAGGCTCAGTCCATTATCATCATGACAGGGAACATGGCAGCAACCAGACAGTTGTAGTGCTGGCTACATGCTCACCAGAGGTAGCATGAAGTTGACAGACTGTCACACTGAGTGAATCTTGAGAAAAAGACCTCAAAGCCTTTCAAACCATGACATATTTCCTCCAACAAAACCACATCTACTCCAACAAGGCCATAGCTCCTAATAGTGCCATTCCCTTTGGGGACCATTTTCTTTCAAACCACCAAATTCTACTCCCTGATCCCAAAGGCTTTTAGACATATAATGCAAAAATGCATTCAAGAAATTCCCATAGTCTATAACAGTCTCAAACTTATTTCAATGTCCAAAGTCTAAAGTCTATTCTGAGATACATGACAATATCTTTTTAAATTTCTTTATTTAAATAATATTTTTAAATTTATTTTACATACCAACCAGTTTCCCTTCCCTCCTCTCCTCTCATCCTCTCCCCTTTCCTATTTACCCTTCTCTCCATCCACTCCTCCATCCCCATTCAGAAAGGGGCAGGCCTCCCATGGGCTTGCATAAAACATGAAACAATTCAGGTAGTTCCAGGTTCCTCCTCTTATGTCGAGGCAGAGTGAGGTAATCCAGCATAGGGAACAGGTTACCAAAAGTCAGCTAAGTGCCCGGGAGTGGTCCTGGTTCCATTGTTAGAAGCCTTACTAAGAGACCAAGCTACACATTTGTTACACACATGAAGAAAGCCTAGGTCGGTCCCAGTCAGGCTCCCTAACTGTTGTTCCAGTATTTGTGAGCTCTTGCAAGCCCAGGTCCTTTGTCTCTGTGGGTTCCCCCATCATGAACCCCATGGCTCGTATAACCCTCCTCCCTTTCTTCTGCAGTCCTCAACATGGCAATCTCTTAACTGTAATCAGCTGTAAAAATCAGATCACATGCTTATAACTTATAATGTTACAGGTTATGCATTACCACTCCAAAATACAGGGAAGGAAGCATAGCAAGGAAATACTGGGCAAAAAACAAGACCAAAAACCAGCCGTGCAAACTCTAAACTCTGCATCTCCATGTATGAGGCCAAAATACCCTTCAGGTCTACAATTTCATTAAGATGTGTTGAATGTAACACACTTCTTCTCTGGGGGAGGGAGATTGGTTCTACTCCTGGTTAGCAGCTCTCCTCAGCAGATATCCTACGCTTCTGGCATCTCTAACATCATTGGTTATCCAAGGCTTCATCTTCACAGCTTCATGCAGTGACCTCCCTACTAAGCCTCTATTCAGGGACATGCCTGGCCTCAGGTCCATAACTCCTTTCTGCTACTCTTAACTCTAAAGCTAGAACCACAAGGTTGAAGCTGACAAGTTCTGTTGCTTGCTGGTACTGGAACATGGCCCCTTTGTTTAATTATGTGTTCACCAGCTTTATGTTTTCCTTCACTGCCTAAGCTTGACTGTCATTTAGACCAGACTAGCCTCAAACTCAGAGATTTACTTGATTTTCTTCTTTTGAGTACCTTTTGGGTTACTTCCTGCTGGCGGTGGAGTTTGATTGTATAAAGAACAAGTAAGACATTTCCTTGTAATTTCTTTGGCTTGTTGCCATGTGATGGATAATTCTTTTTTTAAAATACCTTTACTATTGATATAATGGGTTTTATTAAAATTCTGAGGCCAGAACCTGGAAACAACCTAGATGCCCTTCAATGGAAGAATGGATGAAGAAAGTATGGAATATATACATATTAGA
The DNA here is from genome assembly GCA_963919705.1 of Alexandromys oeconomus. NCBI lineage: Eukaryota > Metazoa > Chordata > Mammalia > Rodentia > Cricetidae > Alexandromys > Alexandromys oeconomus. The sequence continues at coordinate 807,670 of CAWTZB010000088.1, read as the reverse complement.
GTACTACTTAGCAGTAAAAAACAAAGACTTCTTGAATTTTGCACACAAATGGATGGAAATAGAAAACACTATCCTGAGTGAGGTAAGCCAGACCCAAAAAGAGGAACATGGGATGTACTCACTCATATTTGGTTTCTAGCCATAAATAAAGGACATTGAGCCTATAATTCACGATCCTAGAGAAGCTAAATAAGAAGGTGAACCCAAAGAAAACCATAGGCATCCTCCTGAATATTAACCTTCATCAGGCGATGAAAGGAGACAGAGACAGAGACACACATTGGAGCGCCGGACTGAAATCTCAAGGTCCAAATCCGGAGCAGAAGGAGAGAGAGCACAAGCAAGGAACTCAGGACCGCGAGGGGTGCACCCACACACTGAGACAATGGGGATGGTCTATCATGAACTCACCAAGGCCAGCTGTCCTGGGTCTGAAAAAGCATGGGAAAAACCGGACTTGCTGAACATAGTGGACAATGAGGACTACTGAGACCTCAAGAACAATGGCAATGGGTTTTTGATCCTACTGCATGTACTGGCTTTGGGGGAGCCTAGGCAGTTTGGATGCTCACCTTACTAGACCTGGATGGAGGTGGGTGGTCCTTGGACTTCCCACAGGTCAGAGAACCCTGATTGCTCTTCAGGCTGATGAGGGAGGGGGACTTGATTGGGGGAGGCGGAGGGAAATGGGAGGCGGTGGCGGGGAGGAGGCAGAAATCTTTAATAAATAAATAAATAAATAAATAAATAAATAAATAAATAAATAAATAAACGGAAAGAAGGACTGACAAATTTATGACCTCTAGGTTGATTTTCTGGGGACCCTAAAGCAAGGAGACCAAACCCCTGGGCAGTGGTTGATTCCAGGAAATGAAGTATATTTGTGCAGGTAGGTGTCTAAAAAGATTAAAGTTCATGGATAATTGGATAGATTCTGTATCTTTTTTCTTTTTCTTTTTTTTTTTTTTTTTTTTTTTTTTTGTTTTGAGACAGGGTCTCTTTGTACCTTTGGAGCCTCTCCTGGAACTAACTCTTGTAAACCAGGCTGGTCTCGAAGTCACAAAGATCCATCTGCCTTTGCCTCCCAAGTGCTGGAATTAAAGGCCTGCGCTGCCACTTCCCTGCTAGATTCTGTATCTTAACATGCAAGTTACTCACCTATCTGCATCCCAGGGTGGAGTGTTCCTCAGCACTCTGACAAACATGGCTGCCACTAGATCGCAAAACCCTTATTCTGGGCTTTACTACTTTGAAATCCATGTTGCCTTGGAGGCTAGCACGGGTTGAGTCCCACCCTAGGCACCAAACCACAGCTTACCCCAGACTGAGCAAGCTAGTTAGAGTCCCGTTAATCCAGTATTTGGACCAGAAGCCCCAACATTCCTCACCTACTGGTTTTCAGACACACAGACAAAAAGCACATTGGGTTGATGTGGGGAACAGCAAAGTAGTACTGCTTGATGGCAGTAAAGCACCAGTAATGCAAACTATAACCTTCATTCACATTCACTCCCTCTGCCCTTCTCTGAAGAAAAAAATACTGAAAAGAGTCAACAAGACACTAAACTCCAAAACATCTCGGCTGTAATTATGCTACTTATAGCCAGAGATGAGTTTGGATCCTTAGTTTATGGATCTGTACTGGAAGGTCTCAGACCCAATAAACCTCTGTACTGAGATACTTCTCCCACAAAAAAAAAAAAGGGTCCAGCCACAGGGCATAGGAGCCAAACAGGAAAACTGAATAGGGACCTCCTTCACTAGATACAAGAATCAGGAGAATCCAGAGAGAAAAAAATCTTCAGCAAAAACTGTCCCTGGGCTAAATACAGCACCATTTGTTCTGCCAGATACATTCTGTTACATGAGCACAGTCCTCTCAACACTGGGCATTAAGTCTCACCCATAGAATGTCCAGGACTGAACCTCCAGAGGCCCACCACCTCATTATTGAGACTGTTTATAATGCCCAGATGAAAAAGGACTCTACCTCTTTCTCATCGAGACAACACTGCCTGGGTTTGAAAACTTCATCTTTACTAAGATCCAGCTGAAGGCACACTTAAGGAACACTTTTTATGTTTTTGGGTGACTTCTCACTGACATGAGAACACTCACAATTACTTCTGGAACATACTTTTCAGCAAAAGGTCCGAGCTACCATGCCATAGGCAGACAATCACCCTCTCATATGACAAGATGACACACCTCTATGATCCCATCTCTTACCCACCTGTGCTTCAGCCGAGGGCTGAGTCTCTAAGGGCTTTAACTTCAGATCTGTCTTCCATGCCCACTAGAGGTGGGATGCTTTGCCCTGGTGTCTGGACCTTCAATTGCCTTTCTTCTCTGCAGCAGACACCCTCAGAATGACCTCACTCACATGCAAATGCACACACCACCATGCCATCAAGTCCAGAAAAAGCATAATCATTCTCTACTACTTGCTAAATTTGGGCCTCACTCTACTGAAGGTGTAAGTCACAAAACAACCCCACACCAGTTTGGAATTATGATTAATAAAAGGGTTATTCTTTTAAAGGGAGAAACTTACAGATCACCATCCTAGACAACAGCCCTCTGCACGACCAGGAAAGAATTTAGTAGCAGGAAGTGGAGCCAGAAGCAAAAAGTGAGAAAGCAGGGCTACTGCTGCTTTTTTAAAGCAAAGAGAACATACCCAAGTGGGCTGGTATCTTAAAGGCTATTGGCTGAAGGAGTTGAAGGAGCTCCCACAGTACCTACCTTTTTTGTTTAAGTAAGAGAGTTCCAAACCCAATACAAAACAATATACACTAGGAACAAATATCAAGTATAGGATTAGAATTACAATCAGCACAAATAATTAAGGAAGGAACATATGCTAAATGTTTTAATAAACATTCTATCCTAAGGAGTCTAAGTCTTGTATTGGAAATGGCTTAGCTAGACCATAAGAGGACAGTAACTGAACCCATCCCAGTTTACACCCAGAAACCTCCTCCCTTCTTCCTCCCTTTTTCCTCCCTTTTGCAGGGCCACAGGATCTGCCAGCTCAGCTTGTTTGGGTGCTGAGGACAACGGGGCCGGCGGGAATTGCTCTGCTTCAATAGCCTCTCTGCAGCAAGGTAGGCCCTTTCTTAGTGAGGTTCCTGGCCACCAAAGGAACCTGATCCTGTTCCAGGGGTGGTTGGTGAGTGTGCTCTTGACCCGTGGGAGGAGCCCGGAAACAGAGCAGGGACATTCCACAACCCCCTTCACTCACCGGTCATTCAGCAGGGGCTGCTCCCCTCTGCTGGGGCCTCTCTCTCCCTAACCCATCCCAGTTTGCACCCAGGAACCTCCTCCCTTCTTCCTCCCTTCTGCAGGGCCATGGGATCCACCAGCTCAGCCTGTTTGGGCGCTGGGATGGGGTGCTGAGGGCAAAGGGGCCAGCAGGAATTTCTTTGCTTCAATAGCCTGCCTGCAGCAAGGTAGGCCCTATCTTAATGAGGTTCCTGGCCACCAAGGGAACCTGATCCTGTTCCATAAGATCCATAGGATAGCATTAGAAGGAAGAGATGGGCAGGCGCTAAGGCGAGAATTTCTCCACCAATCTGAAAAACAACATGAAAACACCAGAACCCAGTGATCAGACAACAGAAGGTCTTGAACACCCTAATCCAGAAGGAGAGGGAAAAATTGACATTATGAAAGTGATAGAGTCCCTTAAACAGCATGTAAAAAACGCCTTTATAGAAATGGATGAGAAATATAAGAGGACAGTAACTACGATTATCTAATTTTCAACCCTATCGAAGGCCTGAGAAGGGAGATATTACTTGAGCAGGCAGGAAGTACAATCAAATAGCTTCCAAAGCTAGCAATATATAACAGAGACAACTGGCTACCTGGGCAATCACCCAAAATCTCATTTGCAACATTGAAACAACCAACTTTGGCTAAGTCCTAGAATAACTGACAGACCATTTTCAAAGGCAAGAAATTTTTTGAAACCATCTTACCCTTTCTTATCAAGACTGGCAGTCGTTTTTTTATCCATTTCTGGATACTATATCTTGTCAGTGGTTGAGGCATGGGCATTTCTTTGCCCAAAGGCCTTTTTTTGCCAAGAAGAAAACAGGATCCAAGTAGAGTGTCCTTGGTGCTCAACATACTCTCAGGAATAGATCAGTGCTGCCAGGGGCAATCGTGTCTCATGTCAATAAAACCCTAAGTTATTTAAATGACATGTTTCACAAATCCTTGAAGTGGTTGAAGATTATCTATCTATACAGAATGTAATCTCTATGTATCTAAAGAACCTGATTAGTCTAACTGTAAGTATGACAGACATAGATGATTATTGATGTATAATTCTTAATTTTTTTCAACACCATTTAAGTGCTTCATGGCAAAACCTCTTAAGAGAGCTGCAAGCTTTGTAGTTAAAGCTGAGTCAGGAAGCCTCTCTTAGATGAGAGCGCTTGCTTGCCTGAGAAATTGCTGCTACCAAGAAAACATGCTTTACTCTATTCTTTCCCAGCTTTCTCAGGCTTTCTGTCAATTCAGTTATCCATATCAGGGCACCATTTATAGTGAGGGGAGCAGGCCTGATTTTAGTCCTGTCTGGCTCCTGCATGGCTAGCTTTACACCTGAAAAAACAACATGGAAACTGTATTCTTTTAAACACTGCCTTGCCCATTAGGTTCAGCCTCTTAATGGCTAATTCTCACATCTTGCTTAACCCATTTCTATTAATGTGTGTAACACCATGAAGTGGTGGCCTACTGAGAAAGATTCAGCATGTCTGATGTGGTGGCTGGCTCCATAGCATCTAACCCAGAGATGAGAGGCATGCCAATTGCCTCACTTCCTCCCAGCATTCCGTTCTGTTTACCCCACCTACCTAATTTTCTGTCCTATCAAAAGGCCAAGGCAGTTTCTTTATTAACCAATGAAATCAACACAAAACAGAAGACCCCCCACATCATTTCCCCTTTTTCTGTTTAAACAAAAAAAGAAGGCTTTAACTTTAACATAGCAAAATTACATAACAAAACAGTTATCAAGTAAGAATTACAGTTACAATATTTATATCTATTTTATCTTTCATCATAACAAAGGAAAACAACTATAACTATCTATTCTTCAACTCCATCAAAGACTCATGTAGGATATAATATTACCAATTGCATTCTCAGATTAACATTCCTGCAGCCACAAAACTTTATGTTTCTGATGAAAATATAAAATGATATTACAGACAATGAACACTAGCCATTCGGGCTGTACAAGAACGCAAAGCAATTGATAAACCTTCAGAGGTACCAACAGTCCTCCCTTTAAAATGGCTAACTGAGATACAAATATGGTTTAAGCAGTGGCCTCTAGCTGAGGAAAAATTGCAAGCTTTAGAACATCTGATACAAGAACAACTAGATGCTCAACATATAGAAGAATCTACCAACCCTTGGAATTCTCTTGTATTTGTTGTTAAAAAGAAATCTGGAAAATGGAGAATGGTGACAGATCTAAGGGCTATCAACAAGGTTATTCAACCTATGGGCCCTCTACAATCTGGAATTCCTCTGCCTTCTCTATTACCAAATGAATGGCCTCTCATAGTTATTGGTTTAAAGTATTGTTGTTTTTTTTCACTATACCTTTACAAGAAAAGGATACAGAAAAGTTTGCCTTCACAGTGTCTACTTATAATATTTCCCAGTCAACTAGAAGGTATCAATGGACAATCCTCCCACAGAAAATGCTCAATAGCTCTACCCTGTGCCAATACTTTGTCAGCCAGCCATTGTAAATAATATATAAGGATTTTCCTAAGTCTATAATATACCATTGCATGGATGGTATTTTGTTATCTGATTCAAATACAAATACTTTAGAAAGGATGTTTGAAGAAGTAAAGAAAGTCTTGCCTAAATGAGGATTACAAATTGCTCCTGAAAAGATTCAAAGAGGTGATTCTGTTAATTATATAGGTTACAGGATATTAGAACACAAAAGGCACAAATTAGGAGAGACCGGTTACAAACACTTAATGACTTTCAACGATTATTGGGAGACATTCTCAGTCTATGATTGGCTGTTGAAATAACACCTGATCTAATAATTCATTTAAATAAAACCTTAGATGCTGTTAAAGACTAGAATAGTCCCAGGGAATTGATAGCTGAAGAATAAAAGGAATTTATGATTGTTGAGGAGAAATTACAGTAGACACATGTGGATAAAGTGAATCCTAATCTTAATTGTATTTTAGTCATATTGCCTTCCAGAATTTCTCTTACAGAAATTTTAATGCAGAAGGAGGATATTATTTTAGAATGGACATTTTTATCACATAAAACAAGTAAAAAATTAAAAACTTATGTGGAAAAAGTTGCTGAATTAATTATAAAAGGTAAATTGAGACTTTGTCAATTAGGAGGTATAGACCCAGCAGAGATTATAGTGCCTTTTCACTGCTGATGAAATAAAAAAGTTATGGGGCTTTTCATCTGTGAGGTCCTTGGATCCCCCAACATAGTCTGCTTCAGGGATGAGGTGTCCGGAGAGCTAGCAGAAAGTGTCCCTGCCACTGTGGCTTCTTTGTAAACATCCCACCCTGTACCCCAAGCTCACCTTTTTGTCTGGAAGGTGCTTAGAACCTGGCAAGAAATTCTGCCCCTGTACTGATGGGATCAGGAGAGGTGAGTAAGTGGCCACACTATCAGATAGTCCCAGGGGACTAAATCCAGGCCCCCTCCAATTACCTAAGCTTTTCTGGCCATCAAGTGGGGTGAATTCCCTGCTGCTGGCTTTCTTTACTCCATTCCTCCCTGCCCCCACAATCTTGCCTTTTCATCTGTGAGGTCCTTGTATACCCCAACACAGCCTGCTTCAGGGCAGAGGGTATCTGAGAGCCTGCTCCAGTGCTGAGGGGACCTAAGAGGGAAGACAAAAAAAACTACCAAGTACACAGTCAGCCACAGCAAAGATTGGACCAAGACACTAAGACTTTGTTGCCCTCATGTGAAGGAAGACATGGGCAGGCACCAATGCAATAACATCTCCAACATCCTGAAAAGCAATATGATAACATCAGAATCTAGGACACAATAGAATGACTTGAACATCCAAATCCAGAAGAAGTAGAAGAAATCGACTTTAAATGTAACCTTATGAAAAAGATGGAAATGGAAGAGAACACACCCAAAAGTTAGAAGAAAAGAATAAATCCCTCAAAGATCCCCAAGCAAACCAAGACAAAGCAATCAAACAGGTAAAGGAAACAGTTCAAGACTTGAAGAACGAAATGGAACTAATAAAGAAAACACAAACCAAGGGATGGCTGGATATGGAAAATCTGGGTAAATGAACAGGAACTACAGAGACAAGTATAACCAACAGAATGCAAGAGATATAAGAAAGAATCTCAGGTGCTGAAGATACTATAAAGGAAATAGACTCATTGATCAAAGAAAACAGGAAATTCAACAAATTCTTAACAAAAAAACATCTAGGAAATCTTGGACACCTTGAAAAGACTAAACCTGGGAACAATAGGTGTAGAAGAAGGAGATCTCCAGCTCAAAGGCCCAGAAAATATATTCAACAAAATTATAGAGGAAAACTTTCCCAAACTAAAGGATATTTCTATGAAGGTACAAGAAGCTTACAGAACATCAAATAGACTGAATCAAAAAAAAATAACCTCATTGTATAATAATCAAAGCACAAAACATACAGAATAATGAAAAAATATTAAGATCTGCAAAGTAAAAAGGTCAAGTACCATATAAAGGCAAACATGTCAGAATACACCTGACTTCTCAGTGGAAACCATGAAGGTCAGAAGGTCTTGGAAAGATGTGCTGAAGACACTAAGAGACCATGGATGCAAGCCCAGACTAATATACCCAGCAAAGTTTTCATTTACCATGGATGAAGAAAACAAAATATTCCATGGCAAAAACAGATTTAAACAATATGTATCAACAAACCCAGCCTTACAGAAAGTACTAGAAGGAAAACCTCAACCCAAGGAAGCCAACAACACCCACAACAGCACAGAAATCTGACAGCTCTCCACCAACAAAACTCAAAGAAGGGAAACACACAAAAATTACCACCAAAAAAAAAAAATAACCAGAGTTCTCTGTTCAGCTCAGTGCCCCATTTTATAATTGGGTTGATTAGCCTTTTACGGTCTAGTTTCTTGAGTTCTAACGGAAAAAAAAATAACCAGAGTTAACAACCACAGGTCATTAATATCACTTAATATCAACAGACACAATTCAACTACAAAAGGCACAGGTGAAGAGAATGTGTTGAAATAAGAGCAGCGCCGGGGCTGCGTCCCCAACACCCCGGCCGCTTGGCTAGCTCATGCCCGAAATAACAACACACAAACTGTATTCATTTAAGAACTGCTTGGCCCATGAACACTAGCCCTTACAGGCTAATTCTCGCACCTGGACTAGCCCATTTCTAATGATGTGTGTAAGCACCCCAAGGTGCGCTTACCGGGAAGATTCTAGCCTCCGTCCATCATGGTGTCTCTGCTCCAGAGAGCAGAGCTGTCGGGTCTCTCCGGAAGCAGAGCAGAGTCTGACCTCACTTCCTCCTCCCAGCATCCTATTCTGTTTATTCCTCCCACCTATGCTTTAACCTATTAGGACCAAGCAGTTTCTTTATTGCTCAGCCAATGAAATCAACAGATTTGATATGACACTCCCACATCACTTCCCCTTTTTCTGTTTAAACAAAAAGGAAGGCCTTAACTTAACATAGCAAAATTACATATAACAAAACAGTTTATCAGATAAAAATTACAATAATCTATTTCATAACTAAGGAAAACTATAACTATAGCTAACTATTCTTAACTCCATCAAAGAGTCCAGAAAGATACAATATTACCTAAGCAAACAAGAAATCCAAAGCTCTAGAAATGACAGAGACATCTCGCTGCCTGGACAGTCACCCAAAGTTCCTCTGTACCGTTGGGGCATCCATCTTCGGCCTACAGGCCCATAGTTTCCAGCAGACATTTCCACAAAGCAGGAAATTTCAAAGGCAGTCACTATCTGCTTGTCCTGAAGAATGTCTTGCAGACTCTTTCATGAATCAGGAACCCCAAAAAGGTCATCTCACCTTTAGGCAAGTTCAGCAGTCCTCTCTCTGCGGGTTCTCTGTGTCCAGTTTATGCAATAGTCCAGGCAAGAGCAGTTTCTTGCCCAAATGGCTATCAAACTCCATAAGGATCCTCTTCAATGCCCATCTTCCTCTTGAAGTAGATTGGTGCTGCCAGGAGCAGAGTGTCCCCTCATTGTCATGAAAGTCCTAAGTTATTAAAAGATTTAAAATGCCATATTCTATAATCTTTGAAAAATATGAAGAATGCCTATCTAAAATATATCTATGCACATCTAGAAAATCTTAACTAACATGACTACAAACTTAACTATTAGCGATGATTATCCATTTAAATGAACTACACAATCGCAATACCTTAATCAATATAACAATATTGACCTTAAAATCCATACCAATGCAAATTATTCATATCTATATCATATCCCCCTTTAAATGTAAAAGAACATTTATAAACAATATTTGGGAACATGGGCGCAGTTTTTTCTCTCCAAACTGCTTCCTGCTGAATGGGGGCGTCGTTAATTAGGTCTTTCATGGTATAACCTGTGTGCTAGTTTCATCTCAGTTGGCAGTTGAGTGAAGCAATTTTCTGAAGGTATTCACAGCAACCGTTCAGGAGGGCGTGGTCCATCATACCATTCGGAATAGAAGAAATGGAAAGGGGCTCAACCTCTGTGAAAACAAAATAGGAAACTCCCTTTCCAAAGTATCATGTCCTTAGATCCAAATTTCAAAGTCAAGGCATCAAAATCTCTACGTTGGATTAGTTCAGCAGCATTTATAAACAAATATCTTTTAGCATCTGTTGCTCCTTCCTCAGCATTCAAACAATTCAAAGAGAGCATAATAGTATACAGTACCAAGATTCTCTGTGTATTTTCCATCTTTGCACGCTTTATTTTAACCTCTATTTCGTTTATTTTTACTTTTATTTCATATTCTCTGCATCTCTTTGACCTGGAATAACTCTGTAGACCAGGCTCTCCTTGAACTCTCAGAGATCCGCCTGTCTCTGCCTCGCAGGCATTCGGGATTAAAGGCGTTTGCTACTACACCTTGAACTTACAGAGATCTGTTTGTCTCTGCCTTCTAGGCACTGGGATTAAAGGCGTGTGCTACCACACCTTGAAGTCACAGAGGTCAATCTCCCTCTGCCTCCCAAGTGTTGGGATTAAAGGCACATACTACCACACACAACTTCTCTTTTTCTTACTTTTTTTTTTTAACTTTAAGAACTTTAACTTTTAGTCTGCATATTATTTTCAACACACTGTAAATCATTTAAAATTTTTCTTTGTCTTTGAATCTCTCTTTACTATATATCTCTCTTTTTCTGAACACATGAGTCTTTAATTTACTGAGCAATATGAGTAGGATTAAAGCCGTGGCTTTGCCAGGTAGATCCAGTCCATTCCTTAGCTTTCCAGCCTCATGGCTGAGGTACAGGCTGTAGCCATGTTTGTAGCCACAATTCTATGGCGTTTCAAGGTCCCTGCCAGCCAGCGAGCTTCAGCAGCCTGTGCTTGCAAACCACACGAACCGCCTGCGTAAAAGAGTCAGAGTTTGCCGTGGCAGGACAGCCCAGAAAGCCGGCATTTTTAAACGGCACAGCTTTTTTCCTGCTACAGCTGAAAATCGAAAAGCATGCGTTCAGCTTTTTGTCAACACCGTTTAAGTGTTTTGTGGCAGGACCTCTTAATGAGCTGCAGGGTTTTGCAGCTGAAGCTGAGTCAGGAAGCCTCTCTTAGATGAGAGTGCTTGCTTGCTTCTAACAAGCAGAGCAGACCCAAGAAATTGCTGCTATCAAGAAAACATGCTTTACTCTTTCCCAAGCTTTTTCAGGCTTTCTGTGGATTCAGTTGTCCACACGTCTGGGCGCCATCTGTTGAAATAAGAGCAGCGGCGGGGCTGCGTCCCCAACACCCCGGCCGCTTGGCTAGCTCATGCCCGAAATAACAACACACAAACTGTATTCATTTAAGAACTGCTTGGCCCATGAACACTAGCCCTTACAGGCTAATTCTCGCACCTGGACTAGCCCATTTCTAATGATGTGTGTAAGCACCCCAAGGTGCGCTTACCGGGAAGATTCTAGCCTCCGTCCATCATGGTGTCTCTGCTCCAGAGAGCAGAGCTGTCGGGTCTCTCCGGAAGCAGAGCAGAGTCTGACCTCACTTCCTCCTCCCAGCATCCTATTCTGTTTATTCCTCCCACCTATGCTTTAACCTATTAGGACCAAGCAGTTTCTTTATTGCTCAGCCAATGAAATCAACAGATTGATATGACACTCCCACATCAAGAATGGATACAAAAAAAGGATCCAACACATTGCTATTTACAAGAAAGATACCTCAATATCAAAGTCAGACACTATCTCAGAGTAAATGGTTGGGAAAAGTTTTTCTAAAGCAAAGGGGACCTAAGAAACAAGTGGGTGTGGCCATCCTAATATCTAACAAAATTGATTTCAAACTAAAATCAATCAGAAAAGATGAAGAAGGACACTTTATACTTATAACAGGAACAATTCGTCAGAATGAAGTCTCAATCCTGAATATCTATGCCCCTAATATAAAAGCACCCACATATGTAAAACAAACATTACTAGAACACAAATCACACATTAAACCACACACACTAATAGTAGAAGATTTCAACAGTCTTCTCTCACCAATGGACAGGTCAACCAGACAGAAACTTAAAAGAGAAATAAGAGAGCTAACAGATGTAATGAATCAAATAGACTTAACAGACATCTATGGAACATTCCACCCAAACAGGAAAGAATATACCTTCTTCTCAGCATCTCATAGAACCTTCTTGGAAATTGATCACATACTCAGTAACAAAAAAAACATCCACAGATACAAAGAAATTGGTGTAGTCACCTGTGTCTTATCAGATCACCATGGACTAAAGTTACAATTTAACAACAACTGTACCCCCAGAAAGTCTACAAACAAATGGAAAATGAACAGTCAACTACTGAACCACCCCTGGGTCCAAAAGAAATAAAAAAAAAAAGAAATTAAAGTCTTCCTTGAATTCAACAAAAATGAAGACACAACATACCCAAATCTATGGGACACTATGAATGCAGTGCTAAGAGGAAAGTTCATAGCACTAAGTGCCCAAATAAATAAAACAGAGAAAACTCAAATTAGAGACTTAACAGCACACCTGAAAACTCTAGAAAAAAAGAAGCAGACTCACCCAGGAGGAGTAGAAGACTGGAAATAATCAAACTTAGGACTGAAATCAAAAAATAGAAACACAGAAAACAATCCAAAGAATAAATGAAACAAATAGCTGGTTCTTTGAGAAAATCAACAAGATTGAAAAACACCTATCCAAACTAATCAAAAGGCAGAGAAGAGAAAAAACACACAAATAACAAGATAAGAAAACACTGAGGAAATTCAGAGAATCATTAGGACTTACTACAAAGCCTACATACCACAAAATTGGAAAATGTAAAAGGAACGGACATTTTTTAGATAAATACCATATACCAAAATTAAATCAAGACCAGGTGAACAATTTAAATAGACCTTTACATTGTAAGGAAATAGAAGCTCTCATCAAAAACCTCCCCCCCCTCCAAAAAAAAAAAAAAAAAGCACAGAGCCTGATGGTTTTAGTGTAGCATTCTACCAGAACTTCCAAGAAGAGCTAATACCTATACTCCTTAATGTGTTCCACATAGTAGAAACAGAAGAGCCATTGCCAAATTCTTTTTATGAAGCTACAGTTACCCTGATACCAAAACCACACAAAGATTCAACCAAGAAAGAGAATTATAGACCAATATCATTCATGAACATTGACGCAAAAATTCTCATTTTTATTATTAAAATTTTTAATTAAAAATTTCTGCCTCCTCCCTAACTCCCTTTTCCCCCCTCCCCCCACTCCCCACACCCCAATCCCCTCCTCCTCCTTCTCTAGTCCAAAGAGCAGTCAGGTTTGCCTGCCCTGTGGGCAGTCCAAGGTCCTCCCCCATCCATCCAGGTCTAGGAAGGTGAGCATCCAAACAGTCTAGGCTCCTACAAGGCCAGTACATGCAGAAGGATCAAAACTCAGTTCCATTGTCCTTGGCTTCTCAGCAGCCCTCATTGTCCACCATATTCAGTGAGTCCGGTTTTATCCCATGCATTTTCAGTCCCAGTTTAGCTGGCCTTGGTGATCTCCTAATAGATCAACCCCACGGTCTCAGTGGGTGGGTGCCCCCCTCGCGGTCTTGACTTCCTTGCTTATGTTCTCCCTCCTCTGTTCCTCATTTGGACCTTGGGAGCTCAGTTCATTGCTCCAATGTGGGTCTCTGTCTCTACCTCCATCCATCGCCAGATGAAGGCTCTATGGTGATATGCAAGATATTCGTTAGTATGGCTATAGGATTGTGCCATTTCAGGCTCTCTCTCCTCACCAGTGTGGCAATTTCTCAAGAAATTTGGGATCAACCTACCCCAGGACCCAGCAATACCACCCTTGGGAATATACCCAAGAGATGCCCTATCATACTACGACAGTAATTGTTCAACTATGTTCATAGCAGCATTATTTGTAATAGCCAGAACCTGAAAACAACCTAGATGCCCTTCCATGGAAGAATGGATGAAGAAAGTGTGGAATATATACACATTAGTGTACTACTCTGCGGTAAAAAACAATGACTTCTTGAAATTTCCATCCAAATGAATGGAAATAGAAAACATTATCCTCAGTGAGGTGACCCAGACCCAAAAAGATGAACATGGGATGTACTCACTCATAATTGTTTTTTAGTCATAAATATAGGACAGTGAGCATATAATTCACAAGCCTACAGAAGCTAAATAAGAAGGTGGACCCAAAGAAAAACATATAGTTATCTCCCTGGATATTGGAAGTAGTCAAGATTGCTGGGCAAAAATTTGGGAATTGGGGGGTGGGGTGGGATGGGGGAAAGGGGTGATGGGGAGAGAAAAGTGAGAAGGGGAGGAGAGGGAGAACTTGGGGGAATGGGATGGTTGGGATAATGGAGGGTTGGATATGGGAGCAGGGAAGTATATATCTTAATTAAGGGAGCGATTTTAGGGTTGGCCAGATCCTTGACTCTAGAGAGGTTCCCAGGGGTTCAGAGAAAAATTCTCAATAAAATACTTGCAAATCAAATCTAAGAACATATCATAAAAATTGTTCATTGTGATCAAATAGGCTGCATCCCAGAGATGCAGGGCTGGTTCAACAAATGAAAATCTATCAATGTAATCCACTATATAAATAAACTGAAAAGACAAAAATAATCATTTCATTAGATGCCAAAAAAGCATTTGACAAAATTCAACACCCTTTTATGATAAAGTTCTCAGAGATATTAGGGATACAAGGATCATATCTACATATAATAAAAGCAATATACAGCAAGCTGACAGCTAACATAAAATTAAATGGAGAGAAACTCAAAGCAATTCCACTAAAATCAGAAACAAGGAAAGGCTGTCTATTGTCTCTATATCTCTTCCACATAGTCCTTGAGTTTCTAGCAATAACAATAATACAACATAAGGAGATCAAGTTGATTTAAATTGAAAAGGAAGAAGTCAAACTTTCTTTATTTGCAGATGATACAATAGTGTACATAAGTGACCCCAAAAACTCTACCAGAAAACTCCTACAGCTGATAAATACCTTCAGTGATGTGGCAAAATACAAGAACAACTCAAAAAAATCAGTAGCCCCCTTATATACAAAGGATAAAGAAGTGGAGAGGGAAATCAGGGAAACATCACTGTTCACAATAGCCAAAATTCGCATAAAGTATCTCGGTGTAACAGTAACCAAGTAAATAAAAGATCTGTTTCACAAGAGCTTTAAGTCTTTGAAGACAAAAAAAAAATGAAGAGTATACCAGAAAATGGAAAGATCTCCTATGCTCTTGGATTGGTAAGATCAACATAGTAAAAATGGCAATTCTACCAAGCGCAATTTATAGATTCAATGCGATCCTCATCAAAATCCCAACACAATTCTTCACAGACTTTGAGAGATCAGAAATCAACTATATATGGAAAAACAAAAAACCCAGGATAGCCAAAACAATCCTATACAATAAAGGAACTTCTGGAGGCATCACCGTTGCTGATATCAAACTCTATTACAGAGCTACAGTATTGAAAACAGCTTGGTATTGGTATAAAAGCAGAGACGTTGACCAATGGAATCCAAGTAAAGAAACAAATATTAATCCACAAACTAATGAACACCTGGTTTTTGACAAAGAAGCTAAAATTATACAATGGAAGAAAGAAAGCATATTCAACAAATGGTGCTGGCATGACTGAATGTCAACCTGTAGAAGAATGAAAATAGATCCATATCTATCACCATGCAAAAAATTCAAGTCCAAATGGATTAAAGATCTCAATATAAATCTGACCACACTGATCCTGATAGAAGAGAAAATGGGAAGTAGCCCGCAATACATGGGCACAGAAGATCACTTCCTATGTATAACCCCAGCAGCACAGACAATAAGGGCAACAATGAATAAATGGGACCTCCTGAACTGAGAAAGTTCTGTAATGCAAAGGACACTGTCATTAAGACAAAAAGGCAACTTACAGAATGGGAGATCTTCACCAACCCCTCACCAGAGAAAGGACTGATCTCCAAAATATATAAAGAACTCAAGAAACTAGACTTTAAAATTCTAAATAACCCAATTAAAAAATGGAGTACTAAACTGAACAGAGAATTCTCAACAGAAGAATTTCAAATGGCCAAAAGATACTTAAGGACATGTTAAACTTTATTGGCTATCAGGGAAATGCAAATCAAAACAACTCTGAGATACCATCTTACACATTTTAGAATGGCTAAAATCAAAAACACCAATGATAGACTATGCTGGAGAGGATGTGCACTAACGGGAACACTCATCCATTGCTGGTGGGAATGTAAACTTCTGCAACCACTTTGGAAATCAGTGTCATGCTTTCTCAGAAAATTGGGAGTCAACCTCCTTCAGGATATAGCAATACCACTCTTGGGAATATACCTAAGAGATGCCCAATCATAATAAAAAAATCATTTATTCAACTATGTTCATAGCAGCATTATTTGTAATAGCCAGAACCTGGAAACAACCTAAATGTCTCTCTATAGAAGAATGGATAAAGAAAGTATGGCACATCTACACATTAGAGTACCAGTCAGTGAGAAAAAAAAAAAACACTGACATCTTGAATTTTGCATGCAAATGAATGGAAATAGAAAACACTATCCTGAGTGAGATAACTGAGACTCAAAATGATGAATATGGTATGTACTCATTCATTAGTAGGTTCTAGCCATAAATAAAGGACATTGAGCCTATAGTTTGCAATCCTACAGAAGCTAAGTAACAAGGTGAACCCAAAGAAAAACATATATAGACCCTCCTGGAAATTCAAAGGAGACAAGATCGCCAGGCAAAAATTGGGAGCATGGGGGTGGGGGTGGGCTGGGGGGAAAGGAGAGGGGGAGAGAGAAGGTATTCTTAATATAGGTCAATCATTGTGCATGTTTGTTGTATATACAGTCAAATCAATTAGGTTCTTTATATACACAGAAATTGTATTCTGTCTTGATAGGTATTCTTCAACCACTTCAAGGATCTGTGGAACATGGCATTTAAATAATTTTGGGTTCTGTTGTCATGAGACATGATTGTTTCTGACAGCACCAATCTATTCCCAAGAGAATGTTGAGCACAGAAGACACTCCACTTAGAGCCTGTTTTCTTCTTGGCAAAACTGACCTTTGCACAAGTAATTGACAATGCCTCAACCACTGATAAGTTACATAATATCCGGAAATGGATAAGCAGAACAGTCAAATCTTGCCAAGACAGGGTAAAACGGTTTTGAAAAATTTCCTGTCTCTGATAATGGTCTGTCAGTTACCCTAGGCCTTAGCCAAAGTTGGTTTCTTTAACATTGCAAAATGATACTTTGGGTGACTGCTCAGGTAGCTATTTGTCACCGTCATATATTGCTCACTTTGGAAGCTACTTGATTGTACTTTCTGCCTGCTGAAGTAATATTATCTCCTTTCTCTGGCCTTTAGTAGGGTTGAAGATTAGATAGTCATAGTTACTGTCCTCTTATGATCTTACCAAGCCATTTCCAATACAAGTCTTGGACTCCTTAGGATAGATTGTTTATTAAAACATTTAGCATGTATTCATTGTTTAATATTGTTTATGCCAGTTGTAATTCTTATCTTATACTTGATATATGTTCTTAGTGTATATTGTTTTGTATCAGGCTTGGAACTCTCTTATTTAAACAAAAGGGGATGTGCTGTGGGAGTTCCTTCTGCTCCTTCAGCCAATAGCCTTTAAGATACTAGCCCACTTGGGTGTGGTCTATTTTGCTTTAAAAAGCAGAGGTAGCTGTGTGCTCACTCTCTTGCTTCTGGCTCCCACTTCTGGCTGCTAGACTCTGTTTCTCTTTGCTCAGATGGCTGTTGTCTAGGATACTAATCTATAAGTTTTCCCCTTAAATAAATAACCCTTTTATTACTCATAATCTGGAACTGGTGTGGAAATGTTTTATGATTTACACCTTCAATAACATGTCCAAGTCTTTAAAGAAAGAAATCAAGGGGATATACCTCTTGGTTGGAAAGATCACGTAAGTTCATGAATCATAAGGATTAGCATAATAAAAATGGCTATCTCCTACATAAAGCAATCTACAGATTCAATACAATCCCCCACCAAAATTCCAACACAATTCTTCCCAGGTCTTAAAGACAATTTTAAACTTCATATGAAAACACAAAAAAACCTCAGGATAGCTAACACAATCATGAACAAAAAAAAGCACTGCTGGAAGTCTCACCATTCCTGAATTCAAGTTGTGTTACAGAGGTATAAGAACAAGAACAACATAGAAACGGACATGTTGATCTTGAAATTAAAGTACTAGACATAAATACACAGACAGTTGACCACGTTGTCTTTGATAAAGTAGCCAAAAATTCACACTGGAAAAAGAAGCATCTTGAACAAATGGTGCTGCTCAAAGTCTATGTCTGCATGTAAAAGAATGCAAATAGTTCCATATTTATCACTCTGCATAACTCTCAATTGCCAATGGATCAAACACTTAAACAGAAACCTAGACAGACTAAACCTGGAGGAAGAGGAAGTGGAGAACAGCCTTGAATGCATTGGCAAAGGAAAGGACTTTCTGAATAGAACATTGATAGTGAGGGCACTAAGATAAAAAAAATCAATAAATGGAATCCCATGAATCTGAAAAGCTTCTCTAAGGTCAAAGGCAACATCAACAGGACCATAGGGCAGTCTACAAAAATGGAAAAAGACTTTTACCAACTCCATATCCAATAAAGAATTAATATCTAAACTATATAAAAACATAAACTAGATAATAGAAATACCTCAATTAAAATGGAGTCCACATCTAAATAGAACAGAAAAAACTCAAATGGTTGATAAACACTTAAAGAAATGTTCGGCAAACCTCCTTAGCCATCAGAGAAATGCAAATCAAAACTAATTTGAGATTGCATCTTAAACTTGTCAGAACGGCTAAGAGCAATGAATGAAACAAGTGACAGCTCATTCTGGAGAGGATGTGGAGCAATGGGAACACTCCTCCCGTGCTGCTGGGAATGCAAACTCATAGAACCAATGTGGAAATCAATGTGACAGTTACTCAGAAAACTGGGAATCAGTGTACCTCAAACCTAACTATACCAGTCTTGGGCTAATATCCAAAGGACACTTCATCCTACAACAAGGGTATTTGCTCAGCCATGATGAAAGATACTCTATTCATAACCCCCAGAAAATTTTCAGGTTTTCTTCAACAGAAAAATTAATGAAGACAGTGTGGTACATTTGGGGTAATCAAGTATTACTCACCTTTTTAAAAGCAGGCATCATGAACCCTCAGCCAAACATTAGGCCAAACTCGAGGAATCCCGCTGAAGAGGTTGAGGAAGGATTGCAGTGTAGGAGTGGAGTTCAAGGTCATCACAGAAAAACCCCATCGAAAAAACTGACCTTGTTCACAGGAGCTCACAGAGTGTGAACCAACAATCTAAGGCCTTTGTATAGATGTGACAATTGTGTAGTTTTGTCTACTTATGAGATGCCTAAAAATGGGAGCAGGGGCTGTCCCTAATGCTTTGGCTGGCTGTTTGGAAACTATTCCTTATGTTGGATTGCCTTGCCCAGCTTAAATAAAAGGGGAGGTGCTTAGTCTTACCACACTTTAATATGCCATGCTTTGTAGATATCCATGTGAGTCCTCCCCCTTACTGAACAGAATGCGAAGAGAAGTGGATGGAGGAGGAGCAAAATTGGGGGAGAGAATCAAGAAGAGAAGAGAAGGTAAATTTGGTTAGAATGTAAAATAAGTAAATTAAATAAAAATCGCATCATGAGGTCGCAGGGGATGGTTGGTTTAGGGGCATAGTTGGACTTGTAGATTACAGGTTCTAATCAATGGGGGCAGTGTTGGAGCAACCTGCCTTTAGGAGGTTTCCTCTAGGGTGGCTATTGAACCTGAGGTAGGTGTAGGGTGGGCCTGGAGTTTTGCTGGACTGAGCTCCCAAAGTCCAGTTGAATAGAGGGAGGAACAATAATATGAGAAAAGGGATCAAAACAATGATGGAGATACCCACTGAAACTGCTTACCTGAGCTAGTAGAAGCCCACTGACCAGCATAAGATCAAACTAGGCCCTCTGGTTTTTGGTGACGGTTGTATGGCTGGGCCAGTCTGTGGGGCCACTGTCAGTGGGACTAGGGGTTTATCCCTACTGCATGAACTGGCTTTTGGGAGCCCAATATCTTCAGAGGGATACCTTCTTCAGCCTAGATATACTAGGGAGGGTCTTTAACCTCCCACAAAGCAATGTGCCTTACCCTCTCTGTGGATTGCATGGGGTAGGTTGGGAAGGTGTATGTAGGGAATGGAAGGAGGGGAGGGAATGGGAACTTGGATTGGTATTTTTTTAAAAAAATCTAATAGATTTAAAAATGAAAATGGTAGCTAAAATATAATCCAGTTTCAATGCAAATTATAAGGTATTATTCCAGTAAATGCCACATTTTTGGTAAGGCTGAGCAAGGTATACATCCAAAGAGAATAGGTCCCTAAAAAGCCAGTACATGCAGTAGGGATACATCTTAGTGCCACTGTCCTTCAGTCTGTCCCAGCCATGAAACAGTCAACCATATTCAGAGGGACTAGTTTGGTCCTATGCTTGTTCCTTCCCTGTCCGGCTGGAGTTGGTGAGCTCCCATTAGTTCAGGCAAACTGTTTCAGTGGGTGAACCCATCATTGTTTTGACCTGTTTGCTCATATTCTCATTCCACCTACTCTCCAACTGGACTTTGAGCTCAGTCCAGTGCTCTGATGTGTGTCTCTGACTCTGTTTTCATCAGTTGCTGGATGAAGGTCTATAGTGATATTTAAGGTATTCATCAGTCTGACTACAGAGCAAGTCAAGATGGGGCCTCATCCCCTCTATTGCATAGGATCTTACCTGGAGTCATCCTTGTGAATTCCAGGAAAATTCTCTAGAACCAGGTTTATGCTAAACCTATAATAATTCCCTCAATCAAGATATCTCTTTCCTTGCTCTCATCTCTCTCCTTACTTCATCTTGATTACCCATTCTCAAGATCTCCCCAACCCTCCCTGACTTCCATTCTCTTTCCCTTCCACCCTCACTTCTCCTCAGACACCATGCCCCAGTATTTTCAGGTGATCTTGACTGTTTCCAGGTGGATCTATATATATGCTTTTCTTTGAGTTCAGCTTACTATTTAGCTTCTCTATGATCATGAACTATAGGTTTAATGTTTTTTTGTTTAAAGCTAGTATCCACTTATGAGTGTGTACATACCATATTTATATTTTTGAGTCTGGGTTACCTCACTAAGGATAGTGTTTCCTAATTCCATCCATTTGTATGCAAAATTCAAGATTTCAATGTTTTTTTTTTTTTGACCACTGAGAAGTACTCTAATGTGTAAATGTGCCACATTTTCTTTATCCATTCTTTAGTTGAGGGCATCTAGGTTGTTTCCTGGTTCTGGCTATTACAAATAATGATGCTATGAACATGTTGAACAAATGCTTTGGTAGTATGATTGAGCATATTTTGGGTATATGCACAAGATTGGTATTTCTGGATCCTGATGTAGGTTGATTCTCAATTTTCTTAATTGGTGATTGATGGGAGACTACCCTGCCATTGTGATTGGTGCCATCACTGGGCTGATGGTCCTGGGTTCTCTATAAGAAAGCAGGCTGAACAAGTTATAAGGAGCTAGTTAGTAAGCAGCACCCAGCTCCATGACCTCTGCATCAGGTCCTGGCTAAATGGTTCTTCCTTGTTTGAGTTCTTGTTCTGGGTTCCTTCGATGATGAAATCCATTGAAGAAGTGTAAGCCAAGACATTCTTTCCTTTTGAACTTGCTTTTTGGTCATTATGTTTTATTGCAGTAATAGAAATCTAAGACATTAGTCACTAATCCAACGATGACAAATCTATAATCTGTGAACCTAAAGTGGTTAGGTATATAGGGACCAGATGTCTGTGACACTGGGAAACAGATAGATTTTATTGGTGGACTGGAGTGTGTTGGGGGAACTAGAACTAGAGGATCAGATGAGAATGGGGAGGAGAGATAAGGTCAAAGGAGGGAATGCATAGACAGATACCTGGAATTGAGTTTTATTTCAGTGATGATATGGAAACCTAGCTCAGTGGAAATTTCCTAATGAGGTCTCCTAATAATGAGGGAGACCGAGTTGCAATTTTCCATTTCTTTTTACCAAATGACCTTTTCAGTACTTGGGTTGGGATACATTCTATTGAGTTGATGGCCAAGGGGGTCCCATGGAAAAACACAAACAACCCAGGGTGTTGCAACCTGGAAGCAAGGTCAAATTGATGAGGACAACTCCAACACAACTAATTAAACATGAAGAAATTGAGCTGCTGCCTACATGGATCCATGGTCATTGGTGAGAAAGGTATTCTGCAGGCTACCAAAAGAGAAATGCAAACACCAATCCAGCCACAAAACATTTGACCTACAATCTGTCCTGCCTGCAAAGTATTATAGGGTAATGGTGGTTCAGAACTAGTTGGAGTAACAAAGAGGTAAGTGATTTCACCTAAGGCACAGAGATGGAACCCATTCTTGCTTGAGTGACCAAGAACTAGAAACTAGACATCCTAGGACCCAGGGTAAAGCCAGATAGTACTAGTATAAAAAGGAAAGAAATGTAGTGATGAAATGAGTCCTGATGATACGCTACTATCCTCCTACTTCAGGGCCTTATGTGGTCATCCTCAGAGAGGCTTCCTCCAGCCTCAGATGGGGACATAATTCACGGAGAGGGGCAGAGGAAATTCTTGGAATGCACAAATATAAAGGGGATATTTCCATTAAATCCCTCTCCACAGAACACAGGGAACCCTGTGAAAAAGGAGACCAAAAGAGTATAAGAACCAGCAGGGGTGAAGGACATCAGGAAAACAAGGTCCTCTAAATCAACTGAGAAAGGCTTATTTGAACTCCTAGAGACAGAAGCAGCAAGTTCAAGGCCACCTCTGGGCTGCACTAGATCCTCTGTGTATACAGTATAGCATTTAGATTTATATGTTTACCATACTCCTAAATGTGTGTATGAGTGGTTCCCTGACTATTGTGCCTGCTGTTGGGGCTCTTTGCCACCTGTTGGGTTGCCTGATCCAGTGTAAATGTAATGATTTTTGTTTTTTTTTTCTTATTATAGCTTATTTTGTCATATTTGGTTGTTAACTCTTGGATACCCATTCTTTTTAAATAGGAGACAGAAAGGGAATGGAGCCTTAGGGGAGAGCAGGTGGAGGAAGAACTGAGAGGAATAAAGGGAGAGGGGAAA
Source organism: Alexandromys oeconomus (assembly GCA_963919705.1). NCBI lineage: Eukaryota > Metazoa > Chordata > Mammalia > Rodentia > Cricetidae > Alexandromys > Alexandromys oeconomus. The sequence continues at coordinate 784,611 of CAWTZB010000088.1, read as the reverse complement.
CTGTGACTAGGATATGTTATAGGAGACAAAATCTACTTTAAACTTTAAAAGAAAGAAAAATAAGCATGGTAGCAGGGCTCCTGGTGATCCACTGTTTATCCTTGATCTAGTTTACTTTGATGGACTATCAGTGAGAGGAATCACATACAAATTAAGAATTTATATTTAATGGGGAAATGGAGTAATAATGGTGATACCATGTGCCACCTGGTAATAAGAGTTTACATAATCTATTAAGTAAGATTTACAACACAGCATTGGGACTGGTTAGATAAGTTTGTGGTAATGGCAGCTGTGCCAGATAAACTATGTTCCTTCCTCAAGTTGTGCATGGTAGAAAGAACGCCAGATAACAAATGTTCCATCTCTAAGATATGCATGGTAGGAGGAAAGAAAAGGCATTACAACATACACTTCTGATTTTCATATGTTTGTTTTGCACCAGGTAGGTAGGTAGATAGGTAGATAGGTAGATAGGTAGATAGGTAGATAGATAGATAGATAGATAGATAGATAGATAGATAGATAGATAGATAGACAGACAGACAGATAGAGATGGACGGATGGATGGATAGATAGACAGATGGATGGTTGCATACCGAGCTACATACATGCATCATATATGGTGGATAGATGTATAGACACATAGTTATATATAATGGTAAACTAAACACAAAAACATGGTGCTCTTTTCACACCCACGCTGAACAGGATTTACTACTCTCATTTCGCGAGGGGTGCACCCACACACTGAGACAATGGGGATGTTCTATCGGGAACTCAACAAGGCCAGCTGGCCTGGATCTGAAAAAGCCTGGGATAAAACCGGTCTCACTGAACATAGTGGACAATGAGGACTACTGAGAACTCAAGAACAATGGCAATGGGTTTTTGTTCCTACTGCACGAACTGGCTTTGTGGGAGCCTAGGCAGTTTGGATGCTCACCTTACTAGGCCTGGATCGAGGTGGGTGGTCCTTGGACTTCCCACAGGGCAGGGAAACTTGATTGCTCTTTGGGCTAATGAGGGAGCGGGACTTGATTGGGGGAGGGGGAGGGAAATGGGAGGCAGTGGCGGGGAAGAATCAGAAATCTTTAATAAATAAATAAAAATTAAAAAAAACAAAAACAAAAAAAAAGAAATAAAGACTAAACATAAAATCTATAAAGTCTTCTACACACAGACATAAAACACTCAATGACAATTTGATGCACATAGATATCAATAGTAACGTGGCTTTCCTTCGTTTCTGGCTGTTTTCAGGGTTTGTACCCTTGATATTTTCCTTACTGTTTGTTAATCATTTCTACATTTTTTGCTAACTGATACTTGTAATCCACTAGACAGCAATGCTACTAAAGGTATTTATGAGGCTCATGATCTTTCATCATACAACCTCAGCTTTAAGATACATCATTTTAGGGTACAAAGTTTTATAAGCAAAATAGACATTCAGTAAGATATAACTATCAATGAACCACAAGAGATATTACAATGATATTAGGTAGTGACAAAGTTCTTACTATGTAACTAAAAAAAATACACCACGGAGTATTATTCAGCTGTTAAAAAAGATATCATGACATTTGCAGGAAAAAGGATAGAACTAGAAAAAAAAATGATCCCGAGGGAGGTAACCTGAATAAGGACACTTTAAAATATCTCAAGCTAGCTCAGAATTGAGAAATAGACAGTTATTTATTTAGGGGCAGACTCACAAATCAGAATCATCTGGTTGAACAGAGATCAGAAATCAAATACTGCAGCCAGAAAAGAGGCCAGATGCATGCTCTACATTGGCATATATAGTATAAAAGGACACATCTCAGTGGGTCGGTAACTACTGACTATAAGGCTTCCTACAGCACCTCCCCCTTTTGTTTAAATAAGAGAGTTCTAAGCCTAATACAAAATTATATACAATAAGAACAAATATATTTAATAATTATCCTATCCTAACTAGTTTAATTCTTGTATAATTATTAACTTGGTAAAGTCATGAGAGGAACGTAACTGCAACTATCTAATCTTCAGCCCCACCAAAAACCCGAGAAGGGAAATAATATTACTTGAGTAAGCAGGAAGTGCATCAAGAAACTTCCACAATGTGCAACAAATGACAGAGACAACAGGCTACTGGAGCAATCACCCAAAGTATCATTTACAATGGTGAAGCAATGAACTTTGGCTACGGCCTAGAATAACTGACAGACCATTTATAGAGGCAGGATAATTTTCAAAACCATCTTCTCCTGTCTTGGCAAGATTTGACAGTTTTGCTTATCCATTTCTGGATCAGTGGCTAAAACTGGGCCAGTTTTTACCCAAAGGCCAGCTTTGCCAAGAAGAAAATAAGCTCCAAATGAGGTGTTTTCGGTGCTCAACATTCTCTTGTGAATAGATCAGTGCTTCCAAGAGCAACTGTGTCTCACTTCAAGAGAACCCTAAGTTATTTAAAAGCCATATTCTACAGCTCTTTGATGTGGGTAAAGGTTACCTACCTATGCAGAATATAATCTTTATATATTTAAAGAAACTGATTATTCTAACTATAAGTATGACAAACATAGATGACTACTGATCTATAATTCTTAATACCTATATAACTTAAAGACTAAGACTTCATATTAGAATATTATACAATAAACAACTGAGCACCAAATGAGGATAATGACCTCAAAATGTCAGAGGTAGATATGTACATTGTGATATGATAAATACATATCAATATATAAAAATGTTTAAGCAGTGGTAGAAGCATGCATGCATGCATACGATATTCAATATAATTTAACTTTGTATCAATATATAAAAATCTATACCAATGTAATTGCCTATAAATAATAACTCACAAGTATTCACTCTAATACTCACTATTATTATTAGTGTGAGCAAGCTCATACTAATCTATTATCCCATCTAATTTCCCCCTTTTTTTCAAACATATCCCTGAGCCTACAAAATTTCCTCCCAACCTCCAACCCTATACCAATTATAATCAATCCCTAAATGCTAGAAGACCATGTCTTTATCATCTTACTAACAAATGCATAATGCAAACCACAAGTTACAACAGCTTCTTAATTTCTTTTAGATCATTCATTCCTATAGGTGTATATCTACCTTCTTTAGATCCTTTTGAGCCTTTAGGAGTTGATGCTTTTCAGAGTAGATTACAGGGTAGGAAGCTAAAGCCCTGGGTAAGTTATCTCTAACAGCTACTGGCAATGTTGAATCCAATCCTTGTGCCTTGTTTCCCTGTTCATCAGCTCCAATAATTTCTTCATTTATTTCAAATCTTTTTACTGTTGTCTTTTGTAAAGCCTGAATCTCCTTTTCTGTATATATTTATAGTGATTTCATGAGACACGTAGCCTCTGGTCCTCATTCTACACATGTGATTCCAAGGTCTGAAGTTTCTCCTTTAAATATAACATCTCATCCCTGGACATTACTTGAATAGTGTGCAGATTACCATCCTGGAGTTATATTCTATCTTCTAACTTATAACTTTTTAACAAATTTTGATTGTCAAAATCAGCAGCATAAAATCTTTCAGATAACTTTTTAGTACCCTTAGATATGGATTAAATTTTGTCTGTCAAATTAATGTTATCCTATTCTTAATAGTATTAATTTTTTCGTAAACTTTTGATTTTTGATGGTATTAAACCTGTCAATTAGCTGTTCATTATTAGTTTGTAAAGACTATATCATCCCTAAAAGTGCTATATTCTGGGACAGCCGCCTTTACTCTTGACTGGGAAGAGGAGCTGGAGCCAGTGGATTCCTGTTCTCTGGTGCAGTTGCTGTTGCAGAGAGATGATGAGCTGAGAACTTTGGCAAAATGGAGAAGCACAACATGCTACCCAAGCAGCACTGAGATCCGATCCGGGCACCAGGAGAGACATCATTGGAGTGAGTTTCTGACCTTGGCAGCAGCCTGGGACAAGGAACTCAGATGTTCGTAGTCCCTCCTACACTTCCTGGTCATCCTGCAGGGGCTATACTGCCAAATACCTCCTCTCTCTTCCTATCCCACCCAGCTTGCATCCAGAACCCCCCCCCCGTCTGCCTCCCTCCCCTCTTCCGCTACATAACATCTCCCAGCTCAGCCTGTTGGGGGGGGGGGGCTGGGACTGAATCCGAATCAGGAGGGCAACGGGGAGGGGGGTAGTTCCTTTGTCTCAATAGCCTGCCTGCAGCAAGCAAGGTAGGCCCTTTGTTTACAAGCTACCCAAGCAGCACTGAGATCTCATCTAGGCACCAGGAGAGCTATCACTGGGGAGTGACATTACTGGAAAGGTACATCAGTGGGCAAGGAGACCTGATCCTGTAAAAGAAGATAATAGGGGAGCATTCGGAGGAAGAGATGGGCAGGCGCCAATGCAAGAATTCACCCAACAATCTGAAGAACAAATGAAACCACCAGAAGCCAGCGACCTCACAACAGGAGGACAGGAACACCTTAATCAAGAAGAAGTAGAAAAAATTGACATTATGAAAGTGATTGACGCCCTTAAACAGCATGTGAAAAATGCCCTTATAGAAATGGATGGGAAGTATAACAGAAAGTTTGAAAAATTGAATAAATCAGTGACTGATACCCTAGGAAACCAAGGAAAAACAATCAAACAGATAATGGAAACAGTTCAAGACTTGAAAACAAAAATGGAGGGAAGGAAGAAAACACAGAGGGCCAGCTGGACATGGAAAATCAAGGTAAATGAATAGAGACTACAGAAACAAGCATAACCAGCAGATTACAAGAGATAGAAAAAAGAACCTCAGATTCTGAAGATAACATAGAGAAAATAAACACACTGATCAAAGAAAACAGCAAACCCAAAAAACTCTCATCACAAAACATTCAGGAAATATGGGACACAATAAAAAGACTAAACCTAAGAATAAATAGAGTAGAAGAAGGAGAAGAAGTGCAGCTCAAAGGTCCAGAAAAAAAATTTAATAAAATTATAGAAGAAAAATATCCCAACCTAAAGAAAGATATTCTTATGAAGGTTCAAGAAGCATACAGAACACCGAATAGGCTGGATCAAAACAAAAAAAAATATCCCCTCGCCATATAATAAGCAAATCACAAAGCATACAGAATGAAGAAAGAATATTAAGAGCTGCAAAGGAAAAAGGCCAAGTTACTTGTAAAGGTAAACCTATCAGACTTACACCTGACTTCTCTATGGAAACCATGAAAGCCAGGAGGTCCTGGATAGATGTTCTGCAGAAACTAAAAGACCATGGATGCAAGCCCAGACTACTATACCCAGCCACGCTTTTGTTCACTATAAATGGAGAGAACAAAATTTTCCAGGATAAAAACAAATTTAAACAATATGTAGCCACAAATCCAGCCTTACAGAAAGTAATAGAAGGAAACTCACTAACCAAAGGAGTCCAACAATGCCCACAATAACTCAGACATCTAGAGACCCTTCACCAGCACAACTCAAAGAAGGGAAACACACAAATTCTACTACTAAAAAAGTGACCGGAGTTAACCACTGGTCATTAATATCACTTAATGTCAAAGGGCTCAACTCACCTATAAAAAGGCACAGGCTAAGAGATTGGATACGAAAACAGGATCCAACATTCGGCTATTTACAAGAAACACATATCAAACACAAAGACAGGCACCTACTCAGAGTAAAGGGCTGGGGAAAGGCCTATCAAGCAAATGGACCTAAGAAACAAGCAGGTGTGGCCATACTAATTTCTAACAAAGTCGACTTCAAACTTAAATCAATCAGAAGAGATGCAGAGGGACATTTTATACTCATAACAGGAACAATTCATCAGGATGAAGTCTCAATCCTGAATATCTATGCTCCTAATATAAAAGCACCCACGTACGTAAAAGAAACATTACTAAAACTCAAGGCAGCCATCAAACTGCACACACTAATAGTAGGAGACTTCAACACTTCTCTCTTACCAATGGCCAGGTCAATCAGACAGAAACCTAACAGAGAAATTAGAGAATTAATGGAGGTAATGAATCAATTGGACTAACAGACATCTATAGAATATTCCACCCAAATAGGAAAGAATATACCTTCTTCTCTGCAGCTCATGAAACACTCTCGAAAATTGACCACATATCCGGTAACAAAGCAAACTTCCACAGTTACAAAAAAACATTAGTAACCACCTGTGTCTTATCAGATCACCATGGATTAAAGTTAGAATTCAACAACAATGTTACCCCCAGAAAGGCTACAAACTCATGGAAACTGAACAGTCAACTACTGAACCACACCTGGATTAAGGAAGAAATAAAGAAAGAAATTAAAGTCTTCCTTGAATTCAATGAAAAGAAAGAAACAACATACTCAAACATATGGGACACTATGAAAGCAGTCCTGAGAGGAAATTTCATAGCACTAAGTGCCCACTTAAAGAAAACAGAGAAAGCACACATTGGAGACTTAACAGCCCACCTGAAAGCTCTAGAAAAAAAAGAAGCAGACTCACCTAGGAGGAGTAGAAGACTGGAAATAATCAAACTAAAGGCTGAAATCAACAAAATAGAAACACAGAAAACAATCCAAAGAATCCATGAAACAAAAAGCTGGTTCCTGGAGAAAATCAACAAGATTGATAAACCCCTATCCAAACTAATAAAATGGCAGAGAGATAATATGCAAATTAATAAGATCAGAAATGAAAAGGGGGACATAACCACAGACACAGAGGAAATTCAAAGAATCATTAGATCTTACTACAAAAGCCTAAATACCACAAAACTGGAAAATGTAAAAGAAATGGACACTTTTTTAGATAAATACCATATACCAAAGTTAAACCAGGACCAGGTGAACAATCTCAATAGACCTGTTAGTCGCGAAGAATTAGAAGCTGTTATCGAAAACCTCCCTACCAAAGAGAGCCCAGGACCACCAGATGGTTTCAATGCGGAATTCCAGCAGAACTGCCAAGAAGAACTAATACCTATACTCCTTAAGGTATTTCCCAATATAGAAACAGAAAAGTCATTGCCAAATTACTTTTATGAAGCTACAGTTACCCTGATAACAAAATCACACAAAGACTCTACCAGGAAAGAGAATTACAGGCCAACCTCACTCATGAACATCGACGCAAAAATACTCAACAAAATACTGGCAAACCGAATCCAAGAAGACATTAGAAAAATTATCCATTATGATCAAGTAAGCTTCATCCCAGAGATGCAGCTCTGGTTCAACATACGAAAATCTATCAATGTAATCCATCATATAAATAAACTGAAAGAAAAAAACTATATGATCATTTCATTAAATGCTGAAAAATCATTTGACAAAATTTAACATCCCTTTATGATAAAAGTCTTGGAGAGATTAGGGATACAAGGGTCACACCTAAATATAATAAAAGCTATATACAGCATGCCGAGAGCTAACATCAAAATAAACGGAGAGAAACTCAAAGCCTTCCCACTAAACTCAAGAACACGACAAGGCTGTCCACTCTCACCATACCTCTTCAATACAGTGCTTGAAGTCCTAGCAATAGTAATAAGACAACATAAGTGGATCAAGGGGATTCGAATTGGAAAGGAAGAAGTTAAACTTTCTTTATTTGCAGAAGATATGATAGTGTACATAAGCGACCCCCAAAACTCCACCAAAGAACTTTTACAGCTGATAAACACCTTTAGTAATGTGGCAGGATACAAGATCAACTCCAAAAAAAAATCAGTCGCCCTCTTATACACAAAGGATGTGGAAGCAGAGAGGGAAATCAGAGAATCTTCACCTTTCACAATAGCCACAAGCAGCATAAAATATCTTGGGGGTAACTCTAACCAAGGAAGTGAAAGATCTATTTGACAAGAACTTTAAGGCATTGAAATAAGAAATTGAAGAGGATACCAGAAAATGGGAGGATCTCCCTGGCTCTTGGATTGGGAGGATCAACATAGTATAAATGGCAATTCTACCAAAGGCAATTTATAGATTCAATGCAATCGCCTTCGAGGCCCCATCAAAATTCTTCACAGATCTTGAGAGGACAGTAATCAACTTTATATGGAAAAACAAAAAACCCGGAATAGCTAAAACAATCCTATACAATAAAGGATCTTCTGGAGGCATTACCATCCCTGACTACAAACTCTATTACAGAGCTACAGTAATGAAAACAGTGTGGTACTGGTATAAAAACAGAGAAGTCAACCAATGGAATCGCATAGAAGACCCAGATTTTAACCCACAAATCTATGATCACCTCATTTTTGATAAAGGAGCTAAAAGTATACAATGGAAGAAAGAAAGCATCTTCAACAAGTGGGGCTGGCACAACTGGATGTCAACCTGTAGAACAATGAAAATAGACCCATATCTATCACCTTGCACAAAACTCAAGACCAAATGGATCAAAGACCTCAATATCAATCTGAACACACTGAACCTGATAGAAACGAAAGTGGGAATTACCCTACAACAGATGGGCACAGGAGATTGGTTCCTATGTATAACCCCAGTGGCACAGACATTAAGGGCAACATTGAATAAATGGGACCTACTGAAACTGAGAAGTTTCTGTAAAGCAAAGGACACTGTCTCTAAGACAAAAAGGCAACCCACAGACTGGGAGAAGATCTTCAACAACCCCGCAACAGACAAAGGTCTGATCTCCAAAGTATACAGAGAACTCAAGAAATTAGACTTTAAAATGCTAATTAACCCAATTAATAAATGGGGCACTGAACTGAACAGAGAATTCTCAACAGAAGAAATTCAAATGGCCAAAAGACATTTAAGGTCCTGCTCATCCTCCTTGGTGATCAGGGAAATGCAAATCAAAACAACTCTGAGATACCATCTTACACCTATCAGAATGGCTGAAATCTAAAATACCAATGATAGTCTTTGCTGGAGAGGCTGTGGAGGAAAGTGTACCCTCATCCATTACTGGTGGGAATGCAATCTTGTGCAACCACTTTGGAAATCAGTGTTTCCGTTTCTCAGGAAATTCGGGATCAACCTCCCCCTGGACCCCGCAATACCACTCAATAATATACCCAAGAGACACCCTATCATATGACAAAAGCATTTGTTCAACTATGTTCATAGCAGCACTATTTATAATAGCCAGACCCTGGAAACAACCTAGATGCCCTTCAATGGAAGAATGGATGAAGAAAGTATGGAATATATACATATTAGAGTACTACTCAGCAGTAAAAAACAATGACTTCTCGAATTTTGCATGCAAATGGATGGAAATAGAAAACACTATCCTGAGTGAGGTAACCCAGACCCAAAAAGAGGAACATGGGATGTACTCATGATGTGGGAGTGATTTCTTATTAATAAAGAAACTCCCTAGGCCCATTTGATAGGCCAACCCTTAGGTAGGTGGAGAAAACAGAAGAGAATGCTGGGAGAAAAAAGCTGAGTCAGTGAGTCGTTGCCATGATTCTCCCACTCCAGACAGACGCAGGTTAAGATCCTCCCAGGTAAGCCACCTCGTGTGCTACACAGAATATTAGAAATGATTAGAACAATATATAAGAGCTAGCCAGTAAGAGGCTACAGATAACAGGCCAGGCAGTGTTTAAAAGAATACAGTTTCCGTGTAATTTTTTTGGGCATAAGCTAGCCGTGCGGGCGGCCGGGTGCCGGGGACACAGCCCTGCCGCTCCTTCAACATACTCACTCATAATTTGTTTCTAGCCATAAATAAAGGTCACGGAGTCTATAATTGGTGAACCTAAAGAAGCTAAATAAGAAGGTGAACCCAAAGAAAAACATATAATTATCCTCTTGGCTATGGGAAGTAGACAAATTGCCGGGGAGAATATTGGGATCTTGGGGGTGGGGTGGGATGGGGGTAAGGGGGGATGGGGAAAGAAAAGTGAGAAGGGGAGGATGGGGGGAACTTGGGGAAACAGGATGATTGGGATAAAGGAAGGTTGGATAGGGCAGCACGGAAGCACAATTCTTAGTTAAGGGAGCCACCTTAGGGTTGGCAAGAGACTTGAACCTAGAGTGGCTCCCAGGAGCCCAAGGCGATGTCCCCAGTTAGTTCCTTGGGCAGATGAGGATAGGGAACCTGAAATGACCCTATCCTATAGCAATACTGACAAATATCTTGCATATCACCATAGAACCTTCATCTGGCGATGGATGGAGATAGAGACAGAGACCCACACTGGAGCACCGGACTGAGTTCCCAAGGTCCCAATGAGGAACGGAGGGAGAGGGAACATGAGCAAGGATGCAAGGACCACGAGGGGTGCACCCTCCCACTGAGACAGTGGGGCTGATCTATTGGGAGCTCACCAAGACCAGCTGGACTGTGACTAAAAAAGCATGGGATAAAACCGGACTCTCTGAACATGGCGAACAATGAGGGCTGATGAGAAGCTAAGGACGATGGCACTGGGTTTTGATTCTACTTCACGTTCTGGCTTTGTGGGAGCCTAGCCAGTTTGGATGTTCACCTTCCTAGACATGGACGGAGGGGGAAGGACCTTGGACTTTCCACAGGGCAGGGAACCCTGTCTGCTATTTGGACTGGAGAGGGAGGGGGAGAAGAGTGGGAGGAGGGGGAGGAAAATGGGAGGCTGGGAGGAGATGGAAACTTTTTTTTCCTTTTCTCAATAAAAAAAGATAAAAAAGTGCTATATTCTTTCTTAATGATGGAATATGGATGAGAAAACTGAGTCCCAATACCCAATAAACCGAAGTATCACCATAACGATATAACTCTCACACAGTGTTAGCAAAAAACTTATTGAAAGTTTCAATATTAATGTAGTCTCGAATATTGATTTTTTAACTACCTGTTATGTGATCTTGTAAACTGTAATCTTTATTGTCCAGCACATGTCATGGTTACAGAGTTGCGACCAGAAGCAATGCAACCGGTGGAGACAGGAATGCTCCTGGTCCGCTTTATTTTCTGAGTTGCTTTAGTTTTCAGCCTTGGTATTCATTGAATACTGATAAATACGCTCTGCTTGACAAATTAAAAGCAATTAAATCAATTCCGTACATGGAGCAAGAAAACCAGAACTCACAGGCAGGGAGCAGAAATTGTAAGCTGCACAAGTTGCCATGTGGCAAAGAACTGTTTCAGGGAACGCATAGTCATATGTGTACTTGGGAAATTTCCAAATTGCAACATGCAGTAAACTCTACTGTGGCAGGGGTTCTACAAAAAAATGCGTACGTAAAAGCAAGCCAAGTGGGCAGGGTTGGGGACTGTCTGGGCCATGGACATGCAAGGCCATTAGGCGGTCCACTAGGTAGGTTTGGAGTCTGAATCCATGTGGGTGCCAAATTCATTAAGTGTCCTTCTTCAGAAGGACACTTAAAAGAAATCACATACTAGCTCAGAATTATGAAATAGACAGTTATTTATTTAGGTGTAGACTCACAAATCAGAATCCTCTACTTGAACGGAGATCAGAAACCGAATCCCACAGCCAGAAAAGAGGCCAGATGATGTTCTACATTGCCATATATAATATAGGAGGCCATGCCCCAGCTAGTGGGTAACCACTGGCTGTAATACTTCCTACAGCAGCAACCCACACCAAGAAAGATAAACATGGTATATATACACCTCTAAGTGAATTTTTAACTATACAGTATGTGGGGCAATATTATACAGGCCACATATTTCTGCACTGTATCAGCAGCCAGGCTTTCAAGTCTCAATAGCAACTGAGGTTCTAAAAGCACTTTTAGACTTGCTGTCTCCTGGTCTCAAGATATGCTGATGTTGTGCTGCTCCTTCTTTGTAATTATGGAGATGGCCGGGAAGAAGTGTTCACTCCAAGGTAGTAACATAGTTGCAGATGTGACTTCAGTCCTGCTACCCCAGAAGCAGAAAGCTAATTAACTTCCCCCTCAGTTTACCTTGAGAGAAAAAACATGTTTTGAGAATAAGCATGGGTGATCTTCAGGATTTGAATGAACCCCAAGACTCCCTTCCAATATTGCAGTGTCATCTGTGTCTCAATTATTCCTGTGCCTCCATGCTGGTCCATAGAGATGGTTTTTGTTGGGGTTTAGACCCTGACAACAGTAAGGAATAATTTTGCTAAGGTATGTCATTTTAAGACACATCAGTAAGAAAGTATGTTTCCAAATTGCATGAAATTAATCTAGCATCAGATGGAAAAATTAACACCACACAGGAAATAATTTTGCACAAAAACATATATTCATGGGAATATATTTGTTAAAAATGATTACATTTGTAAAATAGAATTACATAACAGTATATTTTTGAAATAAAAAGGAAAGAGATGTACTTACTTTGTGATTTCCAAATAGAGTAGAACATGTAAATCATTTAAGCAATTGGTTGCTGGATTTTAATGCCAGTAGATAATTAACATAGCAAGAAACTATCAATATGTCCTTCAAAACTTAAAAGAAAACAATAACAGAAAGAAGTGATCAACAATCAAAACAACAACAACAAAGTAACCATACTATCTGTGGCATCTTCAGGAGGGTATGTAGTAATCCAAACATTATTCCATGAGCATGGCTGGTGTCTGTCACTTTTTCAGCCTCATAGGTTGGTTTTCAGTCATCCAGTTCAGGGCACTAAGGATGGGACCACTACACTTCTGATGTTCTGAATGCCCTCAAGACTTATGACTGTTTTCCAGCTTCTCCTCGCTACTGCTCTTCAGCTCTTAGGCCTCAGGCTTGAGGGAAGAAATATATTGATTAGAAGGAGTGTAACCAATACTTCTGTCCACTTCAGGTATGTTTGATGAGTCTTTGGGTAGAGTGGGAATGTTAGATACCTGCTTGATCAGAAGGTGAAACCAGAGGCCCTTTGAATAAGGATGATAGTATAGACACCTTACATAAAGGAAAAGTAAGACCTGAAGTTCTCTTGGCAAGATATGAGGTTTGAATACTCCATTAAAGGGAAAGAGTATGTGTGAAACACCTTGGTAAACAGGAACTGTAACATGAGGGCCTGCATGTTGGAGTTTCTGTCCTGCCTGGTTTCTGTCCTCCCACCATGTCCCACAGCAATTTTATCACAAAGAAATTACACAGAAATCTATATTAATGATAAACTGATTGACCCATTAGGTCAGCTTCATATTAAGTCTTATAATTTATATTAGCCCATTATTTTTATCTATGTTAGCCACATGGCTTAGTAACTTTTTTCAGTGAGGCAGTTTACATCTTCATTCTTTGGTGTCTGGACAGGACTGGGGAGGAATGGGCTTCCTCCTTCCTAGAATTCTCCTGTTCTCATTGCCCCACCTCTACTTCCCATCTGGTTGTCCCACCTATACTTCCTGCCTGGCTATGGACAATCAATGTTTATTTAATACATAATTGACAGAATACAGAATTGTCTCACACCACTTCCCCATCTTTTTTTAAAGTTTTTTCTTTCTTTTTTTTGTTTTTTTTTTTATTTACTAAAGATTTCTGTTTCTTCCCCACCACAGCCTCCCATTTCCCTCCCCCTCCTCCAATCAAGTCCCCCTCCCTCGTCAGCCCAAAGAGCAATCAGGGTTCCCTGCCCTGTGGGAAGTCCAAGGACCACCAACCTCCATCCAGGTCTAGTAAGGTGAGCATCCAAACTGCCTAGGCTCCCACAAAACCAATAGGTGCAGTAGGATCAAAAACCGATTGCCATTGTTCTTGAGGTCTCAGTAGTCCTCATTGTCCACTATGTTCAGTGAGACCGGTTTTAACCCAGGCTTTTCAGACCCAGGCCAGCTGGCCTTGTTGAGTTCCCGATAGAACATCCCCATTGTCTCAGTGTGTGGGTGCACCCCTCAAGGTCCTGAGTTCCTTAGGAATTCCCCATCTTTTTTTAAACAAAGAAAATAACTATAGTCCATTTTTTGGGAATGTAGGCATAGTATTCCAGGCTACTTCCTGCTGGTTGGGGGTGCTGATATCTAATGGGGACCTAAAAAAAATTTTGAATTATGATCAAGTCCTGACTGGAGTATTCTGTGAGTCTTGATCATCTCAGGCAGTTGTCTTGAATCTGTTCTGGAGGTAGAACTATGACTTCTGGGCCATCTGCTCCTACTGGAGATTTCTCAGGTGGTCTTCCTTGATCAAACCTGATTCTTCTTCACTAGGAACGAATCTGCAGCCTCTCATTTCTTGTGGAAACAAAAGAAAATCTCTTCTCCAAAGTAACATAACTTTGACTTCAATTTTGAAGTCAAAGTATTTTCAAAATACCTATCTTGGATTGATTTAGCAGCATTTATAAACAAATATATTTTAGCAGCTGTTGCTCCTTCCTCATCATTCGAACAATTCAAACAGAGCATAATAACACACAGTATCCAGATTCTCTATGTATTTTCCATCTTTATGTGGCTTTACTTTAACCTCTATTTCTTTTATTTTTACTTTTACTTTTTGAGACAGGTTCTCGGTATATCTTTGGCTATCCTGGAACTCCCTCTGTAGACCAGGCTGTCTTTGAACTCACAGAGATCCACCTGCCTCTGCTTCCCATGTTCTAGGATTAAAGGTGTGCACTACCACACCTTGAATTAACAGAGGTCAGTCTGACTCTGCCTCCCAAAATTTGGGATTAAAGGCGTGTGCCAACACACCTTGAACTTGCAGAGGTCTTTCTGCCTCTGCCTCCCAAGCTTTGAAATTAAAGGCATGTGCCACCATGCCTTGAACTCACAGAGGTCTGCCTGACTCTGTCTTCCAAGTGTTGGGATTAAAGCTATGTACCACCACGCCCAACTACTCTCTTTCTTTCTTTTTTATTTTAAGGACTTTAACCTTCATTCTGCATATATTTTCAACACATTGTAAACCATTTAGAGGTTTTCTTCATCTTTGACTCTCTCTTTACTGTATATCTCTTTTTTTTCTGACCACATGAGGCTTTAATTTGCTAAACAATATGGAGAGGATTAAAGCCATGGCTTTGACACCTGGATCCAGTCCATTCCTTAGCTTTCTGAAATTTCAGGATCATGGCAAAGGTACTGGCTGGACCCATATTTATTGCAACAACTCTATAGTGTTTCAAGGTCCTTGCAAGCAAGCAAGCTGCAACAGTGTGTCCATAAACAACACTCAAATGCTCTCTCTGTAGCCAGACCTCCTGCCTCAAAGTGTCAGAGTTTGCACTGGCAGGATGGCCCAGAAAGCCAGCATTTTAAAATGATGCAGCTTTTTTCCTGCTATCTCTGAAAACCAAAAAAGCACACGATCAGCTTTTATCAACACCATTTAAGTGTCTTATGGCAGGACCTCTTAAAGAGCTGCAGGGTTTTGCAGCTAAAGGTGAGTCAGGAAGCCTCTCTTAAATGAGAGTACTTGCCTCTAGCAAGCAGAGCAGATCTGAGAAATTGCTGCTACCAAGAAGATATGTTTTACTCTCTTCTTTTCTGTCTAGAATTACTTTCCAATCTCTCTAGGGTTTTATGTGGATGCAGTTTTCCATGTGGGTGCCAAGGCTTCATATTCAGACCTTCAATGCCCCCCCCACATAAGTTAGAAATGTACAAATAGGAATCAATGGGCCAAAGGTGAGAGGTCAGAGGCTTGCCAAGGTGCACGTGGAAGAAAGATCCCCAAGCGGTGGAGACCCGGCACGCAGGCCCCAAGTGGCGGAGACCCGGCGTGCAGTCCCCGTTGGTGGATGCAGGATAGTCCAAGCATGAAACAGTGAAGCCCACACTGAGAACAGATCAAGCCACTACTGCTAAATCAAGTAGGTTTCGGGGGGAGCCTGGCCTGCAGAGTGGTAGACCTTTTATTGGCGAGGTCCACGGGTGAACGGGGAGCATGGTCCTGCCCCTGAAGACCCTCCTGAGTGGAGAGAGTGTTGTGGGCCCGTGGCAGGACACAGGAAATGGAGCAGGGGCATTCCCTGACCCCCTTAACCCCCCAGTTAGTCTGCAAGGGCAGGTACTCTCTCCTGGGGCTGCTCCTCCTCTACAGCAACCTCCCTCTCCCTGACCCATCCCAGCTTGCACCCAGGGGCCTCCTTCACTCCAGCTCCCTTCCGCAGGGCTGCAGGATCACCCAGTTTAGCCTGTTTGGGCGGTGGGTCGGGAGCTCAGGGCAGAGGGCAGCGGGAGTTTCTCTGTTTTGGTGGCTGGCTTGCAGAGTAGCAGCACTTTTGTTGGTGAGGTCCCTGGTGAACGAGGAGCCGGGTCCTGTTTCTGAAGACCCTTCTGAGGGGTGAGAGTGATCTTGGCCCCTGGCAGGAGACAGGAAACAGAGCGAGGGCATTTTGTAAGAGGAGCCCCTGGCCAGCAGGGAACCCTGATCCAGTGTTAAAAGACCCATTAAATAGCATCAATAGGAGGAGATGGGCAGGAACCAAGGCAAGAATTCACCCAATAATCTGAAAAACAATATGAAAACACCAGAACCCAATGATCTTACAACAGAAGGACTTGAACACCCTAACACAGAAGAAGTGGAACATATTGACTTTATAAAAGCAATAGAGTCTCTTAAACAACATGCTAAAAATGGCCTTATAGAAATGAATGAGAAGTATAACAAAAAGTTTGAAAAAATGAGTAAATACGTACGTGATACCCTGGGAAACCAAGAAAGAGCGATCAAACAGGTAATGGAAACAGTTCAATAATTGAAAACTGAAATGGAAGCAGGGAAGAAAACATAAACTGAGGACCAGCTGGATATGGAAAATCTAGGTCAATGAGCAGAGCCTACAGAAACAAGCATAATCAATAGAATGCAAGAGATAGAATAAAGAATCTCAGATTCTGAGGACACCATAGAGAAAATACGATCTAAATAGACCTGTTAGTCACGAAAAACTAGAAACTGTTATCAAAAATCTCCCTTCCAAAAAAGGCCCAGGACCAGATGGTTTCAATGCAGAATTCTACCAGAACTTCCAAGAAGACCTAATACCTATACTCCTTAATGTATTTCACAATACCAAAAAAGAAGAGTCATTGCCAAATTCCTTTTATAAAGTTACAGTTACCCTAATACAAAGACCCAACCAAGAAAGAGAATTACAGGACTATCTCACTCATGAATATTGACGCAAAAATTCTCAATAAAATACTGGCAAACAGAATCCGAGAATACATTAGAAAATTATCCATTATGATCAAGTAGGCTTTATCCCAGAGATGCAGGGCTGGTTCAACATACGCAAATCTATCAATGTAATCCACCATATAAATAAACTGAAAGAAAAAAGCTATATGATCATTTCATTAGATGCTGAAAAAGCATTTGACAAAATTCAACACCCCTTTATGATAAAGGTCTTGGAGAGATTAGGGATACAAGGGACATACCTAAATATAATAAAAGCTATTAACAGCAAGCTGACAGCTAACATTAAATTAAACAGAGAAAAACTCAAAACAATCCCACGAAAATCAGGAACATAACAAAGATGTCCACTCTCTCCATACCTCTTCAATATAGTGCTTGAAGTTCTAGCAAGAGCAATACGACAACATAAGGGGATCAAAGGGATTTGAATTGTAAAGGAAGATGTTAAACTTTCTTTATTTGCAGATGATATGATAGTGTACATAAGCAACCCCAAAAACTCCACCAAAGAACTTTTACAGCTGATAAACACCTTTAGAAATATGGCAAAATACAAGATCAACTCCAAAAAATCAGTGGCCATCCTATACACTAAGGATAAGGAAACAGAGAGGGAAATCAGAGAAGCATCACCTTTCACGATAGCCATAAATAGCATAAAATATCTTGGGGTAACTCTGACCAAGGAAGTGAAAGATCTATATGACAAGAACTTTAAGTCTTTGAAGAAAGAAATTGAAGAGGACGCCAGAAAATGGAAGGATCTCGCTGCTCTTGGATTGGGAGGATCAACATAGTAAAAATGGCAATTCTACCAAAAGCAATCTATAGATTCAAGGCAATCCCCATCAAAATCCCATCAAAATTCTTCACAGACCTGGAGAAGACAATAATCAACTTTATATGGAAAAACAAAAAACCCAGGATAGCCAAAACAATCTTATACAATAAAGGATTGTCTGGAGGCATTACCATCCCTGACTTCAAACTCTATTACAGAGCTACAGTACTGAAAACAGCTTGGTACTGGCATAAAAACAGAGAAGTCGACCAATGGAATTAAATAGAAGACCCTGACATTAACCCACAAACCTATGAACACCTGATTTTAGATAAAGGAGCTAAAAGTATACAATGGAAAAAAGAGAGCATCTTCAAAAAATTGTGCTGGCAAAAGTGGATGTCAACCTGTAGAAGAATGAAAATAAATCCATATCTATCACCATGCACAAAACTCAAGTCCAAATTAATTGAAGACCTCAATATCAGTCTGAACACACTGAATCTGATAGAAGAGAAAGTGGGAAGTACTCTACAACACATCGGCACAGGAGACCACTTCCTACGTATAACCCCAGCAGCACAGACATTAAGGGCCTCATTGAATAAATGGGACCTCCTGAGACTGAGAAGCTTCTGTAAAGCAAAGGACACTGTCACTAAGACAGAAAGGCAACCCACTGACTGGGAGAAGATCTTCACCAACCCCACAACTGACAATGGTCTGATTTATTCAAAATATATAAAGAATTCAAGAAACTAGACCGTAAAAGGCTAATCAACCCAATTATAAAATGGGGCACTGTGATGAACAGAGAATTCTCAACAGAAGAAGTTCAAATGGCCAAAAGACAGTTAAGGTCATGCTCAACCTCCTTAGTGATCAGGGAAATGCAAATCAAGACAACTTTAAGATACCATCTTACACCTGTTAGAATGGCTAAAATAAAAAAAATCACCAATGATAGCCTTTGCTGGAGAGGCTGTGGAAAAAGGGGTACCCTCATCCATTGCTGGTGGGAATGCAAACTTGTGCAACCACTTTGGAAATCAGTGTGGCACTTTCTCAGGAAATTCGGGATCAACCTACCCCTAGACCCAGCAATACCACTCTTGGGAATATACCCAAAAGAGGCCTTATCACACAACAAAAGTATATGCTCTACTATGTTCATAGCAGCATTGTTTGTAATATCCAGAACCTGGAAACAACCTAGATGGCTTTCAATGGAAAAATGGATGAAGAAAGTATGGAATATATACATATTAGAGTACTACTCAGCAGTAAAAAACAAGGACTTCTTGAATTTTGCATGCAAATGGATGGAAATAGAAAACACTCTCCTGAGTGAGGTAAGCCAGACCCAAAAAGAGGAACATGGGATGTACTCACTCATATTTGGTTTCTAGCCATAAACAAAGGACATTGAGCCTATAACTAGTGATCCTAGGGAAGCTAAATAAGGAGAACCCAGAGAAAAACATATAGGCATCCTCCTGAATATTAACCTTCATCAGGCGATGAAAGGAGACAGAGACAGAGACCCACATTGGAGCACCAGACAGAAATCTCAAGGTCCAAATCAGGAGTAGAAGGAGAGAGAACACGAGCAAGGAACTCAGGACCACGAGGGGTGTACCCACATACTGAGACAATGGGGATGTTCTATGGGGAACTCACCATGGCCAGCTGGTCTGGATCTGAAAAAGCCTGGGATAAAACCGGACTCGCTGAACATAGTGGACAATGAGGACTACTGAGAACTCAAGATCAATGGCAATGGGTTTTTGATCCTACTGCACGTACTGGCTTTCTGGGAGCCTAGGCATTTTGGATGCTCACCTTACTAGACCTGGATGGAGGTGGTGGTCCTTGGACTTCCCACAGGGCAGGGAACCCTGATTGCTCTTTGGGCTGATGAGGGAGGAGAACTTGATTTGGGGAGGGGGAGGGAAATGGGAGGCTGTGGTGGGGAAGAAACAGAAATCTTTAATAAATAAATAAATTAAAAAAAAAGAAGCAACAGAAAAAAAAAGAAAATATAAGCCCTCCCATGGGTCAAAGGGACCTCTTATGAGAAGAATGGAAATCTGAGGGCTATTGTAGAGATAGAGTAGCATGTTGGAATGAATAAAGCTGGAAATCAACACCCCCACTGTTTGACATGAGATCAAGGTCCCAGGCCACCTCAGTCAGTAGAGCACATTCCAGGAACTGCCTGCTTTTCATTGGAGACTCAAACATCTGTCCATTGTAGTGAATGTGTGGTATATGAGGCAGCAGTTTGAGTGTTCATCCAAAAGTCTGCATGAGAGTTCCAAGCACGTTCTTCCTCTCAAGCGCATGCTCAGCTGCTCACATCTAGGTTTAAATGATGAGGGCCACATTATATTGGTTTTTGTCTTAAGTTAGTAGACATCAGTTCTAGACTCTACTTGGGTACTGATACTTTCAGCCTGGATGTCCCAGAGAACTCATCAGTGGAAAAAGTTCCCAGCACTGATCATGAGGTTCCACCCCTTATTCATTTTTTGTGTTCCTTCTGGGAGAGACAAGGCAGCAACAATTTATGGCTTTTTCCAAAGAACAGGATCACTGTCCCTGGCTAGGCTGTTGGGTTGCTTCCTTTGTGTTCTGCAGTTTTTATCTAGGCAGAGATGTTGAAGTCATTCCATTTCTATTGACTGTCTGAAGGCAGATGGCATGGGGTTCTATACCCTGATTGCTAAACTTGGCCAGTGGGACCTCAAATCAAAGTAGAATGGTGTCCCTTGTTTATAGAGAGAGCCTCCCTGGGTCCTATACCTGAACATCTCTGGGTAAGACCTATTTGGCTGTTAAAGGAAGGTTTCAGACCCCATGCTTGAAAGGGAAAATGTTTTTGGAAGGTAGGAAAGAGCCCAAATTTTCAGAAACACTCAGGTAGAAGATGAAGCTGCCAGGTTACCTTGGGAACTGGAAGAAGGATGAGCCAATATCTTATCAGGTCTAAACATTCTCACACTATTGTATACCTATGTGTTTGGGGGCTCTGAAGCTTGATAATGAAAGATCAGGGTGATATTCTTTTTTATTAATTTTTATTGAGCTCCACATTTTTCTCTGCTCCCATCCCTTCCTCCCCCCTCCACTTCAACCCTCGCCCAATGTCTTCATGCTCCCAATTTACTGAGAAAATCCACATGGGAAGCAGAGTGTTTGTCTTACAGGTCCTCCACAAGCCTTTCATCAGTAGCACAGGCATATGAGACAAGATAGGGCCATTCCATTTCTGGTGAGAATCTTAAATGTAAAAGATATTTAATCAGGGATCAGATTTTTAGTGTTTTGTCCCATGATATCAGTTCAGAGGGACCTGACATCCCTTTGGTCATTTGGGCATGACTGGACACCCAGGTTAGAAGGGAAATATTAACATCTTCTCAGTGAGAGAAATAGAGCTGAGGATTCAGCAGATAAAATTCTTTTTTTGTTGGGGGGGGGGAAGCCAAGGTCAGGGAGTACTTATTTGGAGTTTACATGACAAAAAGATGAACATCTGAGTGAGTCTTCCTGTCACTGGCCTGGTATGTATTCCCTTAATCAAATGAATTTCTATCAGTGCCCTTGAAGGGAAATGGTGTGGCTAAAGTTCCCTTTTTCAAGGAAAGTAGAATATAACCACCATCCATGACAGGGTATTTATGGTCAGAGGTTCCTCATTGGATCAATATTGGGCATACAGTTTACCTTGGACTGAAGTGCAAACCTGGAACCTATTTATTAAGAATAATGACTTCTGAGCCAGGTCCTCCCCATTTCTGGGCACACCCGAGCCTGGGAACTCCAAGGCAGTGGACTGGAGCCAGAAACCTTTGCAGGACCAACTCCAAGTCATGGACTTCTACAGGAGGGGATCCAGACCAGGATTTACAGAAACAGGTCAAAGCTGGTAACCTAGGTAAAAGTCGGCCTGAAGCACCAAACTCCAAGGGAGCAGAGAAAAGAACAGGAGCTCTGATCTATCTCCAGGAACACAGAGTAACCAATGGGGTAACTAGAACTGTGGCACTGACTGTACCACATGGAACAACCATCTGAGCTTTGGATTCACTGGCACCTGTAAGAATATTCAACACATTCTCAGACAACCTCAGCCATACCTATTAGAGGAAAAGATGAGTAAAAAAGGCAAGAACACATGCAACACCATAAATAATAACCTAAAGACCTAAAGACCCTTCAACAGCAAGATCTGAACAACCAAATATAGATGAAGTAGAAGAAAATGACCTAAAAATAACTTCATGAGAATGTTTGAAACCCTTAAAGATGAAATGAGAAATTCCCTTAAAGAAATGGAGGAAAAGAGAAACAAAAAATTGGAAGACATCAGCAAATCCCTCAAAGAAAACCAAGAAAAAATCAAACATATGAAAGAAACTATTCAAGACTATAAAACTGAAATAGAGACAATTAATAAAACACAAGCCAAAGGAAATATAGAAACAGAAATCATGAGAAAAGAGCCAGGAACCACAAATACAAGAATTAACAGCAGAATATAAGAGATGGAAGAAAGAATCTCAAGCATTGAAGATACAATGGAGGAAATAGACTCATCAGTTAAAAATATGGGACACCATATGAAATATGAAAAGGCCAAATCTAAGAATAATAGGTATAGAAGAAGTTCAACTCAAACGAACAGAAAATATATTTAACAAAATTATAGAAGAAAAAATTTCCAACCTAAAGAAAGATATGCCTATGAAGACACAAGAAGCTTACAGAACATCAAATAGACTGGATCCCCCAAAAAGTCCTCTTGCCACATAATAATCAAACACTAAACATATGGAATAAAGAAAGAATACTAAGAGCTGAAAAGAAAAAAGGCCAAGTAACATATAAAGGCAGACCTATCAGTATGATACCTGACTTCTTAATGGAGACAATAAAAGCCAGAAGGTCATTGTCAAGCATTATGCAGACATTAAGAAACCACAAATGCCAGCCCAGACTACTATATGCAGGAAAACTTTCAATCACCATAGAGGGACAAAACAAGATATTCCATGACAAAACTAGATTTCACAAATACCTAGCCACAAATCCAGGCCTATATAAAATACTAGATGGAAAATTCCAACCCAAGGAAGTTAGCTACATCAACAAAAACACAGACAATTGATGGTCTCATAGCAGCAAATCCCAAAGAATGGAAAAATGCACAAATTATCATCACTAACAATGAAAACTAAATTAAGAGGAGATAGAAATCACTGGGCACTAATATCCCTTAATACAAATTGACTCAACTCACCCATAAAAAGATATAGCTAGCAGATTGGATACAAAAACAGAATCCATCCTTCTTCTGCATAAAAGAAACACATCTCGGGCTGGAGAGATAGCTTAGTGGTTAAGAGCATTGCCTGCTCTTCCAAAGGACCTGAGTTCAATTCCCAGCAACCACATGGTGGCTCACAACCATCTGTGATGAGATCTGGTGCCCTCTTCTGGCCTGCAGACATACACACAGACAGAATATTGTACATACAATAAATATTAAATAAATAAATAAATAAATAAATAAATAAATAAATAAATAAATAAATAAATGTTTGTTAAGTAAGAGGGTTCAATTATTTAAAAAAATAAACACATCTCAACCTTAAAGACTTACTCATCTCTGAGTAAAGTGCTGGGAAAAAATATCAGTCAAATGGACCTAAGAAACAAGCAGGTGTAGCTAAGAAAATAGACTAAGAAAATAGCTTAGAAAGTAGATAAGAAAATAGACTAAGAAAATATATCTAAGAAAATAGACTTCAAGCTAAAATCAGTCAAAAGAGACCAAGAAGGTCATCTCATATTAGTCACAGGAAAAATTCATTAAGAGGAAATCTCAATACTGAACATCTATGCCCCAAATACAAGGTCACCCTCATATGTAAGAGAAACAAACAGTTCTAAAGCTTCAATCATACATTAAACCCCATATACTAATAGTGGGAGACTTTAACACTCCTGTCTCACCACTGGACACAGTGTGACAAAAATGAACAGAGAAATAAGAGAACATGTTATGACTCAAATGGACTTAACAGACTTCTGTAGGGCCCGGGTCTACCCTTGTTCCTGGTGTACATCTTGAGGACAGTTTCTGGACAGCCCGCTAAAACATTCTGTTTGTTCCTGTGCTCCGCTGCCCCACAGCTGTAAGGCATTGTTGACTCAATCTTTGGTGTGGTAATTTCCCACCTGCCTGGGCAGAAATCCTTGTACAGCAGTGAGGTATATAAGGATTTACCCAAGGTTGAATAAACAGCATTCGGCTGATCTCCTTTCCAATGACCCAGGTCTCTCTGTGTGTTCTTTCAATCTCCAGGCCCTTGCCCGACTCGCATATGGTACAGTGGCGTGCGAACTGTACCAAGGGGGTAACACAAAATCGGGTGTTACCGACTTTTATAGAATATTCTGTCCAAATAGAAAAGAATATACCTTCTTCTCAGCACTTCATGAGACCATTAGCTTAGGCCTTGTATTAGCTCTTATCACTTATATTAACCCATTATTCATATCTATTTTAGCAACATGGCTCAGTACCTTTCTCAGTGGAGCATGTTACATCTTACTTCTTCTGTGGTCTGGGCAGGACTAGGAGAAATGGGTTTCCTCCTTCCTAGAATTCTCCTTTTCTCTTCGCTCTGCCTCTACTTCCTGTCTGGTTGACGACCTATACTTCCTGCCTGGTGAATCAGCATTTATTCAACACATGATTGACAGAATACAGACAATTCTCTGGCACCACTTGATTTTCTTACCAGCTGTGGGAACTGGGCAGGACGTAAACCCCAACAAGCCGGCACCGCATGTTACACCCTTGTGGTGGTTTGGGGTTTTCAAGAGTATCATGGAGGGCTAGAGAGATGGCTCAGAGGTTAAGAGCACTGGCTGCTCTTCCAGGGGTCCTGAATTCAATTCTCAGCAACCACATGGTGGCTCATAACTACATGTAATAAGATTTGGTGCTCTCCTCTGGCGTTCAGGCACACAAGGAGGCAGAATGTTTTATACATAATAAATAAACAAATAAAGAGTATCATGGAAAGGTGTTGATGGCTCCAGATTCCCTTGGTCATATACTGAAGGACCCACAGTACATTGGTCAGAATAAAAAATTTCAGAGCCTCTAACAAAGATGGTAAAGATTCTAGAGAATGTGACATAGACCCTGAAGTCTTACAAACCTCTTTGGCTGTTGGCAAAATTCTGAGGTCTCTGGTGTAAGAAAAGGTTGCAGAGTCTGCTCTGGAGGAGGAATATGTTCTAAAGAATCTTGGGAAGTTGTTGAAGTTTCTGTAATTCCTTTGTTAGAAAATGATATTTCTACAATACTTTGGGTAAATGGTGGAGTTTCTAGTTTCCCCTGATCAGTCAGAAAGACTAAGATTTCTTCGATCAGATGATGACTGTGTGCTAAAGACACATGTTTCAAAGAAGGGCCTGAAGCCTCTTTGGATGACAAAGAAGTATCTGGAGACCCTTGAGAAGATGGTGAATGTCCAAGTGATTCTTGTCTGATATGGATAGTCCCAGAGCCTCTTGTGAATGCAATGAATTTCCTGCATAGCCTTGCTGAGATGGTGAATATCCTTGTACACCTGAAGATATTTCCAGACAACCTTGTTGTGAGGGGGAGAGTGCCACAATCCCAGATGCAGATGGAGTGGGTCTCAGAGACCCTTGGTCAGGAGGAGAAGGTCCTAGAGATTCCTCAGGAGATACTATTGTCCCTAAAATTTCTTTTTCAGATAAGAAAGTTCCATAGTACTTTGGTCATAAGATGAAATTCCCAGAGATCCTGGGGTAGATGTAAAAGTACCTGAAGTTCCTGGAGAAGAGTCTGATATATAACAAGCCTCTTTGGTAGATGACAAAGATTCCAATGTCTCTGGCATAAGGGTAGACTGTTGTAGAGTTGTAGAATCCACACTGAAGGAGGAAGATATCCTATAGAACCTTGGGTTGGTAGTGAAGTTTCTATAATCCCATGGGTAAAAGATGGTATTTCTAGCATTTTATGGGTAGATGGTAATGTTTCTAGTGTCCCCTGTAAAGATTCAGATCATCCAAGATTTTCAAGATCAGATAATGTTAATGACTGTCCTAAAGGCTCTTGGTCCAACCAAGTTCCTGAAGACTCTTCAGACGAAAAGGAAGTATATGGAGACCCTTGGCCAGATGGTGAATGTACAAGAGATTCTTACTCTGATATGGACAGTCCTAGATTCCCTTATGTAGACAATGCATTTCCTAAATAGATCTGCTGCAGTGGTAAATCTCATAAAATCACTTTTCCACCCAAAAACATTTCCTGTAAACCTCTGTCTGTTAGTGAAGGTCTTACAGGACCCATTGAGAAGAGGCATATTTCACAGACCATTGGTTAGATGGAGAAAATTCCAGAGCTTTGTGGGAAGCTGTTGGTGATCTCAGTATCACTTGGCCAGTTATAGAAGGGTCCACAAAGTTTCAGTGCCTCTAGCATAGATGGCAAAGTTTTTATAGACCTTGAGATAGAGTTTAATGTACTATAAACCTCTTCAGAAGATGGCAAAAGTTCTGATGTCTCTGAAGAAAATTGGTAAATACCCAGAGATTGTTCCAAAGAAGTCTGAATTACTAGAAAACTTTGAGCTGATGGTACGGTTATGGCCTGGGTCTGAAAAAGCCTGGGATAAAACTGGACTCGCTGAACATAGCTGACAATGAGGACTACTGAGAACTCAAGAACAATGGTAATGGGTTTTTGATCATACTGCATGTACTGGCTTTGTGGGAGCCTAGGCAGTTTGGATGCTCACCTTACTAGACCTGGATGGAAGTGAGCGGTCCTTGGACTTCCCACAGGGCAGGGAACCCTGATTGCTCTTTGGGTTGACAAGGGAGGGGTACTTGATTGGGGGAGGGGGAGGGAAAAGGGAGGCGGTGGCAGGGAAGAGATAGAAATCTTTAATAAATAAATAAATAAATAAAACACAAAAAAGTAATAAATCTTGAAACATTTATGGGGAAAAAAAAGAACCTTGGGCAGATGATGGTGTTTTTCAAGCATCTTGTATAGATATGTTCCTAAAGTATCTTTTCAATATTGAGAAAGTCCATAATCTTGTGGAGTAGATGATGAATGTGCTAAAGCCTCTTGGGCTAAAGAAGGGCCTAGATCCTATTAGGAAGATGTAGACATTTCCAGAGACTCTTTATCAGATTTTGAAAGTCCTGCACACTCTTGTGCTGATATGGAAGTACCAAGATCCCTTTGCACAGATAATGAATATCTCCTAAACATCCTTGCTGAGGTGGTGAAGATTCTAGAAACCCTTAGGAAGATACAGACAATTTTGGGCACAATTGGGCTGATAATAAAGATGGGGTGGTCCCTAGTACAGATGGAGTAGGTCTCAGTTAACCTTTAGAAGATGAAGAAAATGAACAGATTTTTGAGAGATGATGATGATTCCTGAATCTATTCATCAGAATCAGAAGGGAAACAGCACTTTGGGAAGATATCGAATGTCTCAGAGTTCCAGGGAGAGGTGGCAAAGATTCTAGAGTCACAGATAAAGATTCTGAAAATTTAAAAATCATTTGGGGAGATGAAAAAGTTTCTGATGACTTTGGAGTACATTGGGAATGTCCTAGATACCCTGGGGAATTAGGTTGAAGTTGTTGAACACCATGCATATCTAATGAACCTTTTATATCTCTCTGGAGAGAAGATGATGTTTCTAGAGTAACTTGGGAAGATGACAAATTTTGCAATATTCACTGCTCAGAGAGAGAATGTGTATCTCCTGGAACAGATGAGAATGGTGCTGCAGATTCTGGATCATAAGAGGGGTCTTGCACTTTGTGGGAAGATGTGGATGATTCTGGATACTCTTGTTCAAATGAGCAATGTCTTAAGAGACTTTTGTCCTGATAAAGACAATCTCACGGTTACTTGGGCAGATAATGAATTTCCTTCATACCCCTCCTGATATGATGTCTGTCCTAGAGTCACTTTTGTGGGTGCAGACACTCTCTTCCACCCTTGGCCTTGTAGAGAATTTTCCAGATTACCTGTTCAGATAGGGTAGGTTACAGACACTCTTGTGAAGATGGAAAATGTTTCAGAGATGTTTGGGGAGTTGGCAAAGATTTTAGAAGTTTCTGTGAAGATGTGGACAGTTCTAAGTTATTTTGGGAAGATAAAGAAAAGCTAGTCTTGGAGTCCTTGTGTCAGATAGCAATTTTTCTACAGGCCCGGGGGTATACAGAGCAGGTTTAAAATCCCCTTTGGCAGATGGCAATACTTTTAATTCCCCCATTGAAAATTGGGAATTTCCTTCAGTTCCCAGGAAAAGAGACCTGAGTCCCAGATCATCTTGGGCATATGGCAATTATTCTGTTTTCCACTGGCTAGCTGATGAAGGTTTCCCTAACCTCTTGGACAAATATTAATATTCCTAAAACACCCTGGGAAGACACAAGAGGTCTCAGAGTCCATGAATCAGATGGAGACATTCCTACATGCTCTATGGCAGGTGGAGAAGATCCCAGAGTCACTGGAATAGATGGTGAATATCCCAAATCCTCTCTTGAGGAATTGGATATTACTAGATTTTGATGTGTACAGCTAGAAATTCCCAGAGTCCCCTGTGAAGAAGGGCAAGTTTCACCAGCTTCTTGGTAAGATGACAAAGGTCTGGTACTCACTTGAACAGATAGGGAAATTTCCAATGACCCTAGGGAAGGTGGTGTAGGTCCTAGAGTCCCTTGCCCAGATAAAAAAAATGACCATTTGTCCTTTTGAAAGAAGGCATATATCATAAAGAGTCTGAAGCAGATGGATCTGTTTGTTGAACCCTTTGGACAGACTGTCAAGGCTAAAGGGGTCCAAAGGATGAAACAGAGTGTCCTAGAGTGCCTTGCGTAGGTGTAGAGATGCCAAAAGTCCCTTCTACAGACAGGGAAGGATACAAAAGGCATTGGGAATAATTTAAAGTACTCAAAATTTCCTGGGAAGATAGGGAAAGTTCCAGAGGCCCATCATCAGATACCACATGTCCTATGGTAGCTGTAGAAGTTTTGTGTACACCTGGTGCAGATGATGAATATCGTGGAGACTCCCAGGGATATAGAAAAGGTTCTACAATCCCTTGTGCTCTGATAAAATATATTAGAGACCCTAGGACTGATTTCAAAGTTCCTACCACCTTTTTTAACATAATGGCTATATTCCTCAGACACTGGGGTAGATGATGAATATGTTACTGTACTCTATGCAGAAGTGGACTGTGAACATGTATGTTGTGTATGTGAGGAAGTGGTTGAGAGCCCCTGGGCAGGAGGAGGATGTCCTAGACTCCTTTGTGCAGATGTGGACAGTTCCATAGACCCTTGTGTAGATAGGCAGAAACCCACAGCTCCTTGAACAAAATGAGAAGTTGCTTCACTCTCTTTGTTTAAAGAGGAAAGTCCCAGAGTCTCCTGAAGACAAGGTAAGTATGCTGAACTTCATATATGAGATAAAGACGTATCCACTGTATCTCTTACATGTGACAATTGCCTATGATAACTATGTGTATTTTGGACTTTTGCTTGTATGTCTGTAGAAGATAATGAGGACTCTAGAGTTCCTTTGGAAGATGCTGATGGACTCAGTGAACACCTGGCAGATACATTAAGTTCTAGAGGAAGATGAGCAGAGTGTAGAGGTGCTGGATCACCTTGGACATGTGATAAAATTCCTCTAGACACTTTGTTAAATGGTGAAGGCTTGCTAGGATCTAGGACAGATGGAGAGTTTCCCACAGGCTCTCTGACAGATGGCAAATGGCTAAGATTCTTTTGGGCAGGTTGAGATGTTTATAGATTAACAGAGAAACAATGTAAAAGATCAAGTACTCCTTGAGGAGATAAAAATTGACACAGGGTTTCCTGTGTACACACAGAAAATTCCGGAGGCAATTATAAATGCAGCAAATATTTAGGATATCTTGAACTTGCAGAATGTTGGAACATTTCCTGAGAACCTGAGACAGATATTCCAGTATCTGGAGGAGAGGACAAAGATCCTAGTGTGCTCTGTTCAGATTGGAAAGGATTCAGAAACCATGGGACGATGGTGGATGCTTTAGAGAATTTTGCACAGACTGAGAAATTTTCTGAGGGGTTTGAGATGAAACAGGATGTTTTCTAGTTTCTTGATTACACAGCAATGTCAGTAAGTCCCTTGAACAGACACAGATAAGTGCAGAGGCTCTTGGGGAAATAAAGAAGAATCCATAGGCCCTTCTACAGGCTGAGACACTCCCAAAAAACTCTGACCAGATTTCAAAGATCCCAAAAGCATCTGGATATTTTTGGATAGACTTCAGACATCCTGTCAGTGATGGCAAAGGTTCTGCAGTCTGTTTTAAAGATGTTGAATTTCCCATTGTGCCTTTGGCAGATAAGAGAAACTCCCCAGTACCCTGGGAAGCTATAGAAGACTCTGGAGTCCCTTGTCCCTATTTGGACACTTTCAGAGTTCCTGATGATGGTGGGTGATTTCCCACAGTCCTTTCATTAGAACGAGAAGATAGTGGAGTCACCTGTGTTGGTGACCAGATACCAAGATGCCCTTGTACAAATGGAAACATTCCCCTAGTCACTTGGATAAATGGAGAATTTGTATATGGCTCTGGAACTACTTCGGAAAATGCAAAAAGTTGCAGAGTCCCTTCAGCAGATTGTGCTGAATGCAGCATTTCCTGGGATGACATAAAATGTTTCAGAGGCCCTTGGGCAGATTTGTAAAGATCTAGATTCCCTTGGCCAGAAGGGAAATTTTCTGCAGATCCTTGGGTCGAAGTTAAATGTCCTCTAGGCACTAGAGGTGATTGCAAAGCTCCTATAGTCCTTGTAACAGACTAAGAATTTTCCACACCCTCTCTCACACATGACAAATGCCCCAAAGTGTTCTGGGAGGAATGGTGTTGTCTCAAAACCCCTGAAGAATATACTGAGTTTTGAAGACCTTTGGATAGATGACAAAGAACTTAGAACAGGCAAAGTTTCCTCTGTAGCTGTGAAGAGTTCCTTAGGCACTTTACAAGATATCAAAGGTCCTAGTGTCCATGGATTAAAAGATTTTCCTGAGCACCTGGAGCAGAAGGCAACTGTTCTATGTGCTCTAGTGAATACAAAAATGATGCTTGAGGTTTCTGTCTAGGTTGGAAAGGTCCTGTAGTCCTTGGGGAATATGCTAATCTTTGGGCAGTGTGTTAGGCAGATGAAGAAAATTTTGGAGACCCCTGAGAAGAAATTGAATGTTTCAAAGCCCTTTATAAAGATGACAGAGTTCCTACAATTCCTTGTGTTGGTGTAGATAGTTTTAAAGACCCTTGTGTAGATGGTGAAGATTCTATTGACACTTGAGCAGATACCAAAGATCCAATATTCCTTGTGCAGATAAAATAACTCTCAGATTAATTTGATAAGATGGCATAGACCCTAATATGACCTTGGCATTGTGGGTAGACCCCAGAGGTTCTTTGGTTGGTGTTAAAGGTCCTGTAGTCTGTTTTGCACATGATGGACTGTCCTGCTGTGCCATTGGAAGATGTAAAATGATCCTCAGTGCACTGAGTAGATAAAAAAGTCCCTAGAGTCTCTTGTACAATTTGGACAATTTTAGAGTTCCCTGTCCTGAAAGGCAAGGATTTAAAGCCCCTTCATCAGAATGAGAAGATGGCATTTCTTGTGATGGTTATACAGAGAGACCTAGATGCCATGCAGCAGAACTGGAATTTTTGCAGTCCCTCAGGTAGGTGGGGAATTTGTGTATGGTTTTTGAAGTTCTGAGGAAGATATTAAAGATTGTATACCCCCTTCAGCATATTGAGATTTCTTTATCATTGCCTAGGATGACATGGAAAGTTTCAGAGACCCTTGGGCAGGTTTCAAATTTCTAGATATCCTTGATATCTAGAAAAGATGCCGTAGCATTTGGGGTAGGAGTTGAATGTTCTACAGGTACTAGAGGTGATGGCAAAGCTCCTGCAATACCTGGAGCAGATTGAGAAGATTCCACATCCTTTTTTTATATGAAGCAAAAGGTGTAAGTATTGGTATTGTCCCAAAATACCTGAGGTGTAGATGGATGACAAAGGACTTTGCATAGGTAACATTCTCTCAGGTACTTTAAAGAGTTTTTTTACATCCTTCTGAAGATACTGAAGATCCTAGAGTCCCTGGAACAGATAGAGGTTGTTTGTGAGCATGTGGTATAGATGGTGAATGTTCTATGTCCTCTGCGAAAGACTAAAAATGTCCTTGACTTTTCTGTCCAGATGAGAAAGATTCTGTAGTCCTTGGAGAGGATGCTGAATTTTGGAAAGTATGTTGGCCCAATGGGGAAAATCTTGGAGCTACTTGGGAAGAAGTGGGATGTGTCAATGTACTTTGCACAGATGGCACAGTTCCTACAATTCCTTTTGTGGGTATAGATAGTTTTAGAGAGCCTTTGACAGAGAGGGAAGTCCCTAGAGCTCCTTGGTCAGATGAACAAGATTGTAGAATTCCTTGTGTAGATAAGGAAATTACCTAATCTTCAGTAAAAGGTAGGGCTTGAAGAGCTGTACCCATGGCAACTTCAATGGCAAACAGCTATTTAGTTGGTATGGGGCCTTTAAGTAATCTCCTCCATGACATATTAACTTTCAGTAACACATTTATAAGGGCTAAAGCCTATAGATCACCATCATGGCAGCTTCACTTGCCAACATCTCCTAAGTAAGTGATAGGGAGGGCTTGGAGAGAAGCTCCTCATTGCAGCTTCCTGAGTTCCTCAGTAAAGGCAAGGCCTGTTGGAGCACCATCCCATATTGCAATTTCAACTGCCAGTCAATCTCCAGTAATTGGTGGGGATAGGAGAGTTCTTCTTCATAGGATCATCAACTGTCAGTATCTTCTAAGTAAGAGATAGGGGCTGTGGAACACCACACACCTGGCATCTTCATCTGCCACCAACTCTTTGTCAGTAAGATATAGGGCCTGCAGATCACTTCTCCCA
This sequence comes from Alexandromys oeconomus, assembly GCA_963919705.1. Lineage (NCBI taxonomy): Eukaryota > Metazoa > Chordata > Mammalia > Rodentia > Cricetidae > Alexandromys > Alexandromys oeconomus. Next base: position 751,673 of record CAWTZB010000088.1, on the reverse strand, counting down.
AATGTAGCATCAACTCCCATGAACTTTTCAGTAAGAGCCAGAACATTGTAGAGCTCCTACACCAAGGAACCTTCAATTGCCAGTTGGTTAACAGGGATAGGGCCGGAGGACTACTTCCACCATCAAGGCTAGGAGATTCTGCTGAAGGTGATTTAAGATTTAAGACAGGATAATTGTAAAGACTGACATTTAAAAACATAGAGAATAAAGAAAGAATATTAAGAGCTGCAAAAGAAAAAGGCCAAGTTACTTGTAAAGGTAAACCTATCAGACTTACATCTGACTTCTCTATGGAAACCATGAAGGCCAGGAGGTCCTGGATAGATGTTCTGCAGAAACTAAGAGACCATGGATGCAAGCCCAGACTACTATACCCAGCCAAGCTTTCGTTCACTATAAATGGAGAAAATAAAATTTTCCAGGATAAAAACAAATTTAAACAATATGTAGCCACAAATCCAGCCTTACAGAAAGTAATAGAAGGAAAATCACAATCAAAGGAGTCCAACAATGCCCACAATAACTCAGACATCTAATGACCCTTCACCAGCACAACTTGAAGAAGGGAACCACACAAACTCTACTACCAAAAAAGAAAAAGAAAAAATGATTGGAGTTAACAACCACTGGTTATTAATATCAATATCAATGGACTCAACTCACCTATAAAGAGGCACAGGCTAAGAGATTGGATATGAAAACAGGATCCAACATTCTGCTGTTTACAAGAAACACACCTCAACCACAAAGACAGACATCTACTCAGAGTAAAGGGCTGGGAAAAGGTTTATCAAACAAATGGACCTAAGAAACAAGCAGGTGTGGCCATAATAATTTCTAACAAAGTTGACTTCAAACTAAAATCAATCAGAAGAGATGGAGAGGGACATTTTTTTACTCATAACAGGAACAATTCATAAGGACAAAGTCTCAATCCTGAATATCTATGCCCCTAATATAAAAGCACCCACTTACGTAAAAGAAACATTACTAAAACTCAAGGCAGTCATCAAACCTCACACAATGATAGTAAGAGATTTCAACATTCCTCTCTCACCAATGGACAGGTCAATCAGACAGAAACCTAACAGAGAAATAAGAGGATTAAGGGAGGTAATGAATCAAATGGACTTAACAGATATCTATAGATCATTCCACCCAAATAGGAAAGAATATGCCTTCTTCTCTGCAGCTCATGAAACCTTCTTGAAAATTGACCACATACTCAGTAACAAAGCAAACTTACAGAGTTTCAAAAAAAATACCTGTATCTTATAGGATCACCATGGGTTAAAGTTAGAATTCAACAACAATGCTACCCCTAGAAAGCCTATGAACTCATGGAAACTGGACAGTCAACTACTGAACCACACCTGGATCAAGGAAGAAATAAAGAAATAAATCAAAGACTTTCGTGAATACAATGAAAATAAAGAGACAACATACTCAAACCTATGGGACACTATGAAAGCAGTGCTAAGAGGAAAGTTCATAGCACTAAGTGCCCACTTAAAGAATATGGAGAAAGCACACATAGGAGATTTAACTGCCCACCTGAAAGCTCTAGAAAAAAAAAGAAGTAGACTCACCTAGGAGGAGTAGAAGACTGGAAATAATCAAACTAAAGGCTGAAATCAATAAAATAGAAACACAAAAAACAATCCAAAGAATCAATGAAACAAAAAGCTGGTTCTTGGAGAAAATCAACAAGATTGATAAACCCCTATCCAAACTAATCAAACGGCAGAGAGATAATATGCAAATTAATAAGATCAGAAATGAAAAGGGGGACATAACCACAGACACAGAGGAAATTCAAAGAATCATTAGATCTTACTACAAAAGCCTAAATACCACAAAACTGGAAAATGTAAAAGAAATGGACACTTTTTTAGATAAATACCATATACCAAAGTTAAACCAGGACCAGGTGAACAATCTCAATAGACCTGTTAGTCGCGAAGAATTAGAAGCTGTTATCGAAAACCTCCCTACCAAAGAGAGCCCAGGAACACCAGATGGTTTCAATGTGGAATTCTAGCAGAACTTCCAAGAAGAACTAATACCTATACTCCTTAAGGTATTTCCCAATATAGAAACAGAAAAGTCACTGCGAAATTCCTTTTATGAAGCTACAGTTACCCTGATAACAAAACCACACAAAGATGCAACCAAGAAAGAGAATTACAGGACTATCTCACTCATGAACATCGACGCAAAAATACTCAATAAAATACTGGCAAACCGAATCCAAGAACACATTAGAAAAATTATCCATTATGATCAAGTAGGCTTCATCCCAGGGATACAGGGCTGGTTCAACATACGTAATCTATCAATGTAATCCATTATATAAATAAACTGAAAGAAAAAAAAATATGATCATTTCATTAGATGCTGAAAAATCATTTGACAAAATTCAACATCCCTTTATGATAAAGGTCTTAGAGACATTAGGGATACATGGGTCATACCTAAATATAATAAAGGATATTTACAACAAGCTGACATCTAACATCAAACTAAATGGAGAGAAACTCAAAGACATCCCACTAAAATCAGGAACACGACAAGGCTGTCCACTCTCTCCATACCTCTTCAATATGGTGCTTGAAGTTCTAGCAATAGCAATAAGACAACATAAGGGGATCAAGGGGATTCGAATTGGAAAGGAAGAAGTTAAACTTTCGTTATTTGCATATGATATGATAGTGTACATAAGCGACCCCAAAAACTCCACCAAAGAACTCCTACAGCTGATAAACACCTTTAGTAATGTGGCAAAATACAAGATCAACTCCAAAAAATCAGTTGTGCTCCTATACACAAAGGATAAGAAAGCAGAGAGGGAAATCAGAGAAGCATCACCTTTCACAATAGCCACAAATAGCATAAAATATCTTGGGGTAACTCTAACCAAGGAAGTGAAAGGTCTATTTGACAAGAACTTTAAGTCTTTGAAAAAAGAAATTGAGAAAGATACCAGAAAATGTAAGGTTCTCCCTTGTTCTTGGATTGGGAGGATCAACATAGTAAAAATGGCAATTCTACCAAGGGGAAATTTAAGATTCAATGCAATCCCCATTAAAGTTCCATCAAATTTCTCCACAGACCTTGAGAGAACAATAATCAACTTTATATGGAAAAACAAAAAACCCAGGATAGCCAAAACAATCTCATACAATAAAGGAACTTCTGGAGGCATTACCATCTCTGACTTCAAACTCTATTACATAGCTTCAGTATTGAAAACAGCTTGGTATTGGCATAAAAACAGAGAAGTCGATCAATGGAATAGAGTAGAAGACCCAGATTTTAACCCACAAACCTATAAACACCTGATTTTTGATAAAGGAGCTAAAAGTATACAATGGAAGAAAGAAAGCATCTTCAACAAATGGTGCTGGCAGAACTGGTTGTCAACCTGTAGAAGAATGAAAGTAGATCCATATCTATTGCCATGCACAAAACTTAAGTTCAAATGGATTAAAGACCTCAATATCAGGCTGAACACACTGAACCTGATAGAAGAGAAAGTAGGAAGTACTCTACAACATATGTGTACAGGAGATCACTTCCTACATATATCCCCAGCAGCACAGACTTTAAGGACAACATTGAATAAATGGGACCTCCTGACACTGAGAAGCTTCTGTAAAGCATATGACACTGTCACTAAGACAAAAAGGCAACCCACTGACTGGGTGAAGATCTTCACCAACCCTACAACAGACAAAGTCCTGATCTCCAAAATATATAAAGAACTCAACAAACTAGACTTTAAAAAGCTAATTAACCCAATTAAAAATGGGGCACTGAACTGAACAGAGAATTCTCAACAGAAGAAATTCAAATGGCCAAAAGACATTTAAGGTCCTGCTCATCCTCCTTGGTGATCAGGGAAATGCAAATTAAAACAACTTTGAGATACCATCTTACACCTGTCAGAATGGCTAAAATCAAAAACACCAATGATAGCCTTTGCTGGAGAGGTTGTGGAGAAAGGGGTACCCTCATCCATTGCTGGTGGGAACCAAACTTGTGCAACCACTTTGGAAAGCAGTGTGGAGGTTTCTCAGGAAATTCAGGATCAACCTACCCCAAGATCCAGTCATACCACACTTGGCAATATACTCAAGAGATGCCCTATCATATGATAATAGCATTTGTTCAACTATGTTCATAGCAGCACTATTTGTAATAGCCAGAACCTGGAAACAACCTAGATGCCCTTCAATTGAAGAATGGATGAAGAAAGTGTGGAATATATAGATATTAGAGTAGTACTCAGTGGTAAAAAAACAATGACTTCGCTAATTATGCATGCAAATGGATGGAAATTGAAAACACTATGCTGAATGAGGTATCCTGTTGCCGGAGGTCCTTCCGCACCTCCAACCAATAGCTGCTGAGATACCAGCCCATTGGGGTGTGGTTTCTCTCCCTTTAAAAAAAACGGCTACTTCCTCCGCTCGCTCTCTTCACTTCCTGCTCTGCCAGCGACTAGACTCCCTTCCTGGTTGTGCAGAGGGCTGTTGTCTGGGATGATGATCTGTAGGTTTTTTCCTCTTTAAATAAATACCACCCTTTTAATCATAATTCCAAACTGGTGTGGCATTGTTCGTGACTTACGCCTTCATCTGGCACCCGAAACTTTGGCTTTTAGGACCTTTCCTTCCCCCGCTCGGCTGCCGGCTGCGAGTTCAGCTTGGCGTGAGCCCTCCCTTCCTCAGCTGTGGTCTGTGCCTTGCGGCAGCCTTGTGGCCTGTGCCTTGTGCGTGGATCCAGCAGTTTAATATAAATTATCACGCACTGGCTTTTCTTGCTGCAGTTCTTTATATTTTCCCTTTAGATACCTCAGATTGACTTCAAGTCCCCATGCACCCTATCATCTGCCTCTCCACTTGGATTTAAACTCCACAGGCCCGCGTAGTCTCTGCCTGTGTGGTTTGCTCTTTTCTGAGTTGTTTTTTACATCTCCCTTGCAAGTAAGGCTCTTAAGCGGTGCAAACCAGAGCACGCGGTTGCCGAAAGCTACAACTCCTCAGGGTGACTCTGTCATGTGGAGGCATACAGGGCTTCTGGGTTACTCTTCTCTACCCCTGAATTCTGGGTTTATGGTTTCGTGTACAGAATTGATTTAATTACATTTACTTTGTTGAGCAACTTGCATTTCCCAGTTTAGGAAATCCCAAGTTGCATTTCCTAGGCCGACCCTGAAACAGGACCCCTTTTTCATTGCGACTTGGCAACAGTGCCACCTGCTGGATAATAGGTAATAGGGCAGTTTTTGTTTCTAACTCAACTTCTACTGCTTTGTTTTCACTAATACAATGGATTAGTAAATTTATATTTACTAATACAATGGATTACGTCATACAAGGCTTGTATGATTATGGGGATACCTTAATTTGCTTGTTACTAGGTTTCAGTTTTCTTTTCCATATTCTATCATTAAGGAAGAATATGGCACTCCTAAGAACAATAGAATATTTACAAACTAATAATGAACAACTAATTGACAGGATTAAAATTATTGAAAATCAGAGGTTATCTGAACAAGTGTCTATGGCAGACAAAATTGACTCCATATCCAAGGGTACTAGAAAGTTAGCTGAAAGGGTTCAGGCTGTTGAATTTGACATTCAGACTTTATCACAAAGTTTTGATAAGGTAACAGACAGAATGTACCTCAAAGATGGGAATCTACATGATATACAAGAAAAGTTTAAGGAGGACAATTTATCTTTGAAGGAAAAATTTAAAGCTTTGGAATCACAGGTGCAGAATGGGGACCAAAATAATGATACCTCAGTGAAATCACTAGAAACATATACAGGTCAGGAGATTCAGGATTTAAGAGAGACAATGATAAAAAGATTTGAAAAGAAATTATTGGAGCTGGTAAACAGAGTAAGGAGGCACAAGGACAGTATGCAATGCCGCCACCAGCTATTAGAACTCCCTTACCCAGGGTTTTTGCTACCTACCCTATACTTAATTCTGATAACGCATCAACTTCTAAAGGCTCAAAGGGAGTCAGAGAAGCTAGATGGACGCCAATAGCAATGAATGATCTAAAAGAAATTAAACAGGCTATTGTTAATTTTGGTTTGCACAATGATTATGTAAAGGAAATGATAAGGACTTGGGCTTCTAATGCTAGAGCTACCCCCTATGATTTCCATCAGTTAGTGTCTGCAGTTTTATATAAGGGACCTTCCTTGATGTTTGGAATTTATTTCAGAGAAGAATCCAAACATATGGAACAGTAAGGAAGAGCAAAATGTGTCGAGGTTTCCCAAGATCAAATTCTTGGTGCAGGAGAATATGCTGATCCACAGGTCCAAGCTCTTTAATGACGATGAAGTACTGTGTCTATGTCACCAAGCAGCTTTAAATGCTTGGAATAGGATACAAGATCCAGCAAAAAGGGTTGAATCATATACCAGAATTAGGCAGGGAAAGAGAGAACCCTTTATTGACTTTTTGCAAAGATTAATTAAGGCTCTGGACATAGGGGTAACAGACCTAGAATCTAGACAAATACTTCTTGAATCTCTAGCTTTTGAGAATGCAAACATAGAATGCAAAAAGATAATTGGTCCTTTAAAGTCTAGAGCAGCACCTATGGATGAATGGATTCAGCATATGATGAATGTTGAGACGTTTAGCTATAATGATGAATCTTGGGTAGGAGAAGTAGTTTCCACAGCAATGAGGAGACATCAAACTGCCAGGTGTTTTAATTGTGGTAAATTAGGACATCTGAAAAGGGATTGCAGGGACAGAAGTTCTAGGAATAATATTTCTTCTGGGAATGACAAAAAATAGGAGACCTCGGCCTTCAGGTATATGTAGGAGATGCGGTAAAGGCCGGCATTGGTCCAACAAATGCAGGTCAACAACAGACAGACAAGGCAACCCGATACCATCGGGAAACTCCTTGAGGGGCCTCTCACAGGCCCCCAGGCTAACAGTGGCTCAGTCATTCCCAGTCACAGTGGAGAACTTGCCTCACCAAGAAAATTAAAAGCTCCAATCTCTGCTGTAAAAAGTAATACTGGTCTAAATGATGAATTATGCGGGGAGAATGAGTCAAAAAACCCACTAGGACAGAGTAAATGTATATTTTGGCAGACTTCTATTAACGATGGAAGACCATAGCTAAAAGTCTGTATAAATGGCACTTTTATTGAAGGCTTATTAGACACAGGTGCAGATGTAAGTATCATTACTCCAGAATCTTGGCATCTGAATTGGCCTCTTCAAGAGGTAGATGTTCAGTTTCTGGGAATTGGAACCCTATCTCATGTAAAACAAAGCACAAGATGGGTTGAATGAATAGGGCCCGAAGGGCAAATAGGAAGACTAAGGCCATATATAGCCAATATTGCAATAAATTTATGGGGCTGTGACCTGCTACAGCAATGGAATACCCAGATTGACATTCCTGTAGTTCCAGGAACTCATAATTCTGGGAAAGATATGATGAGGTATTATGGAAAAAGGTCACCAGCTATTCAGGCTGTACAAGAACATACAGCAAATACCGAACCTTTAGAGGTACCAACAGACCTACCTTTAAAATGGCTAACTGAGAAGCCAATGTGGATCAAACAGTGGCCTCTAGCTGAAGATAAATTGCAGGCATTGGAACAGCTGGTGCAAGAGCAACTAGATGCTCACCATATTGAAGAATCAACCAGCCCTTGGAATTCTCCTGTGTTTGTTGTAAAAAAGAAATCTGGTAAATGGAGAATGGTGACAGATTTAAGAGCTGTCAACAAGGTAATTCAACCTATGGGCCCACTACAATCTGGAATTCCTTTGCCTTCTCTATTACCAAAGGGATGGCCTCTTATAGTTATTGATTTGAAAGATTGTTTTTTAACTGTACCGTTACAAGAAAAGGATAGAGAAAAATTTGCCTTCACAGTGCCTACTTATAATAATTCTCAGCCTAATAGGAGATATCAATGGACTGTCCTCCCACAGGGTATGCTCAGTAGTCCTACATTGCGCCAATATTTTGTAAGTAAGCCATTGGAAATAATTTGTAAACAATCCCCCAAGTCCATAATTTATCATTACATGGATAACATCTTATTATCTGATTCAAATAAAGATATTTTAGAAAGGATGTTTGAAGAAGTAAAGAAAGTCTTGCATAGGTGGGGATTACAAATTGCCCCTGAAAAGATTCAAAGAGGAAATTCTATTAATTACCTAGGTTACAGAATAGGGTTAGAGAAAATTAAAACGCAAAAGGTACAAATTAGGAGAGACCGGTTAAAGACTCTTAATGACTTCCAAAGATTGTTAGGAGATATTTCCAGTCTAGGACCAGCTGTTGGGATAACACCTGATCATTGAAACAAAACCTTAGATGGTGATAAAGATTTGAATAGTCCAAGAAAACTGTCAGTTGAAGCAGAAACAGAACTGACAATGATTGAGGAAAAATTACAGGAGGCACATGTGGATAGGGTGAACCCAAATCTTAGCTGCATCCTAGTCATATTGCCTTCCAGAATTTCTCCTACAGGGATTCTAATGCAGAGGGAAGATATTATTTTAGAGTGGATATTTATACCTAATAAACCAAGTAAAAAATTAAAAACTTATGTGGAAAAAGTCTCTGAATTAATTATAACAGGTAAGCTGAGACTTCGTCAACTAGCAGGTATAGACCCAGCAGAAATTATAGTGCCTTTTACTACTGAAGAAATAAAAAAAGTTATGGGAAGACAATGAACCGTGGCAAAGAGCTTGTGCTAATTTTTGGGGAGAAATTAATAGCAACTATCCCAAAAGTGGTAGACTTAACCACATAAAGAGAACTTCTTGGATTCTTCCTAGAATTGTACGTGATGCTCCAATAACTGGAGCCGTATGTTTCATACTGATGTGAATAAATCAGGGAAAGCAGGTGGAACAAAGCCCTTATAATTCTCTCCAGACGGCAGAATTATATGCCATTCTTATGGTGCTAAGGGATTTTAAAGAACCTCTTAATATAGTTACAGATTCACAATATGCAGAAAGAGTTATCTTGCATATTGAAACCGCTGAATTTATACCAGATGACACAGAGTTGACTTCATTGTTTATCCAGGTACAAGACATAATCAGGAACAGGCTTTGTCCGATGTACATAACACACATCCGGTCCCATACAGGTCTGCCTGGTCCTCTAGCCCAAGGTAACGCTGAGATTGATCAATTATTGATTGGAAGTGTGTTGCAGGCCTCAGAATTTCATAAGAAGCATCATGTCAATAGCAAAGGCCTAAAGAAAGAATTTTCCATTACTTGGCAACAAGCTAAGGACATTATAAAGAGATGTCCTACTTGTTCTTTCTATAATCAAACACCATTGCCTGCAGAGAGTAACCCAAAGGGTACTAAGAGAAATGAAATCTGGCAGATGGATGTGTTCCACTTTATGGAATTTGGTAAATTAAAATATCTACACCACACCATAGACATGTATTCAGGTTTTCAATGGGCTACTGCCCTGAGTTCAGAAAAGGCTGATTCAGTAATCACACATTTATTGGAAGTTATGGCCATCATGGGTATACCTGCACAAATAAAGACAGATAATGGTCCAGCATATGTATCTAAGAAAATGAAATGCTTTTTTGATTATTATAATATAAAACACATTACAGGCATACCAAATAATCCTACAGGTCAGGCAGTTGTAGAAAGATCAAATCGTACTATAAAGGATATGCTGAGCAAACAGAAAGGGACCAAAAATACCCCCAGAAATAGATTACATAATGCTTTATTAACCTTGAATTTTCTTAACGCTAATGAGAAAGGAACGACAGCAGCAGAAAGACATTGGATAATGGAAAAGTCTGCTGAACTAAATCAACCAATTTATTTCAAAGATATGCTGACCTCTCAATGGAAGCCAGGAGATGTGCTACATTGGGGAAGGGGTTTTGCTCTTGTTTCCACATGAGAAGAAATATTGTGGATACCATCAAAATTAATAAAGTTTCGATTTGAGGAGGAGAAACCTCTTGGAAAGGAGAAATGACAGCTCATCCACAATGATGATATTCATACAGGTGGTAAGAAAAACATATAGAATGGGGGCAGGTTTCTGTTCTTATTTCCACAGGAAAACGCTCATCTTTGAAAAATTCAAGGGACCGTGGATGTTTGGATACTGACAGATGGAAAAATACCTGCCCAATAGGAAATATCAAGAAAACTGAATGAGTTGTGTAAGTAAAATATATAAAACCATATTTCTCAATTTATAGAGCTGGTTTTGAAGTTGAACTCTGGCTCAGTCCCTCTCCAAATCCAAGCCTGTTAGCAAGAGAAAAACCCAGAGTTTCTGGAGTTTCTGTCTCATGTCAAGAGCCATGATATGGGACACAAAGAAATAGGAGTTTAGAAAACATCTTTGCTTTTCTTCATATCTATCATATTTTTCATTGAATGTATCTATCATGCCTTTCATTGAATATATATATATATATATATATGATTAATGTTTTAAGTTTTTTACAATGAACAATGAGTCTTTCCTGAAGTGACATTTGAAGTTTCCAGGAAGAAGATGGGGCCCCACAACAACAACTCTACCTGGTTGATATGACGTCATGATACTGATAGCACTACTACAAGACCTGTTTTGGGTACCAGCTGCACAAGACGATAGCAACTTGGTTAGCTGAAATGGTGCACATCTTGTACAACATTCTGGCCAGACCTCCACAAAATACTCAGAGACTACTTGCAATTTTAAAAGACATTGATCTTGAAATTTAACCATCATTTTACTTTCACAGGATCCCCCAGAAAGAACGTCGCCCCCATGACAGCTGGAAGTAATTCTAGAGGACGACGTCCCCTCTCCCAGAAAAGTTTGCCCCTGGGTTTAGGGACATCATTTAGGGGTTGGGAGGTTGGGGGAGGAATTTTATAAGCTCAGGGATTATTTTGAAAAAAAAAAGATGGATGATGGGATAATAGACTTATAATTGTGAGTTACTGTTTTTTAGACAAATATATTGGTATTGATTCTCGTATATTGATACAAAGTTAAATTATTTTTTTTTATTTTTTATTTTTTTTGGTTTTTCGAGACAGGGTTTCTCTGTGGCTTTGGAGCCTGTTCTGGCACTAGCTCTGTAGACCAGGTTGGTCTCGAATTCACAGAGATCTGCCTGCCTCTGCCTCCCCGAGTGCTGGGATTAAAGGTGTGCGCCACCATCGCCCGGCTAAAGTTAAATTATATTGACTATTGTATGCATGCATGTTTCTACCTCTGTTTAAAACATTTTTTTATGTATTGACATATATTGTATTGATATACATATTGTATGTATTTACCATATTGCAGTATACATTTCTACCTCTGATTAAGATACTTATATAGTTTGTGTATTGATATATATTTACCATATTGCAATGTATATTTGTACATTGTTTATATTTGGAGGTCATTGTCCTCATTTGTTTCACAGTCATTATTGTCTTAGTCTTTAAGTTAGATAAATATTGAGAATTATATAGATTAATAGTCATCTAAATTTGTCATTTATAATTAGCCTAATCAGGTTCTTTAGATATATAGAGATTATACTCAGTAGAGATAGATAATCTTCAACTTCTTCAAAGAGCTGTAGAAAATGGCCTTTAATCTAACTCAGAATTTTGTGGTAGTGAAACACAATTGCTCCTGGAAACATTGCTCTATTCCCGAGAGAATGTTGAGCACCAAAGACACTCCACCTGGTGCCTTTCTTTTTGGCAGAACTGGCCTTGGGGCAAAGAAATGCCCATACCCCAACCACTGACAGAGATACAGAGCGTACATCAATGGATAAAACAGGACTGTCATATCCTGCCAAGACAGGGTAAGATAGTTTTGAAAAGTTGCTTGCCTTTGAAAATGGTATGTCAGTTATGTTAGGCCTTAGCCAAAGTTGGTTGCTTCAATGCCGCAAACATGACTTTGGGTGATTGCCCAGGTAGCTAGTTGTCTCTGTGATTTGTTGCATGTTTTGGAAGTTGTTTTACTGAACTTCCTAATTACCTAGGTAACATTATTTCCCTTCTCAGATCTTCGATGGGGTTGAAGACTATATAAATGTAGTTACTTTTCTCTCATGACTTGGCCAAGTTATTTATTATATAAGACCTAAGCTAGTTAGAATAGGATATTTGTACTTATTGTATATAATTTCATAGTAGGTTTAGAACTCTCTTACTTAAAAAAAAGGGGGAGGTGTTGCGGGAGGTCCTTCTGCCCCTCCAACCAATAGCTGCTGAGATACCAGCCCATTGGTGTGTGGTTTCTCTCCCTTTAAAAAAACGGCTACTTCCTCTGCTCGCTCTCTTCACTTCCTGCTCCGCCAGCGACTAGACTCCCTTCCTGGTTGTGCAGAGGGCTGTTGTCTGGGACGGTGATCTGTAAGTTTTTTCCTCTTTAAATAAATAACACCCTATTAATCATAACTCCAAACTGGTGTGGCATTGTTCGTGACTTACGCCTTCAGTATCCCAGACCCAAAAAGATGAACATGGGATGTACTCACTCATAATTGGTTTCTAGCCATAAATAAAGGACATTGAGCATATAATTTGTGATCCTAGAGAAGCTAAATAAGAATGTAAACCCAAAGGAAAACATATAGTCACCCACCTCGATATGGGAAGTAGACAAGATTGCCAGGCAAAAACTGGGAACGTGGGATGAGGTGGCATGGGGCCAAGGGGAAATGGGGTGAGAAACGTGAGAAGGGAAGATTGCGGGGAGCTTGGGGGAATGGGATGGTTGGGATAAAGGAAGGGTGGACATGGGAGCAGAAAAATATATATCATAATTAAGGGAGCCATCTTAGGGTTGGCAAGAGACTTGACTCTAGAGGGGCTCGCAGGTGTCCAGGAAGATGTCAGCAGCTAGTACCTTTTGCAACTGAGCAGAGGGAATCTGAAATGACCCTATCCTATAGCCATACTGATGAATATCTTACATGTCACCATAGAATCTTCATCTGGCCATGGATCGAGATAGAGACAGAGACCCAAATTGGAGCACTGGACTAAGCTCTTAAGACCCAAATGAGAAGCAGAAGGAGGGAGAACATGAGCAAGGAAGTCAGGTCCACCAGGGGTGCACCCACCCGCTGTGACAGTGGATCTGATCTATTAGGAGCTCATTGAGGCTAGCGGGACTGGGACTGAATAAGCATGGGATGAAACCGGACTCCCTGAACGTGGCGGACAATGAAGGCTGATGAGAAGCCAAGGACAATGGCACTAGGTTTCAATCCTAATACATCAACTGGCTGTGTGGGAGCCTAGCCTGTTTGGATGCTCACCTTCCTGGTCCTGGATAGAAGTGGGAGGATCTTGGACTTCCCGCAGGGAACCTGGACTGCTCATCATTCTCGAGAGGGAGAGGGAATGGAGTGGGGGGAGGGGGAGAGGTGTAGCGTAGTGGGGGGAGGGGAGATGTGTGGGAGGAGGGGGAGGGAAATGGGAAACGGGGAGGAGGCGGTAATTTTTCAAAGAAAGAAAGAAAGAAAGAAAGAAAGAAAGAAAGAAAGAAAGAAAGAAAGAAAGAAAGAAAGAAAGAAAGAAAAAAACTGACATTTGGAAGAATAAGAATAGTAACAAACAAGGTTGACTTGGGCAGAGGGAAATAGACAGGAAGTCTATTATTCATGTTTGCTAGAGTAAAATTTGGCAATAAATTCATGACTGATAGGTCTTCAGACCCCTTGGGACCTCACTGGAGTACACACTGATGAAGTGAATTATTATTTCAGATGTTTGCTTCTAATACTTGTCAACAACTCTGAATTGAATAAGGTGGTACCCTGCAGATGTCATTGACTCCCCTATGATTCCTCTGGCTGCTATGAATTATTTCAACGTTTTCTTTTGTTACCACTTGAAGATTTCTGGGAAAAGAAATGCAGGTAGAAATCACTGCTTCTTACTTCATTGCTAATTTCACTGGTTTAACATGTATCACCCAGTCTGCCTGGCCCTGGTATTCCCAGCATACTCTGTGAAAAAAACAAATCAGTCAGTATAAGCCAGATGGCATTATCTTTGGCTTGGGGCAAAATCACACTGTCCTAGGAATTCAGGAGCTAATGTCTGCTTGATGGCAACTATATTAAAGGCAACCACATAGGGATGAAGAAGATCTAAAGTTCAGTAAGTCCAACGTGAATTTTAAAATTGGGATATATTATATTTTATTACTTTTTTATTCCACCTTTTTTAACTGTGAGACATTTAAAATCTTTTATTTCGTTACTATTTAATACAGAAGAATGATACACATACAGAGAAAAAGTCTATGCCATGATATAGAATATAAATAAGCTTATTGGAGAGCTTAGTTATCATAAAACAGAAGAAAAATGAATTTTGAAAGTATGAGAAAATATTTCAGTCAGAATCACACTTGAGAAAATATCTTTTGGTTTTCAATAAGTAGATTAGGTTGCACATGTAAGCAAATATTTCAAATATACAGAATCAGTGACAGAGACATTTTGGCTTTATTAAAATTCACTCAAATTTGCAGCTCTGAAATCTGAACCCAAGTCATCATAGATGCTGAACAAACACGGTACTAGTGAGCTACACCCCAGCCCCAAACCCCATTTTTATTGAGACCCATGAATAAATGAAGTTGAGTCTTGGTAGATTTTATTAGAGATACTGAAGCAGAACGTGTCAGATGGGGTAATCCCTATTCAAATAATCCCATACTAGCTCCAAATAGAGTATGCTAAGTTTTTTTTTTTATTAGGGAAACTCACAGATCACAAAGAAGAATAAGGAACAGTGTCCAACATCCAAGTGTAGTTCACAGAAAGAGGCAGAGCAGGGTCTCCTGAGATCCTTTTGGTACCCTAAAGTGAAACCCCACCTGCTCCAGCATCTTAAAGGCCATTGGCTGAAGTAGGTTCCCCATCACCTCCCCCTTTTGTCTAAATAAGAGTGCTACAAACACAATACAAAACTATGTACTGGCTTTGTGGGAGCCTAGGCAGTTTGGATGCTCACCTTACTAGACCTGGATGGAGTTGGGTGACCCTTGGACTTCCCACAGGGCAGAGAACCCTGATTGCTCTTTGGGCTGACAAGGGAGGGGGGCTTGATTGGGGGAGTGGGCGGGAAATGGGAGGCAGTGGCAGGGAAGAGACAGAAATCTTTAATAAATAAACAAATAGATAAATAAATAAATAGTAGAGATATCAAATATAATATTTAGAATTACAAACCATTATTGGCAATATCAAGCAAGAAATATACACTAACAGTTTTAATAATTATTTTATCCTAAGAAGTCTTAGGCTTTTATTAGAAATGGGTTGGCTAGATCATAAGAAGAAGGTTGCTACAACTATCAAATCTTCAACCACCATCAAAGGCCTGAGAAGGGAGATATAATATTACTTAAGTAGGCAGGAAGTGCAATCATGCAGCTTCCAAAATGTGCAGTAGATGACAGAGACATCCTGCTACCTGGGCAATCACCCAAAGTTTCATTTGCAATGTTGATGCAAACAAGTTTGGCCAAGGCCTAGAGTAACTGACAGACCCTTTCTAGAGGTAGAACAATTTAAAAAATAGTCTTACCTTATCTTGACAAGGTTTGATAGTCTTTTTTTCTTGTATCTTGCTTGTCCAGTCTAGATAACATGCATTTTGCCAGTGGTCAAAGCATGGGCAGTTTCTTGACAAAAGGCCAGTTTTGCCAAGAAGAAAACAAGCTCCAAGTGGAGTGTCTTTGATGCTCAACATTTTTTCAGGAATAGATCAGTGCTGTAAGGAGCAATCGTGTCTCATGTCAACAGAACCCTAAGTTATTTAAATGCCATGTTCTACAGTTTCTTGAAGTGTTGAAGATTACTTATCTATGCAGAATACAGCCTCTATGTATGTTATGAACCTGAATAGTGTAACTATAAGTATGACAAACATAGACAACTATTGACCTATAATACCTAGTACCTATATAACTTAAAGACTAAGACTTCGTATTAGAATATTAAACTATCTTTAAACAACTGTGCAACAAATGATGACAATGACCTGAAAATGTAAACAATGTCTAAGTATCTTGATCAGAGGTAGAGATGCATAATGCATTATGATAGATATATCCTAAAATTGTATCAATATGCAAATATCTTAAACAGAGGTAGAAACAAGCATGCATACAATCTAGCAAAATAGCTTTGCATAGGTGTACAAATATTGTAAACAGAAATAGGTCCATATTCAATATAAGAAATATAATTTCAATTTGTATCAATATACAAGAATCTATAAAAATAGCTCATAAGTGTTCACTCTATTACTCTATTATTATTAGTGTTATTATATTATTATTATATTAGCATTATTATTATTACTATAAAGTCACACCAGTCTACCTATTATCCAATTTAATTTTCCTTTTTTCCAAAGAGATCTCTGAGCCTACACCACACCCCTCCTGGTCCAGCCTCTCAAAGACCATTGGCTGAAGGAGGTTCCCCATCAAGATCCCGTTTTTTTAAGGAGATAGATGACAAATATTTCAACCTGCTACACTTTTGGTTCTCACTAGACACCAAGAAAGATGAGGATTACTATGTGTTAAAATAATTCATAAATTCAGTCCTTCTCTTCAACAAGTCAAAAGAGGAAAGTCCCAAAGACTACTTTTTCTTTTTTCTTTTTCTTTCACAAGGGTCTCATTCTATCACCTAGCTGTCCTAGAACTGTTTATATTGACGAGGCTGGCTTTGAACTCATAGAGACCTACCTCCTAAGTACTGGGATTAAAGGCATATACCACCATGCTGGCTTTGTTGTTGTTGTTTAAATGTGCATTTCTTTGTTTTATGCTGCATGTGTTTGCACATCTGAGGGTGTGCATGTGTATCACCGTATGTATGAGCCTGCTGAGGTCAGAAGACACTGGATGCCCAGAAACCTAAAGGATAGATGGCTGCGACCTGTTGTATGGATGCTGGTAAATCAAATCCAATCCTCTGGTGGACCAGCCAGTTCTCTTTTGAGCCATCTCTCCAGCCCTACTCCTTTAAAAAAAAAATATTACAATGAGATGCAGTGGTGGCACACGCCTTTAATCCCCATACTAGGGAGGCAGAGGCAGGCAGATTTCTGTGATTTCAAGGCCAGCCTGTTCTACAGAGTGAGTTCCAGGACATCCAGAGCAGTTACAGAGAAACACCCACTTAACAACAACAAAAAGCCCAAAGCACAACTAAATGTATTACATTTATGTACTTAGTGTGTATATTGTGTGTGCATACAAATGCTCATGTATGCATGTATAAGTCAGAGGACAACTTGTGGTAGCTGATTCGTGCTTCCAGGGATGAATTGGGGTCATCAGGACATCCCTGAATACTATGTCATATTACTGCACATTACTTTTCTTTGATTGCTGTATCATTGGTGTTAGCAAAGGTACTTTTGTAGTTTATAAGTCATCACCTTGATCTCTCCCTCAAAATCAGCATCAGTGATTCCAGGAGTGACAATGATCTCTTGCATACATCTCCCTAACAATAATCCTACAGAGCCTTTTAATAAAAACCCATATACACCTATGGGGAGAGCTCGCATCCCCACTGCAGGTGTCAGAACCATGTATCTGGAAGTGCTGAGGTCAGGCCCTGTGCTTCTTGGGGTTACTCTGAAAAGGTCCTGCTTCATAATTTTGTCTCAGGGACTGAGGCTGAACCCTGCCTGCATCCATATTCTGAAAGGGGATTTCTCTTTTTGATCTGCACTCACTAGTCCAATGCTTTCTTCTCCTGCATCTCGTACATAATCCTGGTTCTCTTCTTGTCCTCGGGCTTACTCTCTTACCAGGACATCATCTGACCTGATGCCCCATAATATCACATCCAAAACAGCCTCCAGCTATTCCTGTAGTTTGCATTCTCCCTAGGCCTAGGTCTCTCTGCTGGGATATGATAGCGTTAATTCCCTTTCTCTGCAAGGCAGCAGCTATGGCCATTCCTGTGTATATGAATGGCCAATATCTGAGCAAATTTGGATATAATCTGCAATGTTACCCTGCTTTTTAAAAGGTCTTAGAGCCGCCTTACATACAGCATTTCTAACTGTTTAACTTTTAACTGCCCTGTTTCTGTGTCTCCAATCAACCTATAAGATGCCTGTGTTAGTCTGGAAACAAAGTCCTGAGCTAAATCATCTTGTCCCTGTCTTATACCAGATAACTCCTCAATCTGTTCTTTTGACCGATGGAAGTCTAATCCAGGTCTTCTTGGCCACTGAAGTAATTTGGGCATATGCTGCTATATCCAATTCTAACCGCTGATCTCTTCCTGAATAAGGTTCCTCACTGGCAAGCATTTCATATGAAATAGGAATCTGCTGAGCTCTGTTTCTCTCAGCTGTGGCCTGACATTGTTTTGAAAATTCAGTTTTCCACAATAGCTGGTCTCCTCCGGACATGCAAGCCTTGGCTATCTGCTTCTAATCTGCTTGTGGCAAAGCTTCTACAGCTGTATTCTCTAACAGCAACTGTATAAAAGAAGCCATGGGGCCGCACTGAGCACAAGCAGTTTTTAATTCTTTGAGTAACTTAAATGATATGGGAGTATGTATCCTAAGCAAGTTTCTTTGCACATTTCTTTGCCCTATTATGGGAAAGAACAGAAACCCTTGCATTTCTTCCCCTCTGCTAGTGGTTTCTCTAACACAAGATTGTAGAGGAGATTCACTACTATTGTTATGCATCTGCTTCACTTTTGGAGTGCTCTGTACTATAGGCGGGTCTAAAGCAGCTATTATGGTAGGAAGAGAATTACTCTTCTGACAAGAGGCCTGGATCTCCATAGATCTTAGTCTGTGCGATAGCGAGTTTATCATCCTTCTCAAACCTTTTCATTTCTTCTGAACCTTATTATTCTTTTCCTGTCTCTCAGCGTTGCTAGTGAGGGAGATGAAGACTCCCTTTTATAGTCTAAATCATTAGTCTCTGACTGATTGTAACTACTCTGTTCTATAAAAGCATCTAGCAACTCCTCAGGTGGTATGGATGGAACTATCTCCTGCTGGTCAGGATTTAAGTCCAACCTTTCCTGTATTAGCATCCAGAAATGCTTTCCGGTCCATAACTACTATAACATTGGTAAATCTTTATCCCTACTTCTTTCCATGCACCAATATCTGAGGTTCTGCACTCGGAAAACAGAGGGCATATCTCCTCTATAAATTCTAAAAATTCCTGTATCTGATGCTGCTGTATTCTCTCTCTTCTCTCCTTTAATATATCTACAATCAACTGTATAACCATTTGATTGCTTTTTCCTTGCCCCATATTTCTATATTCACAAATTTTACTCCCGATATTACTGTCCTGCTTTATCCTATGCTTCCTTAAATTCTATTCTTTAGTGCTCATTATTCACATATCGACCTGTGTTGCAGTTTTCCCTCATGGATTCCTCACATTCTCCTCCATACTTCTGGTCACTTCTCCAGCGTTTCTCGGGGCTTAGCGGACAGTCCAATGTTGCAGGCATCACTATGTCGGGGTCCAGCTCCAACATAAACTAACCTTCTGGCCTGGTATGGAGATGCGGGAATAATTGAGACACAGTTCACACAGCAAAATCAGAAGGCAGTCTCAGGGTTCATTTAAATTCTGAAGATCGCCTGCATTTATTCTCAAAACAGTTAATATCTCCCAAGGTAAACTGAGAGGGGAGTTCATTAGCATTCTATTTCCAGGGTAGCAGGACTAAAGTCATAGCCACAGCTCTGTCATTAGCTTGGAATTAACACCTCCTCCCAGGAGGTCTTCATAATTACAAAGAAGGAGCAGAAAAACATCAGCATATCCTGACCTCAGGATACAGTCAGTCTGAAAGTGCTTTCAGCACCTCAGCTGCTCTCCTGGCTTGCCAATACAATGCAAAAATAAGTGGCCTGTTTAATATGGTCCTACACTGGTCCAGCCTCAATGTGATAAGTTTTGTTTTTTCTTATTATAGCTTATTTTGTTATTTGGTTGTTAACTCTTGGACGCCTATTCTTTTCAAATAGGAGACAGAAACGGAGTGGAACCTGAGGGGAGAGAAGTTGGAGGAAGAACTGGGATTAATGAAGGGAGGGGAAACTGTAATTAGGATGTTTTATATTAGAAAAGAATCTATTTTTAACTTTAAAAGAAAAAATAAGTTGTTTTCATTGGCATAAGGGTTCCCAGGGCCCTGAACTAGTTGATTTTCATGGACACTGGGTGAGAGGAATCGCATACAAATAAGAGTTCACATTTACTGGGTAGCTGGAATAATAATGATGATACAATGTGTACCTGGTAATAAGAGTTTATATAATCCTTTAAGAAAGATTTTCAACACAACATTGGAACTGGTTAAGTAAGTAAGTGGTAATGGCAACTATGCCAGATTAACAATGCTCCTTCCTCAAGATGTGCATGGTAAAAGAAATGCCAGATAACCAATGTTCTAATCCCAAAACATGCATGGTAAGAGGATGAGAAGACAGTAGAACCTGCATTTCTGATTTCCATACATATGTTATGCACTGTTCACGAACTAGATAGATAGATAGATAGATAGATAGATAGATAGATAGATAGATAGATAGATAGATAGATAGAAAGATAGATAGATAGATAAATACATTGATGGAAGTATGGATAGATGGATGGATGCATGCATCATTGCATACCTAGTTTGCTACATATATACAAATATGCATGTATACATGGTAGATAGATGTACAAACACATATTTAGATATAATGATAAACTAAACCCAAAAATATAGTGCTCTACTCAGTGAAAGACCCTCGGAGAGGACTTCCCTCGAGAGGAGACTCCCCCTAAGCCAAGGAACAGGCCGAGACCACTCGGATGCAAATAGCAAGAGGTTTATTAGGTTAACACAGGTACCTGCGGGCGACAAAGTCTTTCAGAGGACTTGCGCGCCTGCAGACTGGGGGAAGGTCTTTTTATAGGAAAGAGGGCGGCCGAAAAGGTCTGATTAGAATGGGGCAGGGGGCATAAGTGGTTTTTCCTTCTCCAGCATGGATTCATGGCGACAGACATCCTGTCATAAATATCCTGCTTTGCAGCTAGAGACTCTGGCCTCATAAATATCCTGCTTTGCAGCCAGAGGCCCTGACCTCACTCTGCACTTACATTTGTTTGTCAAGAGCCTTGTAAAATGATGTTAGAGCAGTTAAGCTCGGGTCCTATATGGGGGAATTGTTTCTTTTGTAAACTGCTGATATTTTAAGTTTGGCACATGTATCCTGTTTCCCTAGGCAAGCACGGGATGTTCTCATGAGAGTGGCTAGCTGCAGGTCCTGAGAGGGTCCTGAGGGTCTCAAGCAAACAGGATGTTCTCATGAGAGCTGGCTAGCTGCAGGTCCTGAGAGGGGGGCGTCTGTAGGGTCTTTTACTCAGACCCACAGTGAGCATGATTTACTGCTCTCATTTGATGCACAAAGAATGAGGATTCAAACTACAAAGTCTTCTAAACACATACAAAAACCACACAATGTCCATTTGATGCAAAATATGTGATTAGTAACTGGGCTTTCTTTAGTTTCTGACTCTTGTCAGGAATTACACCCTTGATCTCTTCCTCAGACTTTGGTCTTAATTCATTTGCTACTGTGTACTAACTGATATTTCTAATCGAGTAGACAGTAATACTGCTGAAGATTTTTATTCTGCTGCTGATATTTCATTGTACACCCTCAGCTCTAAATCATTTAAAATACAAAGTTTTATAAACAAAAAGGAAATTTAGCAAAATAAAAGGATCAGTGAACCACAAGTGATATTACAAAGACAATAGGCAGTGACAAAGTTCTTATTATCTAACTAAAAACAAAAATACACCATGGAGTATTAATTCATTATTTAAAAACAACAGCATCACAGCATATTTAGGCAAATGGATGTTGTTGTTCCCTTGAAAACTACAGTTCCCATACTCCTCTTGGAGTACCATCACCTGTGCGCAGGTACAGATATCCCAGATAACCTTGCGCCCCCCGTTAAAAGCGAGCTTCCACGAGGTCTCGCCCCTCTCCCTTACCCCTCTCCTGGTTCCTTGTGTGTCTTGCACACCCCTATTCCTTATCGTGTTACCCTCCCCCCATTAAAGAAAGCGCACCCACGTGGGAGCCGCGTGTTTTGTCTTTTCCTTTTGCGCGTGTCTCGTCTATCCTGTGTTTGTCTACACACCCACCGCCACCACCGCCGCCGCTTTTTAAAGGAATAATATTGGTGCCGTTTGACTCGGGGACTTCTCCGTGCCGGATTCTCCACCGGAGGTCCGGACTCCGGGCTTTTTGGCGCCTCCCGGAGCTCGGGACCTCACGCCGGACACAGAGTCAGAACCGGGACCTTCAGCCACTGCTTCTCACCACGGCCATCTCCAACTGATTCGTGAGTTTACCCCCGCGGGCTCCTCCTTCCTTGGCACGCTTGGGGACGCCCGGCCAGCTTCCCCTGGCAAACCCGGGCTGGAGTTGCCTTCCTTCCCGCCCCACCACCCTTCTCCTGGTCTTTGCCTCTGGCAGATTTGGTTCGGACGTCGTCACTGAGAGTTTGGCACTCTCAGCCCTTTCCAGGGTTCGGTGCCCTGGCCTCTCTCCTTCTTTCTCCATTCTTACTGCTCTTCCTTCCTACTCTGTGTCTCCCGCGTCGGGTCCGCTAACGGGCGGACCCCCTCCCGGCTGTACGGTCAGCCCCAAAACGGCGTGAACTACCCCCTCCCGGCCAGGTTTGGTTCCCGTCGGTGCCAAGTCGGGTCGTTTATCGGCCCCTCCCGGCCGGGCTCCTTCCCTGTCGGCTGCCGGGTCGGAATAGTTAGTCTGCCCTAACACAGCCTTCTATTCCCACGGACGCGTGGGTCTAGAACTGCCGTGTTCGGACGGCGGCCAGCCTCCTCTATCTGCCATGGGTTCTAGACCATCTAAGACCATACCCCCCGGTTCCCCACTAGCCCAACTCTTGGAATCTTTAAAACCTCATGCCCTCATCCCGTCCATTAAAATGGATAAACTTGTTCGCCTTTGCTCCAAGACATGGCCCCGTTACAAATTACAGGGCGATCTCCGCTGGCCTCCCCAGGGCTCATTTGACCCCGATGTCTTACGTGAGTTAGCTAATTTTTGTCATCGCTCTACCAAATGGAAAGAGCTTATGTATATAATGGGATTTTTTTTACATGGCTTTAAAGACTGATCCGTCTACGGCTTTACACTGCTCACCAGCCCATATGTTCTTGGCACTGTCCTCCCCACAAGATCCATCTTCCCGACAGGTATTCCCCCCGCAGGTTACAGGAATGGACCCGGCGGACGAGCCTCCGCCCCCCCGGCCTCGTGGGACCGCCCCTTCCCGCCCCCCTCGGCCGCGCGATGTCTCACCCGCTCCTCTTCCTTCCGCAGATTCTAACATTTCTGCCCACAGGTCTCCCTCTCTCCGCCCAGAACCCGCGCAAATTTTAACGTTTCTGCCCGCAGGTCTCCCTCTCGCTCCCCACCCCCGCGCGATCACTTTCCCAGGTCCAGATCCCTTTCCCCGAGGAGCTTCCGCACGCTGCCGCTTCCGCCGTTCTGGTTCCCTGTCCAGTTCTGACCTACCTTCACCTCACTCTTCCCGCAGACACAACCGCACCGCGCTTTCATTCCAGATCGTCGGTGACGCAGCTCCTCCTTCTCCTGGCCCCGCGATCTTCTGATACTAACATGCCTTTTCCCCTTCCAGCTTCCCAAGTAGACCCTCTCGTGTGGGACACCCAGGATCCCGCCGTCGCTAAACACCATTCCCCTGTTGTCATTCAGTTAAAAAACCCTACCGGATACATCACCCAGGCTCAGTACCCCCTCTCTTCCCAAAGTCTCAGAGGGTTAAAACCTATAGTCTCTGACCTTCTGAGAAAGGGGCTACTCCGTCCCACCTCTTCCCCCTTCAACACCCCAATATTGGCTGTCAAAAAACCTAACGGAACCTATCGTTTGGTTCAGGACCTCCGGCTCATTAACTCTGCTGTGGTACCATTATATCCGGGTTGTGCCCAACCCTTTCACTCTGTTGTCCACCATTCCTTCAGGGACCTCCCACTTCTCCGTCTTAGACCTCAAAGATGCCTTTTTTTCTATTCCTCTCAGCCCCCAATCTCAAAACATCTTTGCTTTCACCTGGACAGATCCTGACACTAATTTTTCTACACAGCTAACCTGGACTGTCCTCCCCCAGGGATTCCGAGACAGCCCACACCTGTTTAGCCAGGCTCTGGCCTCTGATCTGCTTTCTCTGTCTCTCCCTAAATCAAAGCTCATACTCTATGTCGATGACATCCTGCTGTGTAGCCCATCTGTGGAGACCAGCAGGACTGATACTGCTGCCTTATTAAATTTTTTATCCAAAAAGGGTTACAGAGTCTCCCCAGGCAAAAGTTCAATTGTCCACGACTCAGGTAACGTATTTGGGACTGACCATTACGCCAACACAAAAAGCTATTCTCTGGACAGAAAAAGACTAATTCAATCTCTTGCAGTTCCTTCCACCAAAGAAGAGGTCTTATCATTCCTGGGAGTGGCTGGTTTCCTGCGTTCCTGGATACCTCCTTCTCCCTCCTTGCCCGTCCTCTATATGAAGCAGCTCTTGGCTCCTGCATGAGCCCCTCCTCCACCCCATTACAAAAACCTTTCCAGAGACTCCAACAGGCCCTGATCCAAGCCCCAGCCCTCCACCTTCCGGATTTAACTCGCCCCTTTTCTCTTTACGTAGCAGAGAAGGAAGGCTATGCTCTGGGAGTCCTAGGTCATCAACTGGGACCCTCTTTTGCACCTGTAGCTTATCTATCAAAGAAGATGGACCTTACCACCCGGGGCTGGGCACCCTGCATACGCGCTTTGGCAGCCGCTGAACTTCTTATTCGTGAGTCAAAAAAAATTAACCTTTGGAGCACCCACTACAGTTTTCTCTCATCATAACCTGTCTAACCTCTTAACCTACAAAGGTCTACAAACCTTACCCCCTTCTCGAGTTCTTTCCCTTCAGGTGGCGCTGATGGAAGATACGAGCCTCACTTTCCAATCTTGTCCACCCGTTAATATTTCAAATCTTCTACCTCAACCTAATGCTAATGACTCCCCATCCCACTCCTGCATCGAGGTCCTAGAGGATCTGTTGCCTCATCCTTCACATATCCAGGAGGGCAGTCTACCTCCAGGCTACTCATACCTGGTACACGGACGGCAGCTCCTTTCTATGTGACGGGACCCGCAAAAGCAGGTTATGCCATAGTATCAGATACAGAGATAGTTGAGGCAAGGGCACTACCCGCCCTTACTACAAACCAACAAGCCGAGCTGATAGCTCTCACCCGAGCCTTTCAGTTAGCCGCGGGACAGTCTTTAAATGTCTACACAGATTCCAACTATGCGTTTCATATTCTGTTGTCTCATGCAGCCATCTGGAAGGACGCGGGCTTCTCACGGCGAAGGGAGGATCCATTACCAACTCAGAGCATATTATGAACTTACTAAAAGCTTCTTATCTCCCTAAAGCTATAGGAATCATTCACTGCCGGTCTCATCAATCTGATAGTTCCATTGTCTCCAAGGGAAACAACCGAGCCGACAGAGCAGCTAAGATGGCAGCACTCCAGAATACAGGCCTGCCTCAGGGAGTACTTACAGTACAGCCCACATTCTCACAGGCACCCCCAACACCCGACAAATCCTGTCCTACCTACACCAGCTTTTTCATCCCAATGAAAAAGCCCTACTTCATTTTGTAAAAACACATGTCAAACCCACACCTGACGATATCAGGTTTTAAAAGCCACCACTGCTTCCCTGTCAGATCTGCCAAAAAGTCAGATCCCAGGACCAAGTATCGTAGCTTCCCTTTTCCTACCCACCAAGCCAGAGGTTCTCTCCCGGGGAACCGACTGGCAGCCTGGATTTTACTCATATGCCCACAGTCAGGAAAATTAAGTATCTCCTGGTTCTGGTGGATACAATGTCTGGATGGGTTGAGGCCTTCCCCCACCTCTAACAAGAGAGCCCAGACAGTCTCTGACGTTCTACTCCGAGAGATTATTCCTAGGTTCGGATTTCCAACCTCTCTCCAGTCAGATAACGGTCCAGAGTTTACGTCACAGATCTGTCAAAACCTGTCCAAGGCACTTGGAATTCCATGGAAATTCCACATTCCCTATAACCCTCAGTCTTCAGGTAAGGTGGAGCGAACTAACCGCTCTTTAAAGGAAGCTCTCATGAAGATGTCACAGGAACTCCACCTCGATTGGGTAAGACTTCTGCCCCTTGCTCTTCTCAGGCTTCGGGCTCTCCCCAAGGGCCCCCTTTTCATTTCACCCTTTGAACTTATGTATGGGCGGCCCGGTCTTAACACCCGGCCTCTCACCGGGAACTCTCTATTCTCCCAGATCATCTGCTCACTCCCCTTCTCTCACACTTACGCACACTTCTATGGGACTTTGCAGACCACACCCTACCTCAGCCCTGCACTAACCCATGTCCTCCACCAATTAAAATAGGAGATGAGGTATTGCTCTCACCCCCAGGTCAACGCCCCTCACCTCTTGCTCCTAAATGGCAGGGACCCTTTAGAGTAATTCTTCTACCTCCCACAGCTGCCAAGTTAAAAGGGATTCCTCACTGGATCCACCTGACACGCCTTAAGCCATTTATTTCCACAGCTCAAAATAATCCTTCATACACGGTAACCCAGACGGACCCTGTTCCCTCAAGTTCCAAAAGACACCAGGCTTAGCCCCCCCACCTGATACATCTTTCCTTCTTCAAATTTCTAAATAACCATTCAGCTGTCATTACAGATTATCAAATACGAAGCCAAGGACTCCAGCGGTAAGCAAATCTTTAACAAAATCATTTAACAGGTCAGCCCACCCAAGCAGGTAAAACACAAGCGGATCAGTAACAAAATAAGTATCATTTAATTTTCTTTTCTCTCTTCTCCTTTCTTTCATTCCTGGGATCTCTCCCACCCTAAGTCTTTTCCAAGTCTTCCAGATCTCCTCTCCTCCCTAATTTTTTTCACCCCTAAGTTTCTTCCAAGTCTTCCAGATCTCCTCCCTAATTTTTTTCTCCACTAATTGTGATTTTTGCCTTCCAGCATCTTAACCAGCTACTCAAAGAAAAACTCGGACAAAGGTGACCTCTTCAATCAGCCATCTCAGGATGCCAGCGGACCAACAGGACATCGGACACCCCCCAACAAAACACCGGACATTCACCGGACATCCCCTAAACCCTCGACGCCCAAAGTCAGCAGGAAGCAGTCATGAGAGACCGGGCCACGCCCCCATTCCCATATTCCCTACACCCTAAGACCTCCCCCCTCCCCCAATTTTTTCTTTTTTTAATAAATCAAAAAGGTTGGAATGTTGTTCCCTTGAAAACTACAGTTCCCATACTCCTCTTGGAGTACCATCACCTGTGCGCAGGTACAGATATCCCAGATAACCTTGCGCCCCCCGTTAAAAGCGAGCTTCCACGAGGTCTCGCCCCTCTCCCTTACCCCTCTCCTGGTTCCTTGTGTGTCTTGCACACCCCTATTCCTTATCGTGTTACCCTCCCCCCATTAAAGAAAGCGCACCCACGTGGGAGCCGCGTGTTTTGTCTTTTCCTTTTGCGCGTGTCTCGTCTATCCTGTGTTTGTCTACACACCCACCGCCACCACCGCCGCCGCTTTTTAAAGGAATAATAGATGTGATGAGAAAAAAAATCATCTTGAGTGAGGCAATCCTGACTCAGAAAGACAAACATGGTATGTGCCCACTTCTAAGTGAATATTAGTTGTACAGTAAAGGATAATCTTGCTTAGGTACATCTTTTTAAGACACATCAGTAAGAAAGAAAGCTTCCAAATTGCATAAAATTAACCTAGCATCTGGTGGAAATAATTTTGCACACAAAGTTTATATTCTTGGCAATATTGGTTAAAATGATTACATTTGTAAAGTAGAATTACATAATGGTATGTCTTTGAAACAAAAAGTTAGAAGATATGCATACATTGTGATTTCCAAACAAACTTGAATATGTGAAACATTTAAGCAATTGGTTGTTGGATTTTAATACCAGTAGATGATAAACATACAAAGAAAATATCAATATGTCCTCTAAACTTTAAAGAAAACAATAACACCAAGAAGTGAACAACAATAAAAACAACAACAACAAAGTATCCATATCATCTGTGGCATCTTCAGGAGAATATGCAGTTATCTGAACATTGTTCCAAGAGCGTAGCTAGTGTCTGCTTCTTTCTCAGCCTCCAGGTTACTGTTTAGCCATTTAGTTCAGGGCACTAAAGATGGAACCACTCCATTTCTGAAGTTGTGATGGATGCTCTGAAGACTGATGGCTGTTTTCCAGACTCTCCTTGCTACACTTGAGCTCTAAGACCTCAAGCCTGAAGGGAGAAATATTATGTTGATTAGCAGAAGTGTGCCCAAGACTTCTTGTCCAACTCATGTACATGAGATGAGTCTTTGAGCAGAGTGGAAATGTCAGACACCTGCTTGAAGAGAAGGAAAAACAAGAGGCCTTTGGATAAGAATGTTAGTACAGACACCTTACATAAGAGACAAGGAAGATCTGAAGTTCTCTTGGCCAGATGTGGAGTTTGAATATTCAATTAAAGGGAAAGAGTATGTGGAGACACCCTTGGTGAATGGGAGCACTATTGAAAGCCTTATATTCAGACCTTGAATGCCCCCCCCAACATAAGTCAGAAATGTACTAATAGGGACCAATGGGCAGAAGTGAGATGTTGGGGGAAGGGGGACAAGAGTGATGGAGAAAATACAAGGACCCCCAGGTCAGTTGGGAAATGTTTGAGGGCGTCTTATGAGGAGTGTGGAAATCTGGGGGCTATTGTAAATGTAGACTAACATGTTGGGTTGGGTAAAGCTGGAAACCAGCATACCCACTGCTTGACATGAGATCAAGGTCTCAGCCCACCTCATGCAGTGGAAGACATTCTAGGAAATGCCTTATCAGCTTCCAGCTCTTCATCTGAGGTTGAACTTCTGTCTACTGTAGAGAACTGTGGTATGTGAGGCAGCAGTCTGAGTGGTCATCCAATAATCTGCATGAGAGTCCCAAGCATGTTCTCCTTCTCATGCGCATGCTCATCTGCTCAGATCTAGGTTTAAATGATGAGGGCGACATTATATTGGTTTCTGCCTTGAGGTAGTGGAATCAGTTCTAGACTTTACTTTATATACTTTGGTCCTCATACTTTAAGCCTGGGTGTTCTGAAGAAGTCATCAGTGAAGAATTAAAAAATATTCTTTGACCTCGTGTTTGGGTGTGGGAGGCCCCTGAATCAGAAGATGACAATATGAGGCACTCATTGGGCAGAAGGGCATTCTGAAGAAAACCATGGCTGTGTGAGATGATCTGAGGCCCACTGGTTAATCAGAGTCAGTAGACTGGAACTCCTTTAGACCCATTGGAATGATCTAAAACTCAGTTACATGGACCGAATAAGTCACTCACATAGGGTCATATTCAGAAGATCTGAGAACCCTTTGCATGCTGGTTGACTCTACCTCTCTATTAAAACGGGCAAGTCTGAGAACATTTTGGTCAGAAAAAAAAAGAGCTGGTGAATACTTGGGAGAGGAGATAGTGGAAAAGTCACTTCAGCAAAAGAAAGAGAATACTCTCTGTAACATGAAGGCCTGCTTGTGGGGGTTTCTGTCCGGCCCAGTTCCCACAGTTGTTAGGTCCCAAATAATCACACAGAAGTCTACATTAATGATAAACTGATTGGCCCATAAACTCAGGCTTCGCATTAGCTCTTATAACATATATTAACCCATTAGTCTTATCTATGTTAGCCATACCTGGCTCAGTACCTTTTACAGCAGTACAGGTCACATCCTGCTTCTTTGGTGGTCAGGGCAGGACTGGGAGGGAGCTTCCTTCTTCCCAGAATACTCCTATTCTCATGGCTCCACCTCTACTTTCTGTCTGGTTTTCCTGCCTATACTTCCTGCCTGGCTACCTACCAATCAGCGTTTATTTAAAATATAATTGACAGAATATAGAATTGTCCCACACCAACTCTCAGAATTCTTTGGATAGGTGGGGCATATCCAGGTTCCCAGTGGACAGAAGAAGAATTCCTGCTATCACTTTGGGAGCAGGTGAAAGGTCCAAGGCGCTCTAACTTAAAAGGAGGAGAGAGGAGCTCCCTAGAAGTGGATGAAATACTTTCAGCCTCTCTTGGTTGTATGTCTGTAACTCTATTGGGCAGAATCTGAAGGTTGAATGGTACCCTGAGAAAGAGAGGAATTCCCAGGCACTCACTTCTTCATCAGCATGAAACTTGAAATCACAACCTAGAATACAAATCTTCTGAATGTTCGTGTCAGGCATGTCAGCAGTCATAGAAATCTTCTAAGAGACTGCATGACAGTAGTCTCTGGCTCAGTGTCCTTGTCTAGTAAAGGTTCATCCACACATTCCTCTTCATGTATGACAGGAATTCTCTGTTTAATAAGCCAGAGTGAAGAACGTAGTCTCAGTTATCCTCATCTTGCTGTTCTTGTGATCAAGTACCTCAGTTCAGAGTGCACTGAGATCTCTTTAGTCAGGACAGTACTTTCCAGGCCTCGCAAGGTATGAAAACAAATGTGGACTTTCCTTAATCAGACAAGGCAGGGTGGAAGCATTCTTTATTAATGTGGATGTCTCAGTCTCACTTGTAAGACTGAGACAGTTCTTGACCTTTGAACAGAAATGGAAAAATTATTATGCCCTTCATCGAAGAAATAATGTGGCAGACTCCATGGGATTAAGGAGAAATGTTGATGCACCCTGTACTTCAGAGATATTTTGTGAAAATGTAAAAGTCTACACATATTTGTCTGAGGTATAAAGTTAATGGCAGTGTTCAATGAAATAGGAAATGCAGTATCACATTGAACAAAAAGTAAATACCTTGTGGAACAGAAGAAGGTCCAATACTGCTTGATCAGCTTCTAAGTCTTTTTCAGTATTTAGAATATCCATACCATTTTTTTGGGCTAAGTGGAAGGCCTGGCAGTAATCATTGCACATTTTCCAAGTGGTTTGATGGTTAACCTCAGTCTAAGAAGCACGTGGTGAGGTAAGATGAGCCTAAGGCTCCTTTGCTAAGACAATAGATTATACATAGCCTGGAGAAATTTAGAAGCATTCCTAGACATTTGGGAATACAGAAGACATACATAGTCAATAGAAAAAGATCTGTGGGTCTAATAGAAAAGATTGTAGCCCTTAGTCCCCCTTGGGCAAAAGAGGATATAATTCAGGTCACCTAGGACTTTAAGAGAAAGTTTTCTTTTCCCCCAATATAGAGGGGGAAACCCAAATAATTATGAATAGATGGGGAGTGTTGGAATCTATGATAGGCAGAGTGAGAGGCTCTGAATCCCCTTTGTGAAGGAAAAACATTTTCAGACATACAGACCAGAGGGCAGGAATTTGAGGGCCCTTGAACATAAGGAGCATAAGAAAGTACCTCTCAGATGATGTATTGGAGGTGAAACATATTTAAATAAAAGTAGACAGTCTGAGCTCTCCTTCAACAAAAAGTGAAATATTTTGTCCTTCATAAGAGAGAGTTACTTTTGAAGGCCTTTTTGACTGGAAATGGAAAATCATGGGGCCTTGGTCAGAAGGTATGCTGTTTAGCCCCCTTGATTATGCAGGTTAGATATCAGGCCCTCTTGGTTACAGAGTGTGCATTTGAGGTCTAATAGACAGAAACTAATGGTGTTTAAGAGTAGAAAACTTCAGTAGACTTAGAGATAGTAGCAAAGTCACAAACCACTTAGTGGAAAGAGGGTGTCTACCTTGTGCAGTAGATGAAGGACTATCATTGTGTCAAAGAAGATGCAAATGAGCAGAGAGATGAAGGAAAAAACTTGATTAAAGATTTGAACAAGAAATTGAACAACTTGGATGAGAAATTCAATAAAGAGAAGAGATTCTTAAAAATAAAATCTCAGAGATAAAAAACTCAGTTAAAAAAAAAACACAATGGACAGAGAAACTGTGTCTTGAAAAATAAAACATACAAAAAACCCTCGGTGGAAAGCATCACCAATACACTAGACCAAGTGGGAGAAAGATGTCCAGGATCTAAAGCATTCCACTCAGCCAGCAATAAAGAACAAATTAGGTGTTGACAGAGGTTTCTGTCCCTCCCAATACCACAACAGTTCAGTCCCAAATAAATACACGGAGGTCTACATTAATTATAAACGGATTGGCCTATTAGCTCAGGCTTTTCATTATCTCTTATAACTTATATTAGCCCATAATTCTTGTCTGTGTTAGTCACATGGCTTTGTGCCCTTTTTGGCGAGGCAGTCACATTTGCTTTCTCTGTGTCTGGGTGATGGGCACAGATTGAGTCCTCTTCCCAGTAGTCTCCTGTTCTCCTTGCCTTATCTCTACTTCCTGCCTGGTTGCTCTGCCTATACTTCCTGCCTGGCCATTGGCCAAATTAGCGTTTATTTAAAATACAAGTGACAGGATACAGACCATTGTCCCACAGCAAATAGAAGTTGGAAATAGTCTAAGCTCACATTGATTGGGAGGCGGTGGTGCTTGGCTTTATTCCCAGCACTTGAGAGGCAGAGACAGGCAGATCTCAGTGAGTTTGAGACCAGCCTAGTCTACAAAGCAGTTTCCCAGGAGAGCCAGGACTGTTACACAGAGAAACCCCATTTTGAAAAACAAAAACAAAAAAAGAGCCCACACTGATCTTGCAGAGGACCGAAGTTCTGTTCCTATAATCCATGTCAGTTAGCTCACAGCAGCCTCTAACTTGAGTACCCTTGGGGAATCTAATGCTCTCTTCTCTCTCTCTTTTTTTAAATTTGTTTATGTTGTTGTTGTTGTTGTTGTTTGAGACAGATTTTTCTGTGTAACAGCTCTGGCTGTCCTGGAACTCACTTTTTAGACCAGGCTAGGCTCAAACTCACAGAGATCCACCTGTCTATGCCACCTGAGTGCTGGGATTAATGTGGGTGACATCACTGACAGACCTGATCATCTCTTCTAGATTCTATGAACACCCAGACACATGCACATAATTAAAAATAAAAATAACTCCTTGAAAAAGAATGTAATCACTATTACAATTGTCAAGACCTCTGTGGCATGATTATGTTATGAAAATTCATGAATTGCCAAGTGGTGGTAACGCACACCTTTAATCCCAGCACTCAGGAGGCAGAGGTAGGAGGATCTCAGTGAGTTTGAGACCAGCCTGATCTACAAAGCAAGTTCTAGAACAGCCAGAGTTGTTACACAGAGAAACACTGTCTTGAGGGGGAAAAAGGAAAAAGAAAAGACAATCTTTGAATAAATTGAATGTAATGAAGGCTGTCCAACAACCCAAAGGTCAGCATTCTATTGAATGGGTACATACTGAAGCTGTTCTCTAAAATCAGAAGCGAAACAAAGATGAAACAAAAGACTTTTAGAACTGATAAATTTATCAAAATAACAGAATATAAAGTGTACACTCAAAAACCCATAGTTTTTACTATACACCAATAATCAATTCACTGAGAAAAAAAGATAGAAGAGTAAATCTTAAACAATTTTCAAAATAATAAAGTACATAGTAATAAACTTAATCAAGTGGGAGAGAGACTTCCATGATGAAAGCCATAAAGCACTGAAGATAAAAGTGGAAGAATATGCTGGGTGTAGTAGCACACGCCTTTAATCCAGCATTGGAGAGGCAGAGAAGGGCCATTTTCTGGGAATCTGAGGACAGGAAAGACTGGTGTACAGAGCCAATTCCAGGACAGCCAGGAATTATGTAGTGAGACCCTGTGTCAAACAAACAAACAAACAACTGAAGAACAAATAAAAGTTGATAAATGATCAACATGGATCAGCAAAAATGATATTGTTAAAATAGTCATATTCCTGAAAGTGATCTGAAATTCAAGGCCAGCCTCAGTTACATAGTGAGTTTAAGGTCAAACTAGCTTCACTGAGACTCACTCTGATAAATTAGTTAATTAATTAATAATTAAAATAATGTATGCATATATGGTGTGACTATAGAGGTAAAAGTGTTAATGGGAACAATAGAGATTTACAAAAGGGGAAAAGTGAAAAAAAAGAGGATGCTTAGGAGCATATGAGAAGAATATGCCCGATTTTTAATATAAACTTGTACAAAAACTGAAGAAAGAGTAAATTTGTCAGAATTCTAGAGGTCTAAATTATTAAGTAGGCAACAAAGGTTTTAATCTTCATGAGTTTGGATTAGGCAGTGGCTTCTTATTTATGATATGAAAATAACAGTAAAAATGGTGAATGAATTATGTTTCGTTAAAGTCAAAGATGGTGGTGCTTCAGAAGGTACTCTCAAGGAAGCGATAATAGAAACAGCTAACAGAAGAACATATTTACAAATCATGTGTTATGGTTCAAGATATGAAAGGCTCCCAAAGACCTGTAAACAGAATATCATTATTACACTACTGTTTTTGTAATTATAATAGCATGATAACCAATGTTAAGATATTTTTCAAACTGTATCAAAATATTTTTCTTATGGTTTGTTTGATCAAACTGAGACTCAAGTATGTTCCACTAGCATACAGGAATACACCCTGGGTTTCCTCGGTAGAATAATGCCAGCAGTTGAATGGTGGCCCCTAGTTTATTGTACAGGCCAAGTCTCCAGGGAGATTTGCAAATACTGAATTAAAAGTGGCAGCAGATGTGAAATGAAGCCTGAGGGAAGGAAAAAAATCTATACGGATCTCCTGGTAGTCATTACTCCCTCAAGATATTCTTGTAATGTAATTGCTCTGAGGGTTCCTGGACCTTTCATTGTTAGTCAAGAGGTAAACTGAAAGACTTTGCTGTTAAGGTTCACTGGAAATAGCTTGTTGCATGCTCATCCACATAAGCAGATTTGAAACTAAAAACTATTCTGTTGCCACTAAAAATTATAGATTGAAAGCCATTCTTTTCACGTCACACTGAATTTGCTATTTGTTTGCTTGGCAATGTTTCTGTAGGCTAAACTGTAAGAATAAATTAAGGAACCCTACCTACACACAAATGGACTTGGTAAAAACATTTGTAGCACTAAAATTTGTCTTTTAAATTTCTTGACACCATGCTTCTGATTGATGCAACATGCAAACTGCCTCTTCCTAAACTCAGTGTTTGAGATCTATTTTTTTTTTAAAGGTTTTTAGAGACAAGCAGCAGCCGGGTTTTTTTTTTCTCCCCCCAAATTTATTTATGTTTTTGTTCTTTTTTGTTTGTTTTGAGACAAGGTTTCGCTATAGATTTGGAGCCTGTCTTGGAACTACCTCTATAAACCAGGCTGGCCTCGACTCACAGAAATCTGCCTACCTCTGCCTCCCGAGTGCTGGGACTAAAGGTGTGTGCCACCACCACCCGGCTCCCCCAAAACTTAAACATTCTACCCAGGAAACCCAGTATATAGCATGTGTGTGTGTGTGTGTGTGTGTGTGTGTGTGTGTGTTTTGTGTTTATGGCCCGGGCTGCATGTGGAGATCAGAGAACACTTGAGGAAGTCTGTTCTCCCCTACCACGTACGTCCCAGTGATGGCCCTTACCATATTGAACCATCTCTCAGGCCTGGAATTCTTATTTAACTTGCTGAAGGTGCCAAAAGCAGAATCACTTGGGTTGCAGATTTTACCTTGAAACTTTTCTGCCCACACCAAAGGAAAAGGTAGAAATGATATGAAATACTTTTTAAAATTTAAAAGACGTGGGGCAGTGGTGGCGCATGCCTTTAATCCCAGGCAGGGGCAGGCGGATCTCTGTGAGTTCAAGGCCAGCCTGGTCTACAAGAGCTAGTACCAGGACAGGCTCCAAAGTTACAGAGAAACCCTGTCTCGAAAAAAACAAAAAATAAATAAATAAAAATAACAATAGTAAATAAATAAATAAAAGACATGATTTAGATAATGATTATGTAAACCGTATTTTGGCAAGTGTTTTTCTTGCAAAAATTTGAAGAAGCCAGGGGTAGTGGCACCTCGGGAGGCAGAGGAAGGTGGATCACTGAATTCAAAGCCAGCCTGGCCTACAGAGGGGGGTTCCCGACAGCCAGGGCTGAAAAACCCTAGCTCTAAAAAAAAAAAAAAAAAAAAAAAAAAAAAAGAGAGAGAGAGAGAAAGAAAGAAAAATTAAAAAGAACTTTTTATAACTATAGGACTTTATAAGGCAGGAGTGACAAAGGAAAACAAAATTGTGTTTAAAACAAAGTGGTGGGTGCCATCAGTCAATGACTTAAAAAGTCGATTTAATTTCTCTTTCTCTTAAAACGCGAAAGCTATGTCAAGTCCAGTGTTTTAAAAACGGGTGCCTTTAATGTTTATTCGCAGGGAGATCTCGGAATGCCTTGTTTGTGTGTGCTTAGATACAATATAGAGCCGTAGTTTGGGGGAGGGGTCAGTGTTCCCGCGGCCCGTTCCCAGCCCCTTTCCGCTTTCCCAAGGCGGGCATCCCGTCTAGCGGCCGAGCCTTCGAGGCTGCTCCTGGCGGCTCACATGCTAGCACCCACCATTGGCCCGGCGGCCGTCTGCAAGGTGCCCGGATGGACACCTTACCCATCAGGCAGTGCGTGCTATTCTAATTCGCTCGTCTCCTCAGCGCAGCTCATTTGGCGCTGGAACTCCTTGGGGCGGTAACCGCCGCAGCCGCCGCTGCAGCCCTGTGAGAGGAGGTCACCCCGTGTTTTCGCGCTCCTCCCTTTCGCTCTTCCTCCCCGCCTCCTGTCCCCCTCGGCCCCTCCTCCGTCTCTTACTCCTCCTGCTCCACCTCCTCCGCCTCTTCCTCCTGCTGCTCCTGCTCCTCCTCCTTCTCTGAGCTCCGGACGTCCTGCTGCTTCGAGGGTAAGCCTCCCCGCACCTCCCTGCCTCCGAGGCATGGACAGCGGCCGTGGCGCGCTCCGGGGCTGGGGTTCCCGTGGCTGTGGAGAGTAGGGACCCCATGGCGCGATGGCACGTGGCCCACCATCTTGTTTCGGACCCCGGGGACGGGGGGGGTGCTTTCGGAAAGGTCGCCTTGGTGACGCGGGGCTGGCGCTGGCCGAGGTGACCGTGAGCGACCCCTCCGAGGCGAGGCCTCAACTGTGCGGGGGGGGGCTCCGGGCCGGGCCGCGTGGGCCGCGGTCTACGGAGGCCGGGGGTGGGGGTGGGGGGCTCCGTGCCTTTCCTTTCCCGCTTTGCTTTCTCGAGAGCCCCTCCGTCTGTTTTTGTTTGTTTGTTTGTTTTTGGGGGGGTGTACATCGGAAGTCTCTTTTGTACGTTGGAGAGCGACGAGATCCACCCAGCCGCTGGTCCCGGCCGCCTTGGGAAAGGCTGGTAGGCCCATCCGAACTTTCCAGCCTTGGGCTCCTAGAGGCCCTTCGCTTCTGCCCAACCCCTTTTCCTGGACGGCCAGGAGTTTTTCCGTGCCGATCCCCTTACTCTTCCCAAAGGGACTGCCCTCCTCGGCCACAGAAATCTTGCGCTATTTAGTTATTGTCTAGACTCTGGAGGATAAAAGCCCCGAGGGGAGAGACATGGTCTTAGGCGTGATTTTCACGTCAGTGAGCTGTGCGGGTTTTTTTTTTTTTTTTTTTTTTTTTTTTTTTAGCGATGGATGGGGCGAGCATCTCAATTCGGAGGAGGAAAACCTGCCGCCGACATGGGAGTCCCCTCAATGCACTTCAAGTTTGTTCTCAGGAAGAAGTCTCAGTGACAAGGGAACCAATTTCTTCCAAATGCCGGAGATTTTATCCAAGGACCTCTCTTTTGTTTGGAGGATTTGCTCATTTTTATTTTAAATCTGTGAGCTGGAGTTTTTTGCTTTTGTTGGTTGGGGTAGGATTATGAGTTTTAGTGCCTGTTAGTGGCACCTGTTATTCTTAAAAAAAACGATTCCCGTGGTGGGTTGGCGGAGCCCGCCATGAGAGAGCGGCTACAGGAGGGCACGCGCCGTGCCCACGGTGGCGGCAGGTAACAGACATGTAAACACAGGAAATAGCCATAAGTATTTATTAAGGAAGAGGGAGAAAGAAAGACAGAGAAAAGAGATAAAAGGAGAGAGGAGAGATAAAAGAAGAGAGAGACAGAGAAAACGCGTGCGCACGCCAAGGAAGCAGAAAGAGAGGAGAGGGGGTCCCAAGATGGCGATGGGCGGGTCAGAGGTTATGGGAGTGGGCGTGGCTAGGGCAGGGACCAAAAGAATAACAGCACCTGTATTCGATATCTAAAAACATTTTTATTTTTAAACTACACAGTTCTCCGAAGGGTTTGTGAGGTGTCTTGCTTTGAGAGTTACAATATAAATTCAAGTCATCTTATGTTTTAAAAAAAAGTCTATGAAGGTGCTGGTTTATTTATGAAATTCAGTTAGATCCCTGTCATTTGCTTTAATGTCTGCCAAAGCAATTGTCATAGCATTTGAATGTTTTATTGCTGTGGCTCCTTTACAGGGCAGTGATGTGTTAAAGAACTGTTGCAAAGATGAAGAAATAGCCTCAGTCCTTAAATAGAACCAGTTGTGTTTTTTTCTTTTAAATTGCATTTATTTGTTTATATTTCTCTTTTTTGGTGTATGTATGTATGTAGTATGCACACTGCAGTTTGGAGATCAGATGACTGCTTGGTAATACGAAGTTCTCTCCTACTGAGTAGGTACCCACAATGACTCTCTGATTTTGTTTTGGTTGTAAGCTCCCTTACCTGCTGAGCCCATCTCACGGAAACCCCCGTTTAATTTTTTTTGTTTGTTTGTTTGGTTGGTTGGTTTTTGAGAGGGTTCCATGTAGCCCAGGCTGCCCTTGAACTTGAAAAGTAACCGAGGCTATCCATAAACTCTTGATTGTGTTGGCTCAACCTCCCCAATACAGTGATTACAGGTAAGAGCCAATGTGCCTGTCCCCTTAGAGTCAGTTCTTGAACAAATGTCTTCTGACTTTCACCTAAGATTCAGTTCATTGAATAATGCCTCACTTTTTATGGGCATCTCAAGGTGCCTGAGAAAGATAGGGAAAGAGGGTTTTATGTATACAGTGTTCTGCTTGTAGGCAAAAAGAAGACACCAGATCATGTTATAGATGGTTGTGAGCCACCATGAGGTTGCTGGGAATTGATCAGGATCTCTGGAAGAGCAGTTAGTGCTCTTAACCTCTGAGCCATCTTGCCAGCCTGGGTCACCTAAAATTTTTAAGAGAAGTATTATTCAATTTTTCCTCTCTACATTTTTTCTTTCTTTCTTTTTTTTTTTTTTGTTTTGTTTTGTTTTGTTTTTCAAGACAGGGTTTCTCTGTGTAACAGCCCTGGCTGTCCTGGAACTTACTCTGTAGATCAGGCTGGCTCAAAGTCACAGAGATCCATTTGCCTCTGCCTCCTATGTCCTGGGATTAAAGGTGTGAGCAATCATTCCCAGCCCCTCCATACATTATTTAATGTTTTATTTTTTAGATGCATTGGTGTTTTGCCATGGGTATCAGGTCCCCTGGACCTGGAGTTACAAACAATTTTGAACTGCCATGTGGGTGCTAGGAATTGAACCCAGGTCTTCTGGAA
Source organism: Alexandromys oeconomus (assembly GCA_963919705.1). Taxonomy (NCBI): domain Eukaryota; kingdom Metazoa; phylum Chordata; class Mammalia; order Rodentia; family Cricetidae; genus Alexandromys; species Alexandromys oeconomus. Next base: position 711,981 of record CAWTZB010000088.1, on the reverse strand, counting down.
GAACAGTAACAGTCAGTGCTCTTAACCCCGAGACTTTATATTTTTGTATTTTAGCGTTTGAATAATATTACATCTAAGTATGCTGAAAAATTGAAGAATAGTATTGAAAAAGTTCTGATGATGAAGAGTTCCATACCTCAACTTTTTCTTTTCTGTTCAACTCCTTCCCTCCGAGTGTTAAATTTTCCAATTAGACTGGCCTTTTTAGCCCAGCATTTTACCACTTAGCATTGCTTTTTTATTAAGAAAAGGGAAAGGGGTATAGCATTCTATGCCTTCCTTTTCTTACGCTTATTTTTCTAGGAGAATATTTAGAACCACACAGAATTTAGGGGGAGTACTAGGGATCAATTTGTATCTACTAATTATAGCTAAATATTCTTTATGCTTCAGAGAAGACATTAAATCATATTTCTCAAGCCAGCAAGATGGTTTACCAGCTGCCATCAATTCTGACAGCTTGAGTTCAATCCCAGGCCCCACAACGTAGGAGAGAACCAGCTCCTTCAGGTTGTCTTCTGACCTCCATACATGCTGTGGCATATGCAAACACACACAATTTGAAAAATAATTGATTTTTAGTTAGATTGTTGTAAGTAATAGTATAGGAAGACTTGATTTACTCAGTGAGTTGAGTAAAAATATACATCTAGACTTTTTTAAAATTCATCCTCTACAAATTAGTTTTTTATTAAAAGGTCTTTGTATTATCTTTAATGGGAAAATTGTCAACACTAAGTACCGTTTGGGTCCAATGATCCACTTTAATTTTTTTATATATTCTTTAAGTTAATTCACACATACTTTCATAAAGATTAAAGAATTGCAGGAACAGCTATTTGATAAAAATTTAGGCATGGTATTTTTTTTTTTTTGTACTTAGAAAAATGAAAAGCATCCAGGCATGGTAATACATACCTGTGATCCTGGCAGTTGGGATGCAAAAGCAGGAGGATCACTGGAAGTTCAAGTCTGGTCTGGTGTATATTACAAGTTCAATCCAACCAGGGTTACATAAAAAGGTCCTGTCTCAGAAAGAGAAAGAGGAGCAGTATGAAGGGAAAGAAGAGAGAGAATGAAAGAATAAACAAATGAATTTAATTATTTTTACTGCATTTATTTTAAATGCTTTTAATTTATTTTTATTTATTTTAGTGTGTGTGTAGGAGGTAGGTGTATGCACATGTGCTCAGTGTGAGCATGTGTTCTCGAAGGACAACTTGTATAGTTTTCTCTTTCCATTATGTGGGTTCCAGTGGTTGAACTTAGGTAATCAGGCTCTGTGGCAGTTCAACTGATGCATTTTAGCAGCTGAGACAATCTGTTTTCTCCTCTCGGTTCTAAGAATCAAGCTCAGGCTCTAGTGCATGCTAAGCAAATGCTCTGCCACTGAACTGCATACCTAGCTTTTGATTTTTCAAGCCAGGCTTTCACTATGTAGCTCAGGATAGTATTGACTTCCTATGTATCCTATCCCAGCCGCAAACTCATGATTCTCCCTCTTTTCCCTCTCAAATTCTGGGATTACATTTGAATGTGACCACATCTAGCTATAACTAAGATTTTTTTAATTTTTTTTTATTTTTAAAGAGAATTTGTAGAGTATATGGTATGTCTATGAGAATTCAGGATATAACTTAAAATTCTTTTTAATGAAGCAGTTCAAATTTTTTATTTTAATGTAACACCTGGGGGTTTGTTTGTATGAGACTGGGTTTCTCTGTAGCTTTGGAGCCTGTCCTGGAACTAGTCCTTGTAGACTAGGCTGGCCTCAAACTCAGAGATCCACCTGCCTCTGCCTCCTGAGTGTTGGGATTAAAAGTATGTGCCACCACTTCATGGCCAACACCTGTTTTTTTTTTTTTAAGGTCCAAATAAGGCTGCAAGATGTTGCTTATAGAAAAGCACTCGCTTAGCACATGTAAAATCTTAACCAAACCACAAAGATAAAAGTCTAAATACTGTAAACAAATTAGATTGTAAACTTCTGAAGAATGGGACTACATTTTATTCTTTATTTTCCTCTAGAGTATAGAGGGTAATGGAAATTTGGTAATGAATTAATCTGTGGAGTACTTTAGGTAATTTTCTTTTACTTTTCAGCTAGAAATGATAAGAAAATACATAAGCAAAGTATTTGTATGTACCTTATTATAGTAATAATAGCATTCATTTCTAAAGTATAAAGAATAAGTCCTAGTTAAAGTTATCACTTATACTCGAAAAACCAAAAAAAAGATATGACTTACATTGAAATTAAAATTTATTGAAACATGACTAGATAATTATGTTTTTATGTAGCATACCTTTTAATTTTTATTTCTAATTCTAAAATTCATTCTATTTTTTCAGGTAGTAATTGCTTAAAATATTCATCAGTTTATTTGCTAAATTTACATTCATTCAGGAATAAGTCAATTTGGGAAAGTATTAGATGATGTGTACATTTGATAGTCCCGATTTGGGGATGGGGTTACAGCTGTGAGAAGCCATGCCTAGTTTACATTAATTTTTTATTATTCATTGTGTATTTGTGTGTGCAGGTTTGGGTGTGTGTGTGTGCCACAGGACAACCTCAGGTGCCATCCTCAAGAATGCCATCCCCTTCCTTGAGACATGGTTTCCTCATTGGCCTGGAGGTTACTGACTATGACAGTCCTGCAAGCAATTGTCTTTCTCTGCCTCCTCACTTCTGGAATTGCAAGTGCATACTTTTATGCCTAGCATTCTTATATGGATTCTAGCAATATGAGACTCAGGTCCCATGCTTGAAGAGCAAGAACTTTACTGCTTGAGCTATTGCCCCATCCTTTAAAAAAAATTAATGTGGGTGTGTGCTTGTACACATGCCCGCTCAGACATGTGACATGAGGAAGTGAGAGAACAGTCTGTGAGAGTCATTTCTCTCCTGCTATGTGTACTGGTACTCAAATTCAGGTGGTCAGACTTAGTGGTAGGGGCATCTTTATCCACTAAGCCTTTGGGGGGGGGTATGAGACAGGATTTCTCAGTGTAACAGGCCTAGCAATCCTGGAGCTAGCTCTGTAGACCAGGCTGACCTCGAACTCACAGATATCCACCTGCCTCTGCCTCCTGTGTGCTGGGATTAAAGGCATGTGCCGCTGCTACCACCTGGCAGCCACTAAGCCATCTTGCATACTCTTTTTAATTTTTTTTTTATACAAGATCTCATGTATTCCAGGCTATCCTATAACTTCACTTACAATTAGCCAATTGTTATGGAACACTGTATTCTCTGGGAATGATGTATCCATTACCTTCTTCAACTATCAGCAGCTATGATTTCCTGAAGGAGACCTACACAAGATTGGGTCCATTAATTTTTCTTCATGGAATGGGAAAGGGCTTATGATCCCACATCCTTCCCTGAGAATTATAGACAGTTAACAGTTAGTAAAGGAGGGTGCTTATGAGGCCACATCCTTCCCCAAGGATTTATAGGCAATTAAATATTGATGTGATGTGAGACCAGAGGGCAGGAATTTGAGGGCCCTTGAACATAAGGAGCATAAGGAAGTACCTCTCAGATGATGTATTGGAGGTGAAACATATTTAAATAAAAGTAGACAGTCTGAGCTCTCCTTCAACAAAAAGTGAAATATTTAATCCTTCATAAGAGAGAGTTACTTTTGAAGGCCTTTTTGACTGGAATTGGAAAATCATGGGGCCTTGGACAGGAAGGTATGCTGTTTAGCCCCCTCAATTATGGAGGTTAGATATCAGGCCCTCTTGGTTACAGAGTGCATTTGAGGTCTAATAGACAGAAACTGATGGTGTTTAAGAGTGGAAGATTTCAGTAGACTTAGAGAGAGTAGCAAAGTCACAAACCGCTTAGTGGAAAGAGGGTGTCCCAGTCTACCTTGTGCAGTGGATGAAGGACTTCATAACAGTTTAGAAGATTCACATCTTCAAGCACACTGTGGCATGCCTGGCAGCAATCTGAGCATCATCCGTCAGTCATGATTGGCAATCTCATGTTCTAAGTCCTCTTGAAGATTATCATCAGTTACACTGGTGTGGGCATGAAGAATGAGGCCTTTTCATTCTGGTGACTATAATGAAGGAAAGATGACCTAAGCCTTAGGTTTTATGATCTCAGAGCAAAGCTTGGTGAAGTCCCTTGGGTCACACATGTATTTTCCTAGTCGTCATGGTTAGAATGGAAATATCTAAGGTCCTCCATTAGTGGGATAATTCTGAGGTACACGAGCACATGCTCTGAGGGACCCTTTGATCCTTGTCCCCTTAAGCAAAATGGAAATTCTGAGATGACTTTAGTAAAAAACAGTCATTCTTTTGACTCTACTTGAACAGAAATTGATGTCCTTCACTGTTGTTTGTAATAGCAGAAATGCCTGATGACTACTTTAACCCATGGGAAGTTCTAATAACCCATCACCAAAAGGGCATGGTGTGAGATGTGTTGAGAATAGGGACATTTTGGAGAGCCTCTATTCAGAGGGGAAGCTTCTGAGGTCATTCTGAAATGAATTGATTAGATAGAAAGTGCCAGGCCTTGTTTAACCAAATAGCAAGATCCATTCACTCCATTGTGCAGAAGGGAAAGGCCTAGCTTACCTTGGGTGATGGGGTGATGGTTTAGTTCTGCATCATTTGCTTCCAACTGTTCTGCCCGGCTCCCATGATCTATATACTACATCGCCTGTTGAGAAGAATGCAAGAAGCAATACAACACTCTTCCAAGATGTTGAGTGGTTCTGTGGACCTTATGCTTTCTAAAGGTTGTATTGTTCTGTGTTTATCTATCAATGAAAGATGTAAACATTGCATTCAGGACAACTAACTTCTGGGCAGATAACAAGACTATTAGTTTTAGCTTTCTATATTTTGACCTCTGATCTAAACCTAATATCTTCAGAGGTCCCATTGGTTGCAAGTGTTTTGCTAGCAAACTTGGTTGTAGGGATTGGCATAAAGGTAAGATGAGTCCGGGGGTCCAGTGAATGTTGCTCATGAAAGGAAGGGGAAGCTCTAGGGCCTCCCAGTGTCAGAAGCTAGATCTGAATATAGAATGAAGAAATGATACCTGATTGGTCATGGGAGCCAATTCTGAAGTCTTATTCATTGTTGTGGCATAGGCCAGACGTCCTGGGGCAAATAATTAGATCTCTGTAGTCTTTTTGGTTAAAGGGCATAATCATAGACCCCCTTTGCTTTACACTGGAGTAAATGTGGGCAGATCTGATTCCCACTTATAAAGCGTGAGTCGTGTAAGGAATACGTGGTCTGAGGACTCTTTAATCTTTTGGAAAAACTTGGATCAAACTTGCAAAATAAGAAAATTTGAGGGCATTCTCCATAAAATGCATACTTAAGACCAATTTGGGCAATTGGGGAAGGTCTAGAATAGGTTCCGTCCTAGGAGGAAGGTCTGATATTCTCTTCAGTGACGTAAGAGTGAGGGAACTTGTGAAGAAGAGAAACACTGGGGCCTTTGTGTAAAAGGGAAATTTTTGAGCCCTGGTTGGCTAAGGGTGTGAGTTGAAAACCCCTTGGGCAGAGGGGGTAAGTGTCATACACCATTCTGTTGCAGGTGAATGTCACTGCTACCTCATTCAGTGAAGGAAGGTCCCATCACTGCACTTCAACTTCCAGCTGTTCTTTAGAGTTCCCACATCATCAGTTGAGTCTTGCATAGTTCGGGAGCAACCAAAGCCTTCTTCAATTAACCTACATGGCTGTCTCTGGCAATGTTGCCTCTTCTTTCAGGTTGTCTTCATAGTTTATATATAGGCAGCAGTGGTTGGAAAAGTGGACTTCTATTGATTAGACTGAAGCACATAGCTTAAGATCCAGTCTCAAATTCTATACTTTGGACCTGGGTCCTCATACCAGAGTGGAGCAATTCCTTTCCTTAGCCAGTACAGTACAGGCAAAGGAGACACAATGGGACCGCTTCATTTCTGGTGAGAATCTTAAAAGTAGGAGAATCAGATATTTACTGTTTTGTCCTAGGATAACAGCTCAGTGTTATCTGACAGCCTTTTTGTCATCTCGGCATGCCTGGACACCCAGATAAGAAGGGAAAGATTGAAACCTTCTCAGAGGAATAGAGCTGAGATTTCCACAGATAGAAGTGGTTGCTCTGAGGAGGTCAACATCAGGGAATTGTTGAAATAGGAGCGGCGGGGCTGCGTCCCCAGCACCCCAGCCGCCTGCTAGCTCATGCCCGAAATAACAACACACAAATTGTATTCTGTTAAACACTGCTTGGCCCGGCTAGTTCCAGCTTCTTATTGGCTAGCTCTTACATATTGTTCTAACCCATTTCTAATAATGTGTGTAAGCACCCCAAGGTGCGCTTACCGGGAAGATTCTAGCCTCCCTCCATCCTGGGTCGGAGCTGCCTTAGAGAGCGGAGCCTGGCATCTCTGCTCCAGAGAAGCAGAGCTGTCGAGTCTACCCGGGAGAGCTAAGCATGGTGTCTTTGCTCCCGAGAACAGAGCTGTCGGCTCTCTCCGGAAGCAGAGCAGAGTCTGACCTCACTTCCTCTTCCGCCCAGCATCCTATTCTGTTTACTCCTCCCACCTATGCTTTAACCTATCAGGGCCAGCCAAGCAGTTTCTTTATTGCTCAATGACCTTCCTCCATCAGGGGATATTTATTTAAAGCATACACAATAAATTGGTGAAGATATGACCAAATTTTCATGTCACTGAACTGATCTGTATCCTCTTGATCAGAGGAGTTTGTATTAATCCCCTTGAAATGAAATGGTGTGTCTAAAGTTACCTTGTCCAAGGTAAGTAGAATGTACCCACCTTCCTTGACAGGTACTTTAGAGTCAGAGTTTCTTTTTAAATAAATATTGGGCCTAGAGTTTAGCTTGGAATGGAGGGAAAATCTGGGACTCATTTGTTAAGAAGAATGTCTCAAACCCACCCGGTAATATCAGGAAGTGTGTGGTCCCCTCACCCAAAATGAATATATAAGCTTCCTTAAGACAAACTGGAAAGATGCAGGGCTCCCTTTGATTCAGGGGGAAGATATGATGTCTTTATAATCAAAGGGAGAAGAAGTAAGTACCCTTGGGGAGAAAGGAGTTTCTGAGGCCCATGTGGCAAGGAAGATAGGGTCAGAGTGTAAAAATATCATATTACTCCAAGCATAAATTCAATTGACTTCCATACCTCATATGGTCCTAGCATTGCGTCACCATCTAACTCCTCTTCCCAGTTTAGGATGTCCATATCTTTAGCTGAATCTGCAAGAAATCAAGCATTCAATCTAGGATTCATTAAGAGCTTGGGTGGGAGTCCTAGATCTGGGTGGGAATGAGGAGGCCACACAGTAAAGGGTGACTTTACTCAAGGAATTGGCATGGATTCCAGTATTTGCTCACACTTCTTGACTCTTGTGAACTCTAAGTGGAATGACCCCATGCCCTTTGGTCAGAGGTGAAATATTACATGTGCTCTTGTTCTGAACGGAACTTTCTGAGGGCCATTTGGGCCAAAAAGGGGATATTTTAAGGCCCAAGTCATCAATGCAAAAAAAAAAAAAAAAAGAAAAAAAAGACAAGGTATGGGAAAGAAGACAGATGCAAGACCTTGTTGGGCGAAGGGGAATGCCACTGCTTATCTTTAGGAAAGAGGAGGTCCATGCATTCCCTAGTCCTCCAAATCTTCAGTGAACTCTTGAAAATCCTTATCTTTGAGGGCTCCTTTTGAGGTTAGAGAGCAATCAGAGGGTTTCTCTGAAAAGTTGAGTCACAGTCCCTAGGTGTGTTCCCTGTTTAAACTCATAATAACCTGCACAGGTGTGGACATGGAGGACAGGCACCTTTCTGATGAGTAGCTTGAAAATAGATGGCCTTGGATTCAGGGTGACAATTATATTTTTGTGCCATGTCACTCCCATCTAGAGTTCCATGAGGTTTTTTTTGGTGGTCAAAAGTGTATTTCCTAGCCACTTTGGTTTGGGGGAGAAGCTCTAGTCTCTCTTAGTTGTTTGATAGATCTGAGTTGGCCATGAACACAAAGAGAAGCCCTTATGTTTTCTTGGTAATAAGGACTCAGTACCTGTTAGTCAGATCTAAATATTTGAGACACACTCTTCAGTCACAGGGCCACTTCTGTAGCTTGCTTCATCAAAGTGGTGTGCCTCAGACCCCTCCAATACAGACAGAGGAAGGCTAAAGTTGTATTATTCAAAGAATGTATGTTACTACAGCCCCTATTTGGCATATGATTGATGGAAGTCAGGGGCTACTGTGGTTTGGGAAAATAAGTCCAAATCTCTCTTCAGAAGAAATTTCAGAGAGGTGTCAGCTCCCTGAATTAGTGAGTTAGATTACTTCTGAGGGGGATATTCAAGACCTGATAGAGATTTTAACTGAGGCATGAATTGTCCTGGTTTTGGAAGGATAAGTCTGAAGACATGTTGTGACTTTGCCAAAATTCTATGGCTCATTGTTTCTAAAAGGGTTGTTTTTATGACCTTCTTGGGACATTGGAGTTGTCTGAGTCCACTTGCTTCTCAAGTTGTAAGTCCTAGGTCCCCTTCAGTCATTGAGAATGTGTGTGACACTTCTGTTCTGAAGGTGTAAGAATGAGGTTGTTTAGCAATTATTGAATGTCTGAGATCTCCTGGATCTCAAGGGGAAATAGTGTCAATGTACTCTTGAACAATGTGAAATGGCTGAAGGACAGTTTTGGTATTGAGGGGATACTAGTTTGAAACTCCCTTTGCCTAGAATCAAACCAAGCCCCCTTGGTTCTAGACAGATAAGATTGAGGCTACCTGGGCCATTTGGGAACATCTGAGAAATCTCTGGTTCTGAAGGACAGGTCACAAGCCCCCTCTATCCAAACAAGAGTTTGGAATATCTGTGTTTCTGTAGTGGTAGGGCTATAGCCTGTTTGAGAATTAATGTTGCATTCCCATTCCTGGTTCAGAAGAGATGTGCCTTAGCACCCTGTGAGTCCTTGATAACAGTTTGAGCTCCACTTCAGTCACTGGGGAAAGTATGAGTAAATACTCCTGGGTCTGAAGGAATATGTTTGAGGCCCATTTGTCAGAAACCCAATTTTCAAAACACTAGTACAGGGTAAGGTTATTTGAGGCATCTACAGGAAAACAGGGAATTTGAGGACACCATTCTTTGGAGACAGAATGTCTCATGCTGTGTTTGGGAAAACAGAAAAGTCAAAGGGTCTGGAAGGGAGCAGTGGAAAATCAAGAGTCAATTTGGAGATTAGTGAATGCCTGAATATTTCCTTTTCTAATCTTCATGAGCATGTAGAGCAACCATGTCATGCAGGGCAGGCAGCAGTATGATCAATCTCCAAGAAGCTAGAAGGCAATTCTCAGCTAGGTCTCTGGACCAATTCAGCTAACTACTTCTGGACATGAAGGGTCTAGCTTCTTTATTTCTGCTAATAAAGTTTAGGCACATATCCTGGGTTTAGGGCACTGCTGGATGCTCTAATGTTCTAGGACTTCAGGTACCAGGGTCATTTTAATTTTGGACAGAGGTCATGCAGTCAGATGATTAGAACTGGAAACACTCTGAGGATCTTAGACAGAGTTGTTCTGTGACCTGCTAGGTCAGATGATGTCAGTCTTGGGCCACATTAGTCAGGAGTGTATGCTATTCTAAGTGGGTCACAGATTGTATAGCATGTTCTAGGTAGAAGCTGTGTCCTATTCTTAATTAAAAGGGAAATACCTACCTTCTGAGACTGATGTGATACCTCAGTGTGCATCTGAGGTATCCAGGAATGGAAGTCAAAGGTTTCATAGATGTTTGATGACAAGGAAAAGTTCTAAACTCCTATTGGTCCTGTGGGGCACAGCGTGGGAAAAGATGAAGTCCACTTGTAGATAAGATCTAAAGATGCCATGATAAGAGAGAGTAGGGCCTATGCTTCACTCTTGAGATGAGCATCTTTAGAACTTCATTTTGATGGACTTGTAAGGTCTGAAGCCTTCATGGGCACAATGGGTATGTTGACAGCTTGCTAAGGCAAAAGTTAACATTTTGGCTCATTCTTGAGTAGAAGGTACATTTCTGAATTCCATTTGGTCACAAGGAGCATACCTGGGGCTCAGTGGGTTGGATTGGCTATGGATGTTGCTCACTCTTTCAGATTGAAACATTCCAAGGCTGCTTTGAACAGTGTAGCCATTGGAAAGTCTGAGGCCCCTTTGGTTATATTGAGATGGTCTGATACCTACTTAAGAGGAGAGGCTAGAACCCCGGTTCTGTTTTTGCAGCAGGATTCTTTGGACACTGCATGGGACTGACCATGAATGTATGTCGTCTCCATGGACAGAAGGGTCACATATGGGGACCCCAAGTTCATACGAGATGACTTGCCTCCCCCATGGTAAGAGAGGGAAGATTTCTGGACCTCTGGTTGAAATGGGGTGTTTACAGATTTTTTTTTTTTTTGACAACAAGGAATGCCGTGGGACTCTCTTTTTGACCTAGTAAATATATGAGTCCCAATTGAACAGGCAGCAAACCCCCCCCCCCCCGATCCTCTCTGACACTAGTGGAATTTTTAGTCCCTCTTGGACAGAAAGAGCATGTCTAAAGACCTCCTTCATAGACATCAATCCTCTGTGGTGATGAGAAAGGTTTGGCATTCCCATTGGGGCTGTCTCCATCCAGAGATGAGTTGAAGCTTTATTTAGCTGGTGGGGAAGTTTTTATTGCTTTTTGAGTATAAGGGGAATGTCTAGTCTTGTCCTGGTAGAAGTAGTAGAAGTAAGGCTGGAAGTCTCACGGGAAAAGGTGGAATGTCTGAGGATCTCTTCAGTAAAGGGAGTAATTTCCATTTCCCCTTCTGTAGAGATGGAACATTCTATGTTCCCTTCAGGATTAGCTTTTGCTGTCTGATCCATTTTGGCAGATGGAAAATGTCTGAGCCATCTTTTTGAGAAAGCAGAATGTTTCCAGCCCTTGTGTTCTAAATGGGAAGCATGAACATCTGCTTTGCCAGAAGGGGCCTTTTTTGATTAAGTTTTGGTAGATTTTGGAATGTCTTGGGAAGCCTTGGGGAGAAGGATGCCTTCTGCAGTCACCCAGAGATCGTGAGGATCTGCAGGCTCCCTTAGAGATGACAGGTTCTATTTTTCTCTTGGGGAGTAACTTTTTTTTTTCTCCCTTTTGGAAGAAGAATGTCTGGACCCTTTTTTTGTCCAAGAGGGTTGTTTGCAGCCCTCATCTTCAGAGGGGGAATCATAAACACTTGCTTTGTTAGAGGGGACCTGTTCCAATTTGGTTTTGATAGACCTGGAATGTTTATGGCTGCCTTGGGGAGATACAGAACTTCTGCCACCTTCCTCATGAGATTGTGAGGATCTGCAGCCTCCCTTAGAGCTGGACGGTTCTATGTACTCTTGAGGAGTAGGTTTTGGTTTCTGGTCCCTTTTGGAAGATGAATGTCTGGACCCTGATTTGGACAAAGAGCGTAGTTTTCAGGCCTCGTGTTCTGAATGGGAAACATGAACATCTGCTTTGTTAGAGGGGACCTGTTCCAATTTGATTTTGGTAGATGTGGAATATATAGGGCTGCCTTGGGGAGATGGAGAACATCTGAGGCCTTCATAAGATCGTGAGGATCTGCAGCCTCCCTTAGAGCTGGAAGGTTCTATGCCCTCATGTGGAGTAGCTTTTGTTTTCTGGTCCCTTTTGGAAGATGAATGTCTGGGTTCTATTTTTGACAGAGAGGATTGTTTGCATTGCTCATGTTCTGAATGAGAAACAGGAATATTTGTTTTGTTAGAGGGGATCTGTTCCAATTTAGTTTCCATAGATTGAAGTGTCTAGGGATGCCATCATGAGATGAAGAACTTCTGAGTCCCTCCTCATGAGATTGTGAGGATCTGCAGCCTCCCTTGGCAGAGGGGAAAGTAGTGAGGGTCTCTTTGGGCTCAGTTTTAAGTCTCACACTGTGTCAGAATTGGAATCTTTGCCCCCCTTTTTGGAGGAATGGTGAAGTTTCAAGTCTTCATCTTCTGATGGGACAGATGTGAGGACTGCTTCTTTTTAAGCATGTCTTAATTTTATTTTCTTCACTTTAGAATGTGTGGATCCACTTCCTGTTGAGGGAGAAAATCTGAGATCTCCTTCATCAGGGGAACTAGATAGACTCAAATCTGATGATTTTGGCGGTGGAATGCTCCTTTCAGGAATAAAGGTGCAACTTGAATCTTTATTGACATATACAGAAGATGTGAGACTACTTTTGACAAAAGGAAAAGATGTTAAGCCATCAAGCTCCAAAAGTAAATATCTGATATCCACTTCAGGAAATGGGACATGTCTTGACATTTTTTTTTTTTTTTTGGTTTTATTGGAATGTCTAGAGCTCATTTTGGGAAAATGGGAATTTCTCAGGGAGTCTTCATGAGGATTGGGAATAAAGTTGCTAGGGGCACAAATGAACATTCTTGGAAACTCTGTTGAAAAGCAATGCCCCACTGATTCTTGGGTAGATGGCACAGATTCTAGGGCCTCTTGGACATCCTTTGGGATGTTCCCAAGTATTATGGAGAGATGTTGATGGTCCCAGATTCCCTTGGTCAGATACCAAAGGTCCCAGAACACCTTGGTTATATTTGAAAAGTCCCAGAGCCCCTGGCACAGATGGAAAAGATTCTAGAGTACCTGATACAGACCTTGAAGGTTTACAAACCTCTTTTGTAGATGGTAATGGTTCTGTTCTCATTGGACTAAGTGGGGAAGGTTGCAGAGTCTGTACTTAAGGAGGTGGAAATTCTAGATCATCTTGGGGAGATAGTGAAGCTTCTATAATCCCATGGGTAGAAGGTGGCCTTTCTAGAGTTCTTTCGGTAAATGGTGCAATTTCTGGTGTCCCCTGGGGAGAGTCAGAAAGTCCAACTTCTCTTATATCAGCTGATGAATGTCCTAGGGGCCCTGAATCCAGACAAAGGCATGGAGCATGTTGGAATGACAAGGAAGTATCTGGAGATCCTTGAGCAGATGGTGAATGTCCAAGAGATCCTTGTACTAGTATGGACACTTCCAGACCCTCTTGCAAATGGGATGAAATTCCTACACAACTATGCTGAGATTGTGTAGCTCCTTGTACACTTGAACATATTGTCTGACAACCATTTTCTGAGGGAGTGGGTACCATAGTCCCATGTGCAGGTGGAGTGGGCCTCACAGATCCTTGGTCAAGAGGAGAAAGTTCCAGAGTTTCCTCAGGAGATATTGATGGTCCTAAAATTTTATTTTCAGATACAGAAGGTTGCACAGAATACTGGGAATACCCTGAATGTCCCAGAAACCCTTGAGAATATGGTGAATGTCCAAGAGAATCTTGTGATGATGTGGTCAGTCCCAGCTCCCCTCTTGTAGACAGCAAGCACATTTTCTAAATAGATTTGCTGAGGTGGTGAATCTTGCAGAGTTACTTTCCCCCCTGAAGACACTTCCTTTACACCTTGGTCTGTTAGTGAAGGTCTTATAGGCCCCATTTGACATGGGGCAGATTTCACACATCCCTGTTCAAATGGAGAACATTCCAGAGTTTCCTTGGAAAATGTTGGTGATCCCAGTATCCCTTGGTCACATATAGAAGAGCCCACAGCACCTTGGGCAGATGTTGAAAGTCTTAGTGACTCTAGGACAGAGACCAACATTTCTAAAAACCTTGAGACAGATTTTAAGGTCTTATAGAGCTCTTGGTAAGATGGCAAAGGTTCTGATGCCTTTGGTGTACATTCAGAAGGACTGGGAGGTTCCTCCACAGGAGCCTGGATTCCTGGTACACTTTGAGATGATGGAGCTGGTTCTACAGACTCATGGACAGATGATGATGTCTGTCTAGAACCTTGGGTAGATGGTGATGTTCCTAGACAATGTTCTGAAGTTTGAGAAAATCTACAATATCTAGGAGAAGATGGTAAATATGCTAAAATCTCTTTGGCTAAAGAAAGGCCAAGATCCCCTTGGGAAGATGGAGAAGGTTCTGGAGTCCCTTGGTCATGGTTTGAATGTTGTACATACTCTTGTACTGATACGGAAGATCCCAGAGACCCTTGGGTAAACAGTGAATTGCCTAAACACCCTTGCTGATGTGGTGAAGGTCCTAGAGAACCCTGGGTAGTTATAGACAATTCTGAACACAGTTGATCTGACAATAAATATTCCAAAGTCTTTGGTACAGATGGAGGAGGTTCCAGTGAACCTTTAGATGATGGAGAAAATTGAAGAGCTTTCCAGAGAGAAGATGACGATCCCTGAATCTGTTGGTCAGAATCACAAGGGCACAAAGCACCATGAGCAGATATAGAATTTCCCAGAGTTGCTGGGAGAGGTGTCATAGTTCCTAGAGATCTTGATGAAGATTCTAAAAATTTCAAAACTGTTTGGTGAGATGGCAAAGATTCTGATGTCTTTGGAGTACATTGGGAAGGTCCCAGACACCCTTGGAAATGAGGCTGAAGTGGTAGAGCACCCTGCTTATCTAATGGAGCTTCTACAGCTCTCTGGACAGAAGATGATGTTTCTAGAGTAACTTTGGACGATAATAAATTTAGCAGTATCTCATGGCAAGAGAGAGAATGCCCAGCTACTGGGACAGCTGGGACCTGTTTTACAGCCCCTTGGTCATAAGAAGGGCCTAGAACTTTGGGGGAAGATGTGGATGATTCTGGAGAACATTGGAAAAGTGAGGAATGTCCAAGAGACTCTTGTTGTGATGTAGACAATTCCACAGTTCCTTGGGTAGATGAAATATTTCCTTCATAACTCTCGTGATGTGGTGACTGTCCTAGAGTCACTTTGGCAGGAGGAGACAATTTCTGCCATACTTTGTCTTGTGAGGACTCTACAAGAGTACCTTGTGAAGTTGGGGTAGTTCACAGAGACCCTTGAAAATATGGAAAATGTTTCAGAGACATTTGATGAGATGGTGAAGATTCTACACATTTCAGTGATGATGTGGACAGTCTCACCTTATTTTGGGAGGATAAGGAAGATCCTCCAGCATCTTGCAGTACAGAATTGAAAAGGCCAGGAGTTCCCGAAGCAGATAGGAAATTATCTACTGGCCCTGAATTAGAGTAGGTTTGTAACCCTCTTGGGCAGATAGCAATACTTTTAATTCTCTCTGGGGAAATTACAAAGGTCCCTGATTTTCCTGGGAAAGAGACCTCAGTCGTAGATCATCTTGGGCATATGCCAAAGGTTCTGTATTCACCTGAGTATTTGATGAAAGTTTCATAGCCCCTTGAGCAGATGTGGATGATCCTAGAATATCCCTGGCAGACAGGGGTGGTCTCAGACTCCATGAGACAGTTGGAGACATTATTAAATCCACTTGGGCAGATGGAGAAGATCCTAGAGACCCTGCATTAGATGGGGAAGTTCCCAAATCTCCCGTTGAAGAATTGGATATCCCTAGATTGCCATGTATGCAGGTAGAATCTTCCAGAGTCCCCTGGGAAGACAAGCAAGGTCTTCCCCCTTCTTGGGAAGAAACTAAAGGACATGAACTCACTTGAACAGATAAGGAAATTATGAAAGGCCCTAGGGAAGATGATGTATGTCCTAGATTCCCTTGTCCAGATAAAGGAATGTCTTTGTTCTCTTTTGAAGAAGGCATAGATCCTGAAGAGTCTGAAGCTGTTTGTTGAACCCTGTGAGCAGACTGTCAAGATCCAACAGGTCCCAGGGATGAAACAGAGTGTCCTACAGTGCCATGCCTAGGTTTAGAGAGACCAAAAGTTCCTTCTACACACAGGAAAGGTTCCAAAGGGCATTGGGAAGAATGGAAAGGACACAAATTTGCCTGGGAAGATATGGAAAGTTCCATAGGCCCATCATCAGATACCACATGTCCTATGGTAGATGTAGAAGTTTAGTGTACACCTGGTGCAGATGATGAATATCCTGGGGACTCCCAGGGAAATAGCAAAGGTTCTACAGCCCCTTGTGCTATGATAGAAATTCTTGGAGACCCTGGGGCAGAATTCAAAGTTTCTACCATCTTTTTGGCATGCTGGCTATATCCCTGAGATACTGGAGTAGAGGATGAATATGCTACTGTGTTCTGTGCAGAAGTGGACTGTGAGCATGTATGTTGTATATGTGAGGAACTGCCTGAGATCCCTTGGGCAGGTGGAGGATGTCCTAGACTCCTTTGTGCAGATGTGGAGAGTCCCATAGACCCTTGTATAGACAGGCAGGAACCCAAAGCTTTTTGAGCACAGTGAGAAGTTGCTTGACTCCCCTGGTCAAAAGAGGAAAGTCCCAGAGTTTCCTGAGGGCAAGGTAGGTATACTGAACTTGCTACATGAGATGGAGAAGTATCCAGTGTTTCTCTTACATGTGGCAATTGCCCATGATAACTATGTGTATTTTGGACTATTCCTTGGATGTCTTCAGCAGATAATGAGGATGCTAGAGTTCCTTTTAAAGATGCTGATGGACTCAGCAAACACTGGGCAGATACATTAAGTTCTAGAGGAAGATGAGCAGAGAGTGGAGGTGCTGGATCACAGGGGACATGTGTAGAGAGTTCTCTAGTCTCTTTGTTAAAAGGCTCTTGAGGGCCAGGGACAGATGGAGAGTTTCCCACAGGCTCTCTGACAGATGACAAATGGCTAAGATTCATTTTGGCAGGTTGAGATGTTTCCAGATTACCAGAGAAACACTGTAAAGGATCAAGTTCTCCTTGAGGAGATGAAAAAGTTCCTTGTGCACACACAGAAAGTTCCAGAGGCAATCCAAAATATAACAAAGGTTCAGGATATCCTGAACTTTCAGAAAGTTGGAACATTTCCTGAGAACCTGGGGCAGATATTCCAGTTACCTGGAGGAGAGGATAAAGATCCTAGTGTGCTGTTCAGATTGGGAAGGATTTGGAAGTCCTGAGACAGATGGTGATTGTTGTGGAGAATTTTGTGCTGACTGAGATGTTTTCTGACAGGTTTTAGATGAAACAGGGTGTTTCTTAGTTCCTTGATTACACAGCAGTGGTGCTAGAGTCCCTTTAGCAGACACAGATAAGTCCAGAGACCCTTGGGAAAATAAAGAAGGATCCACAGGCCCTTCTACAGCCTGAGACACTCCCAGAGAACTCTGACCAGATTGCAAAGATTCTAATAGTGTCTGGGTATTTTGGATAGACCTCAGAGGTTCTGTCATGGATGGAAAAGGTCCTACAGTCTGCTTTGAAGATGTTGAATTTCCCAATGTGCCTGTGGCAGCTAAGAGAAACTCCCCAGTGCCCTGGGAAGCAGAAGACTCTGGAGTCCCTTGTGCATATTTGGACACTTTCAGAGTTCCTGGTGATGATGGGCATGTTTCCACAGTCCTTTCATCAGAATGAGAAAATAGTGAAGTCACTTGTGTTGAAAAGAGATCCGGATGCCCTGGTACCGATGGAAACTTTCCCCTTGTCACTTGGGTAGATGGAGAATTTGTATATGGCTCTGGAACTTCTTGGGAAGGTGCTGAACGTTGCAGAGTCCCTTCAGCAGATTGTGCTGAATGCAGCATTTCCTGGGATGACATGTTTCAGATGCCCTTGAGCAAGTTGCAAAGGTTCTAGATTCTCTTGGCCAGAAGGGAAAGATTCTGCAGATCCTTGGGTCGAAGTTAAATGTCCTCTAGGCACTAGAGGTGATGGCAAAGCTCCTATAGTCCTTGTAGCAGACTGAGAATTTTCCACACCCTCTCTCACACATGACAAATTCCTCAAGGTGTTCTGGGAGGATTGGTGTTGTCTCAAAACCCCTAAAGAATATACTGAGTGTTTTGAAGACCTTTGGATAGATGACAAAGAACTTAGGACAGGCAAAGTTTCCTCTGTAGCTGTGGAAAGATCCTTAGGCACTTTACAAGATAGCAAAGGTCCTAGAGTCCATGGATTAGATAAAGAATTTTCCTGAGCACCTGGAGCAGATGGCGAATGTTCTTCTATGTGTGCTTGTGAAGACAAAAAGGATCCTTGAGGTTTCTGGTTAGATGGGAAATGTCCTGCAGTCCTAGGGGAAGATGCTGAACTTTGGACATTATGTTGAGCAGATGAAGAAAATTTTGGAGACTGCTGGGAAGAAATTGTATGTTTTGAAGCACTTTGAGAAGATGACAGAATTTTTTCATTTCCTTGTGTGGGTGTAGATAGCTTTATAGACCCTAGGGCAGATGGTGGAGGCGCTAGAGACCCTTGGGCAGATAAAATAATTCTTAGAGGCCTTTGATAAGATGGCACAGATCCTAATATGACTCAGGAATTGTGGGTAGATCCCAGAGGTTCTGTAGTTGATGTTAAAGGTCCTATAGTCTGTTTTGCAGATGTGGACTGCCCTGCTGTGCCTTGAGAAGATATGAAATGACCCTCGGTGCACGGAGTAGATGGGAGAGACCCTAGAGTCCCTTGTGCAGATTTGGACAATTTTAGAGTTCCCTGTCCTGAAAAGTAAGGGTCCACACACCCTTCATCAGAATGAGAAAATGGAGCTACTTGTGATGGTGATACAGTGAGACCCAGATGCCCTGCAGCAGATAGGACATTTCCTGCTGGCCCTTGGGTAGGTGTGGAATCTATGTATGGTTCTGGAAGTTCTGAGGAAGATGCTGAAGATTGTAGAGCCCCTTTAGCATATTGTGATTCCTTTAGCATTGACTGGGCTGATATGGAAAGTTTCAGAGACCCTTGGTCAGGTTTGAAATTTTCTAGATACCCTTGACCAGAGAGAAAGGATTCTGAAACTTTTTGAGTAGTTGAATGTTCAACAGACACTACAGGTGATAGAAAAGCTCCTATAATCCCTGGAGCAGATTGAGAAGAAACTACATCCTTTTTCACAGGAGGCAAATGCTCCAATGTATGGTGGGAGTGTTGGTATTGTCCCCAAATCCCTGAAGCCTGGATGGATGACAAAGAACTTTGCACAGGTAAAGTTCTCTCTGGTGCTTTGGAGAGTTTCTTACATCCTTCACAAGATAGCAAAGTTTCTACAGTCCCTGGAACAGATAGAGGTTGTTCCTGCGCATGTGGTATAGATGGTGAATGTTCTATGTCCTCTGGGGAAGACAAAAAAGATCCTCGACTTTTCTGTCTAGATAAGAAAGATCCTGTAGTCCTTGGGGAAGATGCTGAATCTTGGACAGTATGTCAGGCCAATGGAGAAAATCTTGGAGCTACTTGGGAAGAAGTGGGATGTGTCAATGTACTTTGCACAGATGGCACAGTTCTTAAAATTCCTTGTGTAGGAATAGATAGTTTTAGAGACCCTTGGACAGATATGGAAGTCCCCAGAGCACCTTGGTCATATGAACAAGACCCTAGAGTTTTTTGTGTAGATAAGGAAATTATCAGCGGCATTTGGGCAGGTGGAGAAAATCCTAATTCCTTCTGGGTACTTTGATTAGTCTTTGACTTAGAAGCTGGATGTCCTTCAGTACTTGGTGCCTGTGGGGGCTTTACCAAACTAGGTTTTGTATAAAGAGAAGCTTTCTCAGGAACTTGAGTAGTTGGTGAAGGATTCAGAGTCTCCTGCCCTGACATGTTCACTTCCAAAGTTGCTTGTGAAGATAGGCAAAATTCATCATCTTTTTGCAAAGATGGAGAAGGAACTGGAATTTCTTGTGTTAGTGAGGAAAGTCCTGGAGTCATTGGGGTTTGTGGCAATGTGCCTGTAATCACTGGGACAACTGGAGGCATTCCCAACTCATCTGGGAGAGAAGACAAATGGCTATGTGTGCACTGGTCAAACTTGGATGGTTCCAACTTTTCTTGGGAAGATGCTGACTGTTGTAGTGATTGTTGGCTATATGGTGAAGAAGCTAGAGTTCCCTGAGTAGATATGTAAAGTTGGTCAGATAGCAAATGTTGGAGATCTTTGGATGCTGATAAAGAAGATTCATGAGATCTTGTGCCATGTTGCAAATGTCCTGTAGTCCCAGAAGGAAATGACAAAGGCCCTGGAGGCCCTTGGAAAGATGGTGATGTATCTGTGCAAAACAAGTGTCCTAGCTTACTGTGGAAAGATGCTGATGGCCCCAGAATTAATGGGGAAGATGCTGAATGTTCTACAGATCCTGATCTGGATGAGAAAGAACCCAGTGTACCTTGGAGAGACATAGAATTTTCCCGATGCCTTTGATTAGATAGGCTAGTTGGTTGATTCTTTAGAGTAGTTTGGAGAGGTTTATTAGCATCTGGTGCAGATGATGGTTTCACTGCACCTGGGGAAGACAGCAAAGACTTTTTAATTCCTTGGTTAAAAGATGGGCTCAGATTCTCTGAAGCAGATGGTTACTCTTGCAGAGGACCTTGGACCAATAGAGAATGTCTAGAAGCTTCCTGAAAAGAATTGGAATGTTTTGTAAGTTCACAATCAGATTGCAAATTCTCAAGAGTCCTATTTGTAGATATGGGCAGTAACAAAGATTCTTTAGGAGACAGGGAGTCCTTTTGGGTAGATGGCAGTATTTCTGGTAGTTTATGGGCATATGGAGAAGATTGTAGAACTCCTGTTGTACATGGTGATGATCCTAAAATGCCCTGTACTGAAAAAGACTGTTCCACAGTATATTTTTCTGAGAATTTCTCTCATTCCCTTGGGGAGATGCCAAAGGTTCTAGGGTCCCTTGTGCCAATGACAACACTTCTAGAGTTTTTTGTGAAGGAGGTCTAGGTCCCACTAACCTTTGGTCAGTTAGAGAAGTTGCTGAAGTCACATGTAGTAATGAAGAAATTTCCAGAGGTTGTGGAGCAGATGGTGAAGTCACTGTAGTCCCTGAAACTGCTGTAAAAGTTTCCACAGGCTCTACTTCAGGTAAAATATATCCATGAATGCTCTCAGAGTATTCATGAGTTCCCATAACATCTTGGGAAGATTCAGAATGTTCTTGAGACTCTAGGCCAGATGTCGAAGGATACAACAATGCTTCAGTCAATTTAAAGGGTTTCTGAGGCCTTTGGGAAGAAAGCAAAGTTGCTAGATCCACTGGGACAGATTGGAAAGGTTCCTGAACACTTGGGTCAGATGATAAATGACCTCCACTCCCCTGGGGTGAGAACTATTTTCTTGTAGTTTGTGAGGCTGTTGAAGAATGTTCTTTACCCTGTTCTACAATTGAAAAATATTCTAGTTCCCCTTGTGCAGATTGGATTGGTTCCAGATACTCTGGAGATAATGTGGAAACTGCTACAGTCTCAGACACTTGGGAAGATGGAAAAGGACACAGAGAGTCAGAGACAGATATGGAGAGTTTCCGGGGTTTTGGTAGAGTTAGCAAAAAGTCTTGAGGCCCTAGGATAGATAGAGAAGGTTCCTGCATCTGAACACTAAGTGAAGATGGTGGATGTTCTGTATCATCTGAGGGGGATAACAATGATTCTTCAGTCTCCTGATCAGACAGAGCAGGTATCAAAGCCTCTTTGACATGTGCTAAATGTAATAGATGACCTTGGTCAGATAGACAAGATTTATTAGCCTCCTGGGAACAAGTTGAATGTTTTGTAGTTCTTTGAGCAACTGATACATTTTCTAGAGCCCCTTCTGCAAACTTAGTCATTTCCACAGTCCTTTGATCAGACTGAGAAGCTTCAAGATCTCCATGGAGAGCTGGCAAAATTCCCACCTCCATCTGGTCATGATATTTAGATGCTGAAGGCCCAAGGGAAGTGGTCAAATGTTCATTGGTCACTGGTGCAGATGCAGATAGCTGTATAGGATCTGCTTCAGATAGGGAATGTCCCCCAGCTCCTGGTGTAGATGCCAGTGGTCCCAGAGAACCATGATCAGATGGAGACTGTCCCAAAGACCCTTGTACAGATAGCAAAGATCCCACCACCTCTTGATGACAATGGGAAATGGCTTGAGTTGCATTTTGTAGGGAGGAATATTCTCAAGGCTCTGGAGCAAGCAAGGAGATGTTTTGAGGACCTAGGATACATAGAGAAGGTTCCTGCGTCTGAACACTTAACTGAAGATGGTGGATGTTCTGTATCTTCTGAGTGGGATAACAATGATTCTTCAGTTTCCTGATCAGACAGAGCAGGTATCAAAGCCTCTTTGACATGTGCTGAATGTAATAGATGACCTTGGTCAGATAGATTTATTAGCCTCCTGGGAACAAGTTGAATGTTTTGTAGTTCTTTGAGAAACTGATACATTTTCTAGAGCCCCTTCTGCAAACTTGGTCATTTTCACAGTCCTTTGATCAGACTGAGACGCTTCAAGATCTCCATGAAGAGCTGGCAAAATTCCCACCTCTATCTGGTCATGATATTTAGATGCTGAAGGCCCAAGGGAAGAGGTCAAATGTGCTTTGGTCACTGGTGCAGATGCAGATAGCTGTATAGGATCTGCTTCAGATAGGGAAGGTCGCCCAGCTCCTAGTGTAGATGCCAGTGGTCTCAGAGAACCATGATCAGATGGAGACTGTCCCAAAGACCCTTGTACAGATAGCAAAGATCCCACCACCTCTTGAGGACAATGGGAAGTGGCTTGAGTTGCATTTTGTAGGGAGGAATGTTCTAAAAGTTCTGGAGCAAGTAAGGAAATGTTCTTAATTCCTGGAGCAGAGAAAGAAAATTCTTGAGACTCTCCTCTATTGGACAGATGGTCAAGAACATTTGGGAGCATTTGGGATTCTTTTCTCACCTCTGGAGAAGAAGTGGAATGTTCTACATCCTCTACTCTAGATGTCAAAGAGCACAGAGTCTGTTTGTTATGTGTGTTATTTTACAGAGGCCCTTGGGTAGTTACAATATGTTCTAGGGCCTGGGAAGTAGATAAAGAAGGTTCCTGTGCATGTTGTGCAGAGGCAGTATCTTTTGCATCTTCTCTGGAAGATAACAGAGACCCCAGAGCTCTCAGACCACATGAGGAAGATTCCAAAACCTCTGTGATGAACGGTATATATGGAGTCAATGGGGAAGTTGATTTGGTTGGTTTCTCAAATGGAGAAATTTCTACATCTTTTCCCACATATAACACATTCCCAAGTTTCCTATGTTCTGATTCTGATGGTTCCATGAGCCCTGAAGAATATACCAAAATTCCTAGAGTCCCTTGGGTAGATAGTAAAGAATCAAACATCTCATGTGCTGATATGGACAGATCATCAGGTCCTTCAGCAGATTGCAAATGATCTAGAGTTTCTGGGGTCAATGGGAAAGATTTGCAAGAACCTGGTTCCCTTGATAAATTTCCTCCAGCCTCTGGGGTTGATAGAGGTCCTTGAATGCCAGAGTCAATTTGGACAGGTCCTAGAGGCCCTTGTGCAGGTAGTAAATCCAAGGGCCTTGGATCAATGAAGAAGGTCTCGAAGGCTCCTGTAAAGAATTAGGAGGTTTCATTGACCTTTCAGGAGATGATACATTTTCAACTCTCCCTTTTGTGGATGATAATATTTCCAAAGCCCCTTGGGAAGATGATAATATTTCCATAATCCCTTTTCCAGGCAAAGAATTTTCCAAAGACTTTTGGGCAAATGTGGTTCTTAGAGTTCCAGTGGCAGAGGAAGAAGATTCCACAACACTTCCAGCATATTGGGAGTACTCTAGTGACCCATGAGGAAAGTCCCATATGCTCCAAAGCAGATGATAAAGCTCCTAGATCCTCTGAAATACTTGGAACACTTTCCAGAACAATTTGTGAAGGTATCAAAGTTTTTTGTCCCTCCTTGGCAGATTGGCAAGATTTCAAATTCCCTTTTAAATGCACTAAGTGTTCTTGAACCTCTGGGCTAGACAGTGGATTACCCAGAGACCCCTGTTTATATATAGAATGTTGTTCAGGGTGTTTGTCAGCTAGCTCATATCCAAGAACCCTTGAACCAGATAGCGAGGATTCCAGACCACCTGTGGCAGAAAGAGAATTTTTGACATGTTCAGAGTTAGATGAAAAAATTTCAAGAGACTCTAGTGAAGATTTCAAACTTTCTTGAGTCCCCTGGTGGGTTGAAGAATGTTCAAGAGCTTCTTCGCTAGGAAGAAAATGTTCTAATTTTCTGCTAGCCCCTTTGGGAGATGATGGGTTTACCAGAGCCATCTTTGTTGCTTCCACATGTTGGATAGACCCTTGTTCCAATGTGGACAGTTCTGGAGCTAGTTGGGCAGACAGAGAAAGTCCTACATCCTCTTGAGCAGATGGCAAATGTCTGAGAGTCCCTTGTGCAGGTAAGGAAACTACAACAGGATCATGATCAGATATCATAGATCCTGGAAAATTGAGATATTTTTCAATTGTCCTGTAGATCCTGTGTTGTGTGAATATGTCCCCACATCCACTTCCACAGAGGACAGTAGTCCCAGGGTCTCCTGGGAAGATATAAAAGGTGACAATCATCTAGAGCAGACAGAGAATGCCCTGGAATTGCTTTTGTGGATTTGGAAAATTCTATTTTCTCTTGTGTGGGAAAGTCCCACAGCCCCGTGAACTGAGAGCACAGGGGCTATGGTACCTTCTGAGGATGGGAGACTTCCCTCATGCTCTTGTACAGATGGGATTGATGGTACAGCCTCTGAGCCATATTGAGGTAATTCTAGAGTTTTATGAAGTGGCAACAATGGGGAAGGGGTTTCCTGAGACAGAGTTGAAAGTCCCCGAGCCTTTGGAGCCACAGGTAAGTGCTCAAGAAGCTCAAAGGCTGAAGGGAAATTTTCCAGATATTCTTGTGTAGATGGTAGAAATCTTTGCAAGCCTTGTGCAGATTGGGAAGTACCAGCATTCCCCTGAGTAGATATGGAAAGATCCAAAGGCCTTTCCAGGACAACAAGGGCTTTTGCAAAGGCACCCCAGGTGAGCATGAAGTTTCCAAAGAGCCCTGAGCAGGAAGGACATGTTCTAAAATCCCTTGTTTTGGTGAAGAAACTTCCTCATCTTCTGGGAGGTTGGGCAAATGTCCTGAATAACTTAATGAAGGTGGACATTTTTCCTAAGGCCCTTGGGCAGATGGCAAAAGTTCTTTTGCTCCATGGGCAATCTGGGAACAATACAGGTCTCCTGGGGCAGATGGTGAATTTTCAAGAAACCCTTGGCAAGATGATGAAGTTCCTAGATACCACTGCTTAGATGTTGATGGTATTGGAGACCCTGGGGGAGATGGAAAGTGTTCTGCAGCAAGAAGGCAGGAAGAGGCAAAAGGATATTTAGATGGTTTGGAGGACATAGGAGATGTCAGGTCCTCTTGTGCTAATGGCAAAGGTTCAAGATGATTTTGTTTACATTTGGCCTTTCCCTTAGACCCTTTGACAGATAAGGAAGATTTCAAGGCTCCCAAGTCATATTTAGAAATTGACAGATCCCCTTGGGAACAGGTAGAATTTATTTGAGCCTTTGACAGAGATGGAGAATGTCCCTGAAGGCCTGGGACAGATGGTAAATGACATAGACCCTTTAGGACAGACAGCGAAGTCCCTTGGGCCTCTTGGGATGATATGGAATGTTCACGAGGCCCTTGGTTAGAATGGCAAGGTTCCACAATCTTTTGTTCAGTTGTGGAACATTGCAGGTCCTTTTGGACAGATATAGAAGGTGTAGTACTTACCTGAGGAGTACTTTTAGTGATTGATGTTTCTTTCGGAGCAGTAGAAGATGCACATACCCTTTTTGAGGAAGGCAGAAGTCTGAAACTGCCTTCCTCAGATGAGGAAATTTCGAAGTCCACTTCATCAGAAGGCTCATCTCTCAACCTCTTTTTGGTAGAAATGGAACATCCAGGGCCCACTTGGGTAGAGGGAACATGTTTACTATTTCCCTCCTGAGAAGGGATATGCATGAAACTGTCTTGTGTAGATGGGGAAGATGGTAAAGTGCCTTCATGAGATGTGGTAGATCCTTGAGGCTCTTGCTCAGACGGGGAAGGTGCTACTGTATCAGGTGTACATGTGTGTTCTTTTACTACAGCATCAGAATGAGGGGAAATTTCTAGAACCTGTGTAGGTGTGGTATCCTCTAAAGTTTCCTGTGCATATGTTGTAGGTCTAAAATCCTCATGGTCAGCTAAGGAAGTTACTGGAGATCCTTGTGTAAATGTGGAAGTTTTAGGAACATTTTCTACAGGTGTAGAAGACAATAAAGCCTTTTGTATAGGGATGTTAGGTTCTAGAGACAGTTTGATGGACAAAACAGATTCCAAGGGCCCTTGGGAAGATAAGGTAGAATTCAGAACCTTTGGAGTATTTGTTGAATGTTCTGGAGTCACTTGTGGGGATGTGAAAATACTAACATCCCTTTGTGCAGTTGGGGAACGGCCTATAGCCTCTTGTGTAGTTGTGGCAGATTGTTGATACCCTTGAGGAGACAGAGAAACTTCCACAGCCTCCTGTGAAGAGTGGAGAGGTCCTGTGGGTGTTTGTGGGCAGATAGAATCTTCTCTCGATGTGAAATTTGCTACAAATTCTTGTGTACATGTGTCACATCCAGGAACCTTTTCTAAGGATGGGGATGAGTCTGGAACCCCTTCTGCATATGTATCCTGTCCCACAGTCTCTTTATCACATATGGTAGAACGCAAAACATCCTGGACAGGTTGTAAATGACCTGGTAATCCTTGTGTATACGTAGAAATTTCAAGAGCCTCTCCTGCACATGTGGAAAGTCCTAGAGACTCCTGAGGAAGAAGGGAAGGCTGTATTGTCTTAGCACTTTTGGTAGTTGTGGAGCATGCATGGCTCACTTGAACTCTCTTGGCATATCTTTGGCTATTTTGTTTCCAATGACAAATCAGAAGGGCCTTTTTGATTGGCAGGCTATATTTAGAGCCCTCTTGGTCTGATAGGGACACTGGAAACTCACCTTGCTCAGAAGGAGGATCTGTCCTTCTCTTTTTGCTATAGTGGGAATACCCATTGCCCATTTTCATATCTGGATTAGGTTTGAATTTCCTTTTGTGAGAGAGAATAGGTCTTTGACTCACTTCTCTAGATGTAGACAATTCTGGAGTCATCTTGACAGATATGGAAGGAATCAGAACCCCTAGGGAATTTGATGCAGGTGCTAGAGACCTTTGTGTATATTGAGAAAGTACAAGGGTCCCTTGGGTAGACTTGGGAGTGCCTAGCATCTATTGTAGATATGTGGAACTCTCTAGGGCCCCTCTGAAGATAGCAAAGGTTCTGGAATCGCTGATGTAGATGTAGATAGTTTTGTTTCTGCTTGGTTAGGCATGAGTGGTGTGAGGCTCACTTGGGGAGAAGTGATAGGGTTTGGTCCCCCCTGTGCTGTAAGGGAAGATCCGAGCCCATTTTCTGGTGGAGAACATTTAAAGCCAGCTTGATTTAAATGGGAACTTTTAAAATTCCCTTGGTCAGAGGAGGCAGGACTCAAGCTCACTTCAGCAGATACTGATTGCTCATGGTCGTTCTGGGGAGATTGGAAACAGGCCTGGCTCTCTTCATGAGAGGGTATAACTCTCCAGTCATCTTTGTCAGCTGTCAAAGGTGTTAAATTCCTCTGGGAAGAGGGGATAGGACACATTCCATTTTGGGAAAATGAGCAATCACTGAGCACCCCTTTTGGAGAAAAACATTAGGAGCCCTCTTTGTCTAATGGGGCCTGCTATAGGCCCCCTTGATCAGAAGGGTCTTGTCTAAAATTCTTTGATAGAAAATTGGAATGATTGGTGGCCCCTCGGCTAGAGGATGGACTTTTGAAAACCCTTCTGGAAAAGGAGGCATGTTTGATTTTCCTTTCAGCAATGGGGAGAGGTTTCTGGGATGCCTGGGAAGATATGGGCTGCCCCATAGACCCTTGATCACATTGGGTTCCTCCCAGAATCTCTCCGGTGGATAGGGATAGTCCCTGAGCATCTTGGGAAGAAGTGGAGTATCCCAGAGCTCCTTGGGTAGGGGAGGAAGGATTGCAGGGAACCTTGAAATTGTGGGGAAATTACCAGTCCATTTTGGTCAGTGGAAGAGTCAGCAGAAGACGGCCAAGGCACTTTGTCATCCTCGTTGACTTTTTCACTGGCATCCCCAGCACAGTGTCTTGGAAATGTTACAGATACTCTGGTGCCTGAATGGTCAAAGTCTATAGGTTATTCAAACACAGTAGACATATCCAGGCTTCTTTACACCTTCCCAGGTCTGTGCACAGAAGTTGAGGACACTCTTTTTCTGGTAGCAGGAGGTAAGGCAGATGTTCTGGGTTCCCTGCTCAATGGGTTACTCCTGCAGTCGGAACCTCTGAAGAAAGTAGAACTTGTCCTTCCTTGATCTCTTTCAGCTCTTTTAAGGGGTCCAGAGTCTTCTTACTGGATGTAGTGTTTGTAAGAGCTCTAAGACTCCGCAGACCAGTGTAGGGAATTTTGGCTGTTTTGTCTTTATAAGGCTTTTGGCACCTGAACTTGTGCCGAGCCAGTCAAAGCACCCCCGGAGTTGCAAAGTCCCTCGGGAATTTGGTGCTGGTCAAGTATGTCTCCCATTGGGGTGCGCTGCCATCAATCCCTTGGGAGACACTGAAGGGGGTCCCAGGCCGGCGGCCTCTGAAAGGGGTCCCAGACCTATGAAGCAAGTGCTTCCCCCATTGGGATAGGATGTCATCATCCCATTGGGGGACCCAGAAGGGGGACCCTGGACGGGGTCCACTGAAGGGGGTCCCAGGCCGGGGAGGCTGAGAAAACTGTGGTCTCTGGTCAGAGTGTGATGGACCAGCTGAGGCTCGCTGGCCTCTCTCCACAGGTTAGGCCATTTATCCAATAAAGTAGTTGAAAAATAAAAAGGGAAATTACCCCTCTCAAGGGGCAGCGAATGTACTTGCCAATGGTGACTCTCGGCAAGCAGCTGCGAAGCAATATCCTCAGAGAGAGGCTCTCCTTCCCGAGAACTGTGGACGCATCTGGTAGCAGAAGCACACAGTACTCGAGTGACAGTTGGCCTCAGAAATCTAACAAAGCTCGAGAGCTGCACTTGGAATGGATGTCCTCGGGCCTGCACGGGCCAGTTCCAAGCTGTCTCAGCTGGCGGTTCTGCGTGCACTAGCCAGGCAAATATCCAAGCTTTCTGAATGAGGAGGTCACCTTGGACCCTCTCTTCTTCATTAGGGTCGAGAGTGCTAGGTAGTCTGGTGCTCACTGTCGATGACCAGGACATGGACTAATGAAGAGGCAACATGATTGGGAAGGAAAAGGGTGCTTGGGAGACTTTGCTTTCGGGTTCCTCTTACACAAGTCTGGGCCCGTTGTCAGTAGGTCGTCAGTGTTGCAGTTAGGTCCCTTTGAGCCTCATAACTGGCCGGCGGTGGTGGCGCATGCCTTTAATCCCAGCACTCGGGAGGCAGAGGCAGGCGGATCTCTGTGAGTTCAAGACCAGCCTGGTCTACAGAGCTAGTTCCAGGACAGGCTCCAAAGCCACAGAGAAACCCTGTCTCAAAAAAAAAAAAAAAAAAAAAAAACTGATTGAGAAAGGGTGATCTCATAGACTGTGGGGGCTAGACAATCACTGGTTGTGCTGGGGAAAGAATAAGTAATAGTGCTTGAATAGAGCAGAGGATGTCTGGAACTGATACTACAAATGGTATTCTGTATTTTAAGGATGGCCTGTCCTGGGATTTTCTAGTACATTGGTGGCAACTTCTATGAACGTCATCCTGTATGCTGAAATGCATCTATAGACTGCTTAATAGTACTTACTGCAGTGCTATTATTATATAAATGTTAGTATGTCTGTATATGTATATATATTAAAATAAGGATAAGAAAAAATAATATTCTTATACTACAAAAGCAAGTTGTTTGTCAAATACTTTTATCTGCTTTTGGCTAAGTTCACCAATTCAGAACAGACACAGTTGGACTCCCTTATGTAGCCCTTATGGCCTTAAGCAATTGCTTTGTCTCGTTTTACATGTTGGGTGCTATAACATTTACATATTTGATTGTTTTGGAAGGTCATATAATTTTCCTGAAGGCACAATATGGCTAATGGTTCATATTAGTAGCTCTGCATGGGCCATTCACTTCCATTCTAATGATGAAGCTGAAGTATAATTTTGGAAACCCTTAGACAAGTTGAATATTTGAAAGGTCATGTTTATTGAGCATTTGATATACTGAGAAAATGCAAATTTGAGGATATGGATGAAGATGTTATCTTACTGATAGAGAAACTTGCTTTGCTTGTTACATGTTTTTCCAATTTTACTTTGAGAACTTTTTGTTCTTGCTGGATGAAAAGGTTCTTGTTTATTTATGTCAGTGCTATACCTGATTTTTGTGAGGTATTTCTGTCTCCCTTTGGCTACACAGACAATATGGCTTCAGAAGCATTGGGGGCACTTTTCTATCATCTAATTATCTTCCTGTGCCATTGTCTTAGTGATTTGGCACATGCTTCCTCCTTGGAATTTTGAAAACTTCATCACTCTCTTTATCCCTAATTTACCTCACTAATTTCATTTTGAAAGATATATATCTCTGGGAATTTTATTGTTCACTGTGTTTATTTACATACTAGCACATATCCTAACTCTCGTATACCTTTCAACCATTTATCTGAATTTTCTGTTGGTCCCTTGAGGTCCTTGGTGACATTGAATTTACACACCAACATAATGGTTCTAGGTATGAAAAACTTAGTGTAGGCCACAATTCATAAAGAATTATGAATATCAATTTATATAATATATACCTCATGAGAATTTGCTTGATAATTCTAATATCAGGACAAAACAGTTTTCTCAATTTAAGTTACAGTGACTGTGTTTAGTTCAAATAATCTATCAAAGGTAGTTTATACATACATGAGTGACTGCTCAAAAAATACTTAAGAGATTTTAAGGTTTCACTTTGATAAGGTTGTTCAACTGCAAGAACTTTAATATATAGTAGATTTAATAATGAAAATAACTGAATAGTATGCTTTTAAGCATTTAACTCAGTAATTAACATTCTTTTCTAAAGTGTTTATATTTTATTCATTTTGTCAGCATACAAGGAAATGAGTTTCACTACAGCAGTTTCAAACATATGCTTTCATTGATTTATTTAGTGTGTGTGTAATGGGAATAGCCATTGTTGCCTAGGGGATTACCCAGTTTATTTCCTGGCATGACCAAACAAGTGGATGAGCAGGAAAGACAGTAGAAAACAAAATTATTAGCTTTATCCATCCGTGCTAGGAGAAGCTTGGGGCAGGAATTCAGTTAAGCAGATGTTAACAAGGATGGTTTCTAGGACCCCTGGGTCCTTTCCTTTCCAGTATTGGTCCTGTCTAACGATCCAGTTGTTAGTATTCAGGCATGTGTACTAGCCTGGGCTTGGGGTAAATGTCCTCAGCTGTAGTCACTCAGAGCTCCTTCTGTGCACATTCACTACATTCCCTTTTAAAAGGACCATGCCAACCTCCTAACTCTCTCTCTTTGTCTTCATCTGTCCATCTGTCCCTCTTTCTCTCTCTCCCTCCCTCTTTCTTCTCTTCTATCTGCTACTCCTGTCCCCAGAAGCTAGGCTTCCCCTCTCCCCACCCCATTTTCCAATTCACTTTCCTCCAATTAAAAAAAATCTCTACCTGAGCTTGTCGCGTGGCATCTTTCTCGCACAAGCCACTTTTAAAAAAATTACAGCACACCTGTGTGCCTTCATGCTTTTTCTCCTGTCAGGATCTTTTGGGAACATGAAGACACTATCGGAGGGAGCCTGTCTTTGTTTACCCTGCCTACTTAGGTTCCTCTAACCCCACCTTGTGTGTGTGTGTGTGTATATATATGTGTGTGTACATACACATGAGCATACCACCATGTGTGTGTGTTATTGGCAGGAATGTGTAGTGTGTTTTTATATATGTAGGTGCACATGTGAATGGGTATATGTTTGTATATGTGTATGTGCATGTAGAGACCCCATGTTCATGTTGGTTGTCTTTGAAGACTCTACACATTTTTTTTTACTGAAACAAAATTTGGCTTTTCTAGCTAGTTAGCATGTCCCTTGTGATCTCTGGTCTCTAACTCTCTAAAGTACAGATGAGCAGACACACTTACCATTTATTTGGGTACTGCTGATTTGAACTCTTGTTCATATGTGTGGCAAGTGCTTTATCCACTGAACTATCTCCTTGCACTCATTATTTTTAATGCTATTAAAATTGATTTTATCTTTCTCAGCATATTCGTTGTTGACATATAGAAAAGCTTCTGATGTTTATGTTGATTTTGTATCCTGCTACTTTGCTGAAAATGTCTACATGTGAGTTTTCTATGGAAGACATTAAAGGATAGATTATATTATCTATAAATAGGGAAAATTTGACTTCTTCCTTTCCTGTTTGTATACCCGGTGGAATGTAAACTTGTGCCAACTGTATAAATCAGCACATAGGTTTTCAAAAATAAAAATAGAATTATTATAAGACCTAACTAAAATACTTCCAGACAAATACTCAAAAGACCCTAAGTCTTGCTTCTGACATACTTGCAATTCATGTTTATTGCCACAATGGTCACAATACTTAAATGGAACCATTCCTTTCCATTATGAGATGGATAGATAATATGTAATATATATATATATATATATATATATATATATATATATATATATATATATCCAATGGAATTTTATTCCACCAGAAAGATTGTTGAAATCATGGCATTTGGAGGGAAATGGATAGAACTGAAGGTTCTTATGTTAGGTGAAGAGGTACAGAGTTGGAAAGAGAGAATTATCAGTTTTTTTCTCATTTGTGGAATTGAGACTTAATTTTTATATATTAGTACACATATGTGTGGTTATACCATGTAGGGCATAAAACTAGAAAATGAAGCATGAGAGAAGAAAAGAGACCTACAGGGGTAAAATTAAGAAGTGAAATAGAATACATATGAAATGAAGGGGTGCTTACTAGTTACTGTTTTATTACTGAGATAAAACACATCAACCAAGGCACTTATGGAATGGAGAAGTTATTTGTCTTATGGTTCCAGAGGGAAATGAGTCCATCAAATTGGGAAAGTGTAGCAGCGATAAGCAAACATGGTACCTGGAATAGGAGCTGAGAGCTCACATCTCAAACCACAAGTAAGAGACTGAGGGAGTGAACTTGAAATGGTGTGAGTCTTTCAGCTTTCAAAACAACATACTCCTAGGGGCATAATTTCTTTTGGAAGGTCATGCCTCCTAAAACACCCCCAAACAACCAAAAACTAGGGACCAAGTATTGAAATGCCTGAGACTATAGGAGGCATGTCACTCACTCATACCACGACAGGATGACTATTGAAGGAAGCACTGAACCAGTAGGAGGGAGTCATGGGATCTGGGATGTCACTACAGGAGGAAGAACAACATGGAAAAATGAGTAGAATGAGACTCACATAATGACAGATTCGGATTGTTCTTGCAGGCAAATAAAAGTTTTAAAGAATATTTTATTTGAATTGAATAAATAAATCCCAACTCACATTTCCACTAGAGCATTGGTATAATTTATAATATATACATTATGCAACATACCTATTATTAAACATGCAGGAACAGCCTAGGTGTGTATTGTATACTTAAAGAAATTCAGATACAGAGAGGGGTATTGCGGGATCTCCTTCTGCACGTTCAGTCAATAGCCTTTAAGATACCAGCCCACTTTCCCATGGTCTCTTTTGCTTTAAAAAGCACCTGTAGCAGTGAGCTCTCTCTCTTGCTTTAGACTCCCCTTCTGGCTATATTAGACTTCTTTCCTGGTCATGCAGAGGGCTGTCGTCTATGATGGTGATCTGTAAGTTTTTCCTTTAAATAAATAATCTTTTTAATAATCATAATCCCAAACTGGTGTGGGATTGTTTTGTGACTTATGCCCTAACGGTATAGTAATTAAATTTAAGATCTGGCTCACTGTTAGGTTGAAAACCAGAGAGAAAGCAATGGAAATATTTCTGAGATATTTTTCAATTGTCCTGGAGATCCTGTGTTGTGTGAATATGTCCCCACATCCACTTACACAGAGGCTATGGTACCTTCTAAGGACAAGAGACTTCCCTTAAGCCCTTGTACAGATGGCATTGATGGTAGGGCCACTGATCCATATTGAGGTAATTCTAGAATTCCATGAACAGGCAACAATGGGGAAGGGGTTTCCTGAGACAGTTGAAAGTCCGTGAGCATTTGGAGCCACTGGTAAGTGTTCAAAAGGTGCAAAGGCTGAAGGGGAATTTTCCAGATATTTATGCATAGATGGTAAAAAGCTTTGCAATCCTTGTTGAGATTGGGAAGTACCAGCATTCCCTTGAGTAGATATGGAAAGATCCAGAGGCTTTTCTAGGGACAAGAAGGGCATTTGCAAGACACCCTAGGTGAGCATGAAGTTTCCAGAGAGCCCTGAGCAGGACAGACATGTTCTAAAATCACTTGTTCTAGTGAAGAATCTTTCTGATCTCCTGGGAGGTTGGGCAAATGTCCTGAATAACTTAATGAAGGTGGAAAACCTTCCCTAGGCCCTTGGTCAGATGACAAAAGTTCTTTTGCTCCCTGGGCAGCCTGGAAACAACACATGTCTCCTGGGGAAGATGGAGAATGTCTAAGAAACTCTTGGCAAGATGCTGAAGTTCCTAGATACCACTGCTCAGATGTTGATGATACTGGAGACCCTGGGGGAGATGGAAAGTGTTCCGCAGCAAGAAGGCAGGAGGAGGCATAGGGATCTTTAGATAGTTTGGAGGACATAGGAGATGTCAGGTCCTCTTGTGCTAATGGCAAAGGTTCAAGACGGTTTTGTTTACATTTGGCCTTTTCCTTAGATCCTTTGGCAGATAAGGACGATTTCAAGGCTCTCAAGTCAGATTTAGAAATTGACCGATCCCCTTGGGTATAGGTAGAATTTTCTGGAGCCTTTGACAGAGATGGAGAATGTCCGTGAAGGCCTGGGACAGATGGTAAATGACATAGACCCTTTGGGAAAGACAGAGAAGGCCCTTGGGCCTCTTGGGAAGATATGGAATGTTCACGAGGCTCTTGGTTAGAATGGCAAGGTTTCACAGTCTTTTGTTCAGATGTGGAACATTGTGGTGCCTTTTAGCCAGATATAGAAGGCGTAGTACTTACCTGAGGAGTACTTGTAGTGATTGATGTTTCTTTCAGAGCAGTAGAAGATGCACATATACTTATTGAAGAAGGGAGGAGTATGAAACTGCCTTCCTCAGATGAGGAAGTTCCGAAGTCCCCTTCATCAGAAGGCTCATCTTTCAACCGCTTTTTGGTAGAAATGGAACATCCAGGGCCCACTTGGGTAGAGGGAACATGTTTAATATTTCCCTCCTGAGAAGGGATACACCTGAGACTCTCTTGTGTAGATGGGGAAGACAGTAAAGTGCCTTCTCCAGATATGGTAGATCCTTGGGTGTCTTTCACAGAACGGAAAGGTGCTACTGTGTCAGGTGTACATGTGTGTTCCTTTACTACAGCATCAGAATGAGGGGAAATTTCTAGAACCTGTGTAGGTGTGGAATCCTCTAAAAGTTTCCTGTGCATATGTAGTAGGTCTAAAATCCTTATGGGCAGCTAAGGAAGTTTCTAGATCTCCTTGTGTAAATGTGGAAGTTTCAGGAACACTTTCTTCAGGTGAATAATGTAATAAAGACTTGTATAGAGATGTTAGGTTCCAGAGGCAGTTGGATGGACAAAACAGGTTCCAAGGACCCTTGGGAAGATAAGGTAGAATTCACAACCTTTGGGGTATTTGTTGGATGTTCTGGAGTCAATTGTGGGCATGTGGAAAGACTAATATCCCTTTGTACAAATGGGGAATGTCCTATAGCCTCTTGTATAGTTGTGAGTGATTGTTGATACCCTTGAGGAGATGGAGAAATTTCCACAGCCTCCTGTGGAGAGGTCCTGTGGGTGTTTGTAGGCAGGTAGAATCTGAGGAATCCCCTTCTCTCAATGTGAAATTTGCTACAAATTCTTGTGTACATGTGTGTCACATCCAAGAGTCATTTCCGAGGATGGGAATGAGTCTGGAACCCCTTCTGCAGATGTATCCTGTTCCACAGTCCCTTTATCACATATGGTAGAACCCAAAACATGCTGCACA
Organism: Alexandromys oeconomus; assembly: GCA_963919705.1. Taxonomy (NCBI): domain Eukaryota; kingdom Metazoa; phylum Chordata; class Mammalia; order Rodentia; family Cricetidae; genus Alexandromys; species Alexandromys oeconomus. The sequence goes on along the minus strand of CAWTZB010000088.1, from coordinate 675,973 downwards.
GGTTGTAAATGACCTGGTAATCCTGGTGTATGTGTAGAAATTTCAAGAGCCTCTCCTACACATGTGGAAAGTCCTAGAGACTCCTGAGGAAGAAGGGAAGGCTGTATTGTCTTAGCACCCTGGGTAGTTGTGGAGCGTGCATGGCTCACTTGAACTCTCTTGGCATATCTTTGGCTATTTTGTTTCCAATGACGAATCAGAAGGGCCTTTTTGATTGGCAGGGTATATTTAAGCCCTCTTGGTCTGATAGGGACACTGGAAATCCACCTTGCTCAGAAGGAGGATCTGTCCTTCTCTTTTTGCTATAGTGGGAATATCCATTGTCCATTTTCATATCTGGATTAGGTTTGAATTTCCGTTTGTGAGAGAGAATAGGTCATTGACAAACTTCTCTAAATGTAGACAATTCTGGAGTCCTCTTGACAGATACAGAAGGACTCAAAACCCCTAGAGAAGTTGATGCAGGTGCTAGAGACCTTTGTGTATGTTGAGAAGGTACAAGGATCCTTTGGGTAGACTTGGAAGTGCCTAGCATCTCTTGTAGGTATGTTGAACTCTATAGGTCCCCTTCTGAAGATGGCAAAGGTTCTGGAATCCCTGATGTAGATGTAGATAGTTTTGTTTCTGTTTGGATAGGAATGAGTGGTGTGAGATCCACTTGGGGAGTAGTGATAGGACTTGGTCTCCCCTGTGCTGTAAGGGAAGATCCAAGCCCATTTTCTGGTGGAGGACATTTAAAGCCCTCTTGCTTTAATGGGGAAGTTATAAAATACCCTTGGTCAGAGGAGGCAGGACTCAAGCTCACTTCAGCAGATATGGATTGCTTAGGGTCGTTCTGGGGAGAGGGAAAACAGCCTTGGCTCTCTTCATGAGAGGGTATAGCTCTCCAGTCATCTTTGTCAGCTGTCAAAGGTGTTAAACTCCTCTGGGGAGAGGGGGTAGGACACATTCCATTTTGAGAAAATGAGCAATCAGTGAGCACCCCTTTTGGAGAAAAACATTTGGAGCCCTCTTTGTCTAATGGGGCCTGCTGTAAGCCCCCTTGATCAGAAGGGGCTTGTCTAAAACTCTTTGGTAGAGAATTGGAATGATTGGTGACCCCTCGGCTAGAGGATGGACTTTTGAAAACCCTTCTGGAAAAGGAGACATGTTTGATTTTCCTTTCAGCAAAAGGGAGAGGTTTCTGGGATGCCTGGGAAGATACGGGCTTCCCCATAGACCCTTGATCACATTGGGTTCCTCCCAGAACCTCTCCGGTGGATAGGGATGTCCCTGAGCATCTTGGGACGAAGTGGAGTATCCCAGAGCTCCTTGGGTAGGGGGGAAGGTTCAGAGAACCTGAAGGGAATTGTGGGGGAATACCAGTCCACGTTGGTCAGTGGAAGAGGTCAGCAGAAGACGGAACAGACACTCTGTCATCCTCGTTGACCTTTTCACTGGCATCCCCAGCACAGTGTCTTGGAGATGTTGCAGACACTCTGGTGCCCGAATGGTCAAAGTCCATAGGTTCTTGAAACACAGTAGACATATCCAGGCTTCTTTACACCTTCCCAGGTCTGTGCACAGAAGTTGAGGCCACTCTTTTTCTGGTAGCAGGAGGTAAGACAGATGGTCTGGGTTCCCTGCTCAGTGGGTTACTCCTGCAGTCAGGAACCCCTGGAAGGAGTGGGACTTGTCCTTCCTTGATCTCTTTCAGCTCCTTTAAGGGGTCCAGAGTCTTCTTACTGGATGTAGTCTTTCTAAGAGCTCTAAGACTCCGCAGACTATCTGCAGTACCAGTGTAGGGAATTTTGGCTATTTTGTTTTTATAAGGCTTTTGGCACCGGAACTTGTGCCAAGCCAGTCGAAGCATCCCCGGAGGTGCAAAGTCCCTCGGGAATTTGGTGCTGGTCAAGTATGTCTCCCATTGGGGTGCGCTGCCATCAATCCCTTGGGAGACACTGAAGGGGGTCCCAGGCCATCGGCCTCTGAAAGGGGTTCCAGGCCTATGAGGCAAGCGCTTCCCCCATTGGGATAGGATGTCATCATCACATTGGGGGACCCAGAAGGGGGACCCTGGACGGGGTCCACTGAAAGGGGTCCCAGGCCGGGGAGGCTTGGAAAACTGTGGTCTCTGGTCAGAGTGTGGTGGACCAGCTGAGGCTCGCTGGCCTCTCTTCACAGGTTTGGCCATTTAGCCAATAAAGTAGTTGAAAAATAAAAAGGGAAATTACCCCTCTCAAGGGGCAGCGAATGTACTTGCCAATGGTGACTCTCGGCAAGCAGCAGCAAAGCAATATCCTCAGAGAGAGGCTCTCCTTCCTGAGAACTGTGGACACGTCTGGTAGCAGAAGCACACAGTACTCGAGTGACAGTTGGCCTCAGAAATCAAACAGAGCTCAAGAGCTGCACTTGGAATGGATGTCCTCTGGCCTGCACCGGCCAGTCCCCAGCTGTCTCAGCTGGCGGTTCTGCGTGCACTAGCCAGGCAAATATCCAAGCTTTCTGAATAAGGAGGGCACCTTGGACCCTCTCTTCTTCATTATAGTCGAAAGTGCTAGGTAGTCTGGTGCTCACTGTCGGTGACCAGGACATGGACTAATGAAGAGGCAACATGATTGGGAAGGAAAAGGGTGCTTGGGAAACTTTGCTTTCGGGTTCCCCTACACAAGTCTGGGCCCGTTGTCAGTAGGTCGTCAGTGTTGCAGTTAGGTCCCTTTGAGCCTCATAAATGAATGAGAAAGTGTGATCCACGCGTTTGCTTCTCACAGACTGTGGGGGCCAGGCAATCACTGGTTGTGCTAGGGAAAGAATAAGTAATAGTGCTTGAATAGAGCAGAGGATGTCTGGAACTGATACTACAAATGGTATTCTGTATTTTAAGGATGGCCTGTCCTGGGATTTTCTAGTATGTTGGTGACAACTTCTGTGAACGTCATCCTGTATGCTGAAATGCATCTATAGACTGCTTAATAGTACTTACTGCAGTGCTATTATTATATAAATGTTAGTATGTATGTATATGTATTAAAATAAGGATAAGAAAAAATAATATTCTTATACTACAAAAGCAAGTTGTTTGTCAAATACTTTTATCTGCTTTTGGCTAAGTTCACCAATTCAGAACAGACACAGTTGGACTCCCTTATGTAGCCCTTATGGCCTTAAGCAATTGCTTTGTCTCGCTTTACATGTTGGGTGCTATAACATTTACATATTTGATTGTTTTGGAAGGTCATACAATTTTCCTGAAGGCACAATATGGCTAATGGCTCATATTAGTAGCTCTGCATGGGCCATTCACTTCCATTCTAATGATGAAGCTGAAGTATAATTTTGGAAACCCTTAGACAAGTTGATTCTTTGAAAGGTCATGTTTATTGAGCATTTGATATACCGAGAAAGTGCAAATTTGAGGATATGGATGAAGATGTTATCTTACTGATAGAGAAACTTGCTTTGCTTGTTACGTTTTTGCAATTTTACTTTGAGAACTTTTTGTTCTTGCTGGATGAAAGGTTCTTGTTTATTTATGTCAGTGCTATACCTGATTTTTGTGAGGTATTTCTGTCTCCCTTTGGCTACACAGACAATATGGCTTCAGAAGCATTGGGGGCACTTTTCTATCATCTAATTATCTTCCTGTGCCATTGTCTTAGTGATTTGGCACATGCTTTCTCCTTGGAATTTTTGGAAAACTTCATCACTCTCTTTATCCCTAATTTACCTCACTAATTTCATTTTGAAAGATATATATCTCTGGGAATTTTATCGTTCACTGTGTTTATTTACATACTAGCACATATCCTAACTCTCGTATACCTTTCAACCATTTATCTGAATTTTCTGTTGGTCCCTTGAGGTCCTTTGTGACATTGAATTTACACACCAACATAATGCTTCTAGGTATGAAAATCTTAGTGTAGGCCACAATTCATAAAGAATTATGGATATCAATTTATATAATATATACCTCATGAGAATTTGCTTGGCAATTCTAATATCAGGACAAAACAGTTTTCTCAATTTAAGTTACAGTGACTGTGTTTAGTTCAGATAATCTATCAAAGGTAGTTTATACATACATGAGTGACTGCTCAAAGAATACTTAAGAGATTTTAAGGTTTCACTTTGATAAGGTTGTTCAACTGCAAGAACTTTAATGTATAATAGATTTAATAATGAAAATAACTGAATGGTATACTTTTTAGCATTTAATTCAGTAATTAACATTCTTTTTCTAAAGTGTTTATATTTTATTCATTTTGTCAGCATACAAGGAAATGAGTTTCACTATAACAATTTCATACATATGCTTTCATTGATTTATTTTGTGTGTGTGTGATGGGAATAGCCATTGTTGCCTAGGTGACTGCCCAGTTTATTTCCTGGCATGACCAAACAAGTGGATGAGCAGGAAAGACAGTAGAAAACAAAATTATTAGCTTTATCCATCCGTGCTAGGAGAAGCTTGGAGCAGGAATTCACTTAAGCAGATGTTAACAAGGATGCTAATTAGATGTTAACTAGGACATTTATATATATATATATGTTTTATTGAACACTTCTTTATAAATATGTAGAGCTGGTTTTGGAGTTAGACTATGGCTCAGTCCCTCTTCAATTCCAACCCTGTTGATAAGAGATATTTCAGAGTTTCTGTCTCAGATCAGGAGCCATGAAATGGGACAGAATAAGGATAATTATATACTTGATAAACTTTCTTTGCTTTTCCTCATATCTGTGTCTTTCTTTATATGTCAGTATATGTCCTTGTTGTTAATGTTTAAATTTCCCATAACAAGCAACAAATTTTCCTACAGTAATCTTTGAAGTTTCCAGGATGAAGATGGGACCCCACAACATCAACTCAATCTGGTTTTTATGATGTCACGAATATTTTGTTTTAAGCGCTAATTTTAGACCTTTTTTTTTTTTTTGGTACCAACTGCACGAGACAATTTCGAATGGTGCACATTTTTGACAACACTCTGGCTGGACCTTCTCGAAGCGCTCAGGGACTTATTACAATTTTATTAGGACAAAGGTTAATTTAGGAATTTTACCATCATTTGCTTTCACGGGAGCCCCTAAGAAGAACGTCGCCCCCATGTCAGCTTGAAGTAATCTTAGAGGACGGCGTCCCCTCTCCCAACAGAGTTTTCCCTCAGGGTTAGGTGATGGAGGAAGGACATTGGTTAATTATAATAAAGAAACTGCCTCGGCCCTCATAGGACAGAAAATTAGGTAGGCGGAGTAGACAGAAGAGAATTCTGGGAAAAAGAAGCTTAGAGGAGTCGCCATGATGCTCCCCACTCCAGACAGACGCAGTTAAAATCCTCTCTGGTAAGCCAGCTCATGGGCTACACAGAATTAGTAAATGGGTTAGAACAATATGTAAGAGCTAACCAATAAGAAACTGGAACTAGCCGGCCAGGCAGTGTTTGAAAAAATACAGTTTCCGTGTAATTATTTCGGGGCATAACCTAGCTGCGGGCGGCCGGGTGCCGGGGGACGCGCCCTGCCCCGCTCCTGTTTCAACAGATGGGCGCCCAGACGTGATGGGCTAAATCCACTTAAAAACCTGAGAGGGGCTTAAAAAGGAGAAGAGAATTTAAGACAGCTTTTTGCTGTTTCTGGGTTGCGTACCGCAAAGAAATTGTCTTGACTCGGCAGCAGGAAAAAACTGGCTGTTTTAAAATGCCGGCTTTCTGGGCTGTGCCGCCATCGCCGATCTCAGTCTGGCTTCTGCGGGGAGACAGAACTTTTGAATAGAGCATTTGGAGTAAAGTGCTACGGCTTGCTTGATGGCAAAGTGGACTGCTGTGTGCCTGGAACTGTGTGTGGCTCAGGGACACCAAATGGCTCTGAGGCAAGACTGGCTCAGCTCCGCCATGCTGAACTGAGCTGGTCTCAAGCAGGAACTACCGTAATTACTGTGATAACAGCGCAGTTAAGGTTTATCTGGGCAAGACAAAGGCAGTACCTTATTAACTGTACATGGTGCAACTTAAGTTTTTAAGAAGTGCTTAACATTTTAAGAAATGCTCCTGGATAGTAAAAAAATTACAGATTCACAGTAAAACAGATTCAGACATAAAAGACCTTTATGGATCACAATGTTGGATGAGTGTACGTAGGCTTGAGAGAGAAAAAAAAATATAGAGAGAAAGAATAAAGTTAATGTCTTAAAAAAAAAGGGTAAAGTCTTTAAAGAGACAGAATACAGAATTACAGATAGTTATAGATTAAGAGAAATAAAGAAAAATAAGCCACGTAAAAATGGAAAATTCACAGAGAGTCTGGATTATGTACATTGTGTTTTCTTTAAAATTTTTGACTGTGAAGGAGCTAAATACAGAGAGACATTTCATTATATGGGCTACTAAGCTGAACCTGCACATATGTTCTAAAGGTACCTTGACTTCAGAATTTGGATCTAAGGTTATGATGCTTTGGAAAAGGTCTTCTTTTGTTTTCACAGAGGACCAGACCCTGTGGATTTCTTCTATTCCGATTTGGTATGATAGACCACGCTCTCCTGAAAGGTTGCTGTGAACACCCTCAAAAAATTGCTTTGCTCAATTGCCAACTGAGATGAAACTAGCACACAGGTTATATCATGAACGACCTAATTAACGACGCCCCTAATCAGCAGGAAGCAGTTTGGAGAGAAAAAACTACGCCCATGTTCCCAAATATTGTTTATAAATGTTCTTTTACATTTAAAGGGGAATATGATATAGATATGAATAGTTTGCATTGGTATGGATTTTATGGTCAATTTTGTTATATGTATATGTATTTTTGAACTTGATTAAGGTATTGTGATTGTGTAGTTCATTTAAAAATGTAATGTATAATTAGGAAATATAGGTTGTTAATGGATAATCATTGATAATAGTCAAGCTTGTAGTCATGTTAGTTAGATTTTCTAAATATATAGAGATATATTTCAGTTAGATAGGCATTCTTCATATCTTTCAAAGGCTACAGAATATGGCATTTGTTTTAATAATTTAGGGCTTTTCATGACAATGAGACACGTCTGCTCCTGGCAGCACCAATCTACTTCAAAAGGAAGATGGGCATCGAAGAGGATCCTTATGGAGTTGGATAGTCATTTGGGCAAGAAACTGTTCTTGCCTGGACTGTTGCATAAACTGGACACAGAGAACCCGCAGAGAGAGGACTGCTGGACTTGCCTAAAGGTGAGATGAACTTTCGGGGTTCCTGCTTCATGAAAGAGTCTGCGAGACATTCTTCAGGACACAGCAGAAAATGACTGAACTGTCTTTGGAATTTCCTGCTTGATGGAAATGTCTCTGGATACCATGGGCCTGTAGGCCGAAGATGGATGCCCCAACGGTACAGAGGAACTTTGGGTGACTGTCCAGGCAGCAAGATGTCTCTGTCATTTCTAGAGTTTTGGACTTCCTGTTTACTTAAGTATTATTATATCCTTCTGGAGTCTTTGATGGAGTTGAAGAATGAATAGTTATAGTTTTCCTTAGTTATGATAAGAGATAAAATAGATATAAATATTGTAACTGTAATTCTTGCTTGATAACTGTTTTGTTATATGTATTTTGCTATGTTAAGTTAAAGCCTTCTTTTTTTGTTTAAACAGGAAAAAGGGGAAATGATGGAGGAAGATTGGTTAATTATAATAAAGAAACTGCCTCGGCCCTCAGTAGGACAGAAAATTAGGTAGGCGGAGTAGACAGAAGAGAATTCTGGGAAAAAGAAGCTTAGAGGAGTCGCCATGATGCTCCCACTCCAGACAGACGCAGGTTAAAATCCTCTCTGGTAAGCCAGCTCATGGGCTACACAGAATATTAGAAATGGGTTAGAACAATATGTAAGAGCTAACCAATAAGAAACTGGAACTAGCCGGGCCAGGCAGTGTTTGAAAAAATACAGTTTCCGTGTAATTATTTCGGGGCATAACCTAGCCATGCGGGTGGCCGGGTGCCGGGGACGCAGCCCTGCCACTCCTATCTCTACAGTTAGGGACATCTTTTACTGGTTGGTTTGGGGTTGAGGGGATGGGGAGATGTTTTATGGAATTAGGGGTATGTTCAAAAAAAAAAAAAAGAAAGGGATTAACTGGTTTGATGGGATGATTGGTATTTGTGAGTTACTGTTTTTAGAAAATTGTATTGATACTGTTTCCTGTATATTGATATATTGAATATTGAATGTGAGTGTTCCTACCTCTATTTTTGTATAAGAGTATGCTTATGTACATTTCTACCTCTGATACTATTTATGTAATAACATTGTTTACATTTGATATGTAATGACATTGTTTACAGATGAAGATCATTGTCTTCATATATTGCACAGTTGTTTATTCTCTTAGTCTTCAAGTTAGATAGGTATTGAGAATTACATGTTTGTCATGTTTATTTTTAGGTTAATCAGGTCTTCTAGTTACATAGAGATTATATTCAGTATAGTTAGTATAATCTCCAGCCTCTTTAAAGAGCTGTAGAGAATGGCCTTTAATCTAACCTAGAATTCTGTTCCAACGAGACACAATTACTCCTGGCAACGCCACTCTACTCCCGAGAGAACGTTGAGCACCAAAGACACTCCACTGGGAGCTTGTCTTCTTGGCAGAACTGGCCTTTGGGTTAAGAAAAGCCCATACCTCATCTACTGACAAAGTTATGAAACAGGATTGTTTTATCTTGCCAAGACAGGGTAGGATAATTCTAAGAAAGTTCCTTGCATTTGATAATGGTATGTCAGTTATGTTAGGCCTTAGCCAAAGTTGGTTGACTCAACATTGCGAACGAGAATTTAGGTGATTGCCCAGGTAGTCAGTTGTCTCTGTCATTTATGGCACATTTTGGATATCTCTCATTTGTTAAATAATATTCCCTTCTCAGATCTTTGACGGAGTTGAAGATTATATAATTGTAATTACTCTCTACATTATTTAGAGTCCTTGAGATAGAATGTCTGGTAAAACTTTTGTTCTCAATATTGTTTGTTATATTTATTATTTGTTATTATTGTTTATAGTTGTATTTGGTTTAGTTCTGTCTTATTTAGACAAAAAGGGGAGATGTAGTGATAAGCCCGCCCATTGGGGGCGGGCTTGCCTCGAGCGAATGTTTACTGATAAATTGGGTGCACAGAAGCGGCGGGCCCCTTCCTGTTTTCTGTGCTCCGCAGGAACCTTGGTTGCGTGAGTCTGGCTTTTGCATTAAAGTTGTATATACTTATCACAATTTGTCTGCATTAATCTAAACCGCCACAGTTAATGGATATTCATTAATAATAATCAAGCTTCTAGTCATGTTAGTTAGATTTTCTAGATGTGTGTAGATATATTTCAGATAGACATTCTTCATATCTTTCAAAGACTACAGGATATGGCATTTTAAAAGTTTTAATAACTTTCCATGACGATGAGACACGCCTGCTCCTGGTAGCACCAATCTACTTCAAGAGGAAGATAGGCAGTGAAGAGGCTCCTTATGGAGTTGGTTAGCCATTTGGGCAAGAAACTGCTCTTGCCTGGACTATTGCATAAACTGGACACAGAGAACCCTCAGAAAGAGGACTGGTGAACTTACTTAAAGGTGAGATGATCTTTCGGGGTTCCTGATTCATGAAAGAGTCTGTGAGACATTCTACAGGGCACAGCAGATAGTGACCAAATGCCTTTGAAATTTCCTGCTTCGTGGAAGAGTCTGCTGGATACTATGGGCCTGTAGGCCGAAGATGAATGTCCCAATGGTACAGAGGAACTTTGGTTGACTGTCCAGGCAGAGAGATATCTCTGTGATTTCTAGAGTTTTGTAAACTGCTTATTTCTCATTTACTTAGGTAATATTATAGCCTTCTGGAGTCTTTGATGGAGTTAAAGAATAGATAGTTATAGTTTTCCTTTGTTATGATGAAAGATAAAATAGATATAAATATTGTAACTCTAATTCTTGCTTGATAACTGTTTTGTTATATGTAATTTTACTATGTTAAAGTGAAAGCCTTTCCTTTTTGTTTAAACAGAAAAATGGGAAATTATGTGGGAAGGTCATTTGTTAATCTATTGTTTCATTGATTAATCAATAAAGAAAACTGCTTGGCTTGATAGGTCAGAAAACTAGTTAGGTAGAGTAGACACAAACAGAATGCTGGGAAGAAGGGAAGTGAGCCAGACACCACGCCTCTCCTCTCCAGAGCAGATGCCATGGAGCCAGACACCAGGTCAGACATGCTGCATCTTTCCCAGTAAGCCACCACTTCATGGTGCTACAAGATTATTAGAAGTGGGTTAAGCAAGATGTGAGAATTAGCCAAGAAGAGGCTAGAGCTAATGGGCCAAGCAGGGTTTAAAAGAATACAATTTGTGTGTTGTCATTTCGTGGCATAAGCTAGTCAGGCAGCGCGAAGCTGGGTGGCAGGAAGCGGCCCACCACTCCTTCTACAGGAATAAAACTAGAAAATGAAGCATGAGAGGAGAAAAGAGATCTACAGGGGTAAAATTAAAAAGTGTAATAGAATACATATGACATAAAGACATAAAGGGGTGTTTACTAGTTACTGTGTTATTACTGAGATAAAACACATTAACCAAGGCACTTGTGGAATGTAGAAGTTATTTGTCTTATGGTTCCAGAGGGAAATGAGTCCATCAAGGTGGGAAAGTATGGCAGTGATCAGCAAGCATGGTACCTGGAATAGGAGCTGAGAGCTCACATCTCAAACCACAAGTAAGAGACTGAGAAAGTGAACTTGAAATGGTGTGAGTCTTTCAGCTTTCAAAACAACATACCCCTAGGGACATAATTTCTTTAGGAAGGTCATGCCTCCTAAACACCCCCAAACAACCAAAAACTAGGGACCAAGTATTGAAATGCCTGAGACTATAGGAGGCATGTCACTCACTCATACCACCACAGGATGACTATTGAGGGAAGCACTGAATCAGTAGGAGGGAGTCATGGGATCTGGGATGTCACTACAGGAGGAAGAACAACATGGAAAAGGGAAGAGTGGAGAGATGGCTTAGCAGTTAAGGGACCTGGCTGCTCTTCCAGAGGACCTGGGTTTGATTTCCAAATCCACGTATTGTCTCACAATTATCTGTAACTCCAGTCCTAGTGGGATATGATACCCTCTTCTGACTTCTACAGGCACCAGGCATGTATGTGGTGCACAAACATATGTGCAGACAAAATACCCATACACATAAAAATAAATAGGAAAAGGGAGTGAATGAAAATTCCATAATGAATCTCACTTTGTATGCTAACTTTTAAGCCTCATAAAGCATGTGTATGTTCAGCATCTGCATATTTGTATAGTGTAATTCTTTTGGTCCCTGCCCTAGCCACGCCCACTCCCATAACCTCTGACCCGCCCATCGCCATCTTGGGACCCTCTCTTCTCTTTCTGCTTCCTTGGTGTGCGCACGCGTTTTCTCTGTCTCTCTCTTCTTTTATCTCTCCTCTCTCCTTTTATCTCTTTTCTCTTTCTTTCTCCCTCTTTCTTAATAAATACTTATGGCTATTTCCTCTGTTTACGTGTCTGTTACCTGCCGCCACCGTGGGCACGGCGCGTGCCCTCCTGTAGCCGCTTTCCCATGGTGGGCTCCGCCAACCCGCCCGGGAATCGCCAGCCCGCCCGGTTTGTAGCCGCTCTCTCATGGCGGGCTCCGCCAACCCACTATGGAAATCGTTTTTTAAGAATAACAATTGGTGCCGCGTGACTCCCGAACTGGGTTCTTTTCCACTTCGCCGGCCTACGACCCACGTGTTCCCTGGATGCAGCTCCTCCAAACAACAGATCAACTAATCGTGAGTGTCCCAATCTCGGCCAGCTTAACCATCTCTTCTAACTCAAGGGTTTGACCGTTGAGCTCCTGGCAACCCTTCAAGGTTTTTAGGGATTGGGGAACCTCCAACCGCGGGCCTTCAGGGCCTCGGTTCCCTTCGCTGGCATTCAATTCGGCTTGTCTCCTGTGTGCCTGAGACTGCTGGCCTTAGCCCCTCAGCTCACCCGCGCCTGGAGGCCCGGGATCTCCAGTTCTTCTTCTTTTCCTTTTTTCATTGCTTTTCTATCTTCTTTTCGTAACTGCTGCTACGGTGCAGCACGCCGCTATGGTGCGGCCTGACCTTGGCTGAATCCCTCCTGCCCAGGAATCACCCTCCCGTCGGAGGCTCGAGTCGATTCAGCCAGGTTATAACACCCCCCCCCCATGGAATCGGACGCCTTTTTATAGGGCCAGCGGGTGTTTGTGCCATCTGCATCTCGCCTTAACGGGGAGCCGTTCTCGTTGTAGGCTTAAGGTGCCATGGTTTTTGCGGGTGTTTGCACGGCCTTGACCACAGGAGCCAATCCATCCAGACCTATCACTCTGGCTTCATCTTTTAATGCCTTACACTTATCAGTTTTTGTCCAAAATGGCCCCATTAAACTATACATGGCCGTTTTTCGGTTCCAGCCTTTTGCCCCTCCCCTCTGCGGCTTTTGTTGTGGCTTGGCGGGCTTTCCAACTGAGCAGACTACACGTGGCGGTCGCCATCGTGGCTAGAGGCCAGATGGGTCAGGTGACCTTTTCGCCATCTTGGCTGAGGGCCAGATCACGTGACCTCACTCTCCTGGTTTTAACCTGCTTCTTCACTCAATTTTCACTAAACTCCTCATGCTAACTCTGTTAAATATGTTTTGAGCAATGGTCAAATGCCTTTGATAGGGCCCATCAGAGGCATCCACGTTGCCCAATTCTTGTTCACTCTCTGTATGTATAATGATTGTTTATTACATCTCATTTCAGACTACAAAACATGAGTCTTGTATTTTAAACTGGTATGTACCTTTAAGTCTCTTAAGCTGTTCTTTACCATTGTCAGTTTTGCCGCTAACCTTATATTTCAAGCAGCTTTTCCCTCTATCTTTTTACAATTGTAAATCTTACCTGTTGAGAGCCAATTTGGTCAAGCTCAGACCCAACTTTCCAAACAAATTCTATACTATAGTTATACCTGATAAACAGCCCTCAACTGCTCAGGGATCTGGGGAATGTGATATTTAAGTGTTTGATTATTAAAAAAACTTTTCACAACAAAAAGAGGTTGGCTCCTAGCAGCAGCTTTCTGCTCCCTCCAAAGAAGACAGTCACGCGCAGAACAACGTCCTTCTGCATCTCGCCTTGACTGCAGAGCGCTGACTATTGGGAAAACCTGCCTTTCATCTAAACTAAAGACCTCTAGACGTGGACGGAATCACCGGAATCGACAGCCTAGCTGCTCAGGTCAAGGTAGGCCTGTCTTCCTACAGATTTCTTAGCCCACAGGATCTTCTGGAGCCTGGCAGGCCCTGCGCTAAACAGCAAAGCTCAAGTGCAACCTTCAGCGACCATGGAGGACCCAAAAAGAGTAGCTCTAGGTGCCAACCAAGTAAGTTCTCTGTCATTTCTTAGTCAGTAACTCAAGTAAAATCCTATCCTTCTCAAAGATCTCTGACAGTCTGACAGCTGAGAGGTTTTGCCAGGTTGAGGTTTTACAAGGTGACCTCACCAAACAAATTTCAAACCAAATTTATCTCTTATGCTACAGTCATTATATGTCTAAAACTTCTGTTTTCTCAAACCCAAGGAGTTCTCGTGAGTTCCAGGGAGCCAAATTAAAGAATCTACCTTAAACAGGTCAGATACACCCCCCTTGATTCCCTGGTCCTAAAATTTTTTTCCAAATTAAAAAATCCACCTTAAACAGGTCAGATACATCCCCCTCGATTCCCTGGTCCTAAAATTTTTTTTACCTTAATTTAACTTTGTTCTTTGTTCTGCCAATACCTTAGGGACACCAGACATTCCCATGCCACAGACATCGGTCAAAAGCAAAGAGACCAGCTATGCCAGGATGTTCCCAGCACCCCAGCCTTCTCTCGCACCCCCCCAAAGACGACGCCCACAATCAGCCGGAAGCAGTCTTGAGAATTCGCTGCCCCAATTCCTTCAAACTAAAGTGTCTAATTTGCTTTTTATCAAAAGCAAGATGTGGGAATGTAATTCTTTTGGTCCCTGCCCTAGCCACGCCCACTCCCATAACCTCTGACCCGCCCATCGCCATCTTGGGACCCTCTCTTCTCTTTCTGCTTCCTTGGTGTTGTACGCATTTTCTCTGTCTCTCTCTTCTTTTATCTCTCCTCTCTCCTTTTATCTCTTTTCTCTTTCTTTCTCCCTCTTAATAAATACTTATGGCTATTTTCTGTGTTTACGTGTCTGTTACCTGCCGCCACCGTGGGCACGGCGCGTGCCCTCCTGTAGCCGCTTTCCCATGGCGGGCTCCGCCAACCCGCCCGGGAATCGCCAGCCCGCCCGGTTTGTAGCCGCTCTCTCATGGCGGGCTCCGCCAACCCACCACGGGAATCGTTTTTTAAGAATAACATATAGTTTCTGTGGTTTTTTTTTGTTGTTGTTGTTGGCTTCTATTTTTATTTCCTCTATGTTTTATGTAATAAGCTGTATTTATTGTTTTTCATTTGTTAAGGTCTAATTTGCAGAGAAAACCAACACATGTATATTTTAGAAGAGATTCCATGGGGTGCCAAGAAGAATGTGTATGCCATTCCAAATTACGAAAGTATTCTGTAGGTATCTGTTAAATCCAATCTATGTATCACCTAGTCCAGATCCGACATTTCTTTGATAATTTTAGTTTATACGATGTGATGTTTTAGGTGGATTGCCAACAGGATGTATAATAAAGAAAAGGAGCCTATGGGCATGCCTTTGTGGGATTTTCTAGATTATGTTATCATCTATGTGTGTCTGTTGGGATATATTGGGGGGGGGTGTCTGTGTTGGGAGGTGGGCTCTGAGATCATAGAAATGTCAAATGGGCCACTCAGAACAAGGGTACTGCAACTTCCATATGGTTTCCACAAAATTCTCTCATCCATCAAGAGGCATGTAAAAATACCGGCCACCCCACAAACACGCATCATGTACTGGACCACTGTGTGCTTATGACCACATGAGTTGGAACTGAAGGATGGAGCCTTAAATGTCTTCACCTATGTGCCAATGTGCCATATGTCTTTAATCCCTGTGTTGACTAACAGAACTGTTACACACTGTGACCTCTGAGCCACTTCTTATGGCCTCTCCCAGGACTTGTTTCCTGGCCAGGGATAAAGTATAAACCAAATCAAACCAAACACACACACACACACACAACATCACCGAGATTCTGTTTCCTGTGATAGAGTCTCAGAGATTGGCTGGCACAATGTGCATAAAAGAGCTGAAGTGAGCAGGCCATGTACCCACTTGTCATGCCTTCCACTTTCCTGGCTGCCTGGTGAACCAGTCTTACTGAGGAGAAAGCAGTATAAAAGGAAGTGTGGTCCCACATCCACCCCTCCTCCATCCAAACCATCCCATTCCCTCAAGATCTCCCCTTCTCCCTTCTCTCTCCCCATCTCCCCTCATCCCCACCCAACCGCATCCATGTGCTCCCAACCCCTGTTTGGCAATCTTGTCCATTTCCAATGTCCAGGAGGATAACTATGTTTTTCTTTGGGTTCACCTTATTTAGCTTCTCTAGGATCACAAATCATAGGTTCAATGGCCTTTATTTATGGCTAGAATATACTTATGAGGGAGTACATACCATATCTTTCTGGGTCTGGGTTACCTCACTCAGGATAGTGTTTTCTATTTCCATCCATTTGCATGCAAATTTCAAGATGTCATTGTTTTTATACCGCTGATTAGTACTCTAATATGTATATATTCCACACTTTCTTCATCCATTCTTCCATGGAGGGGCATCTAGGTTGTTTCCAGGTTCTGGCTATTACAAATAATACTGCTCTGAACATAGTTAACAAATGCTTTTGTAATATGATAGGGCATCTCTTGGGTATATTCCCAAGAGTGGTATTGATGTCCTGGGGCTGTTATCCCAATTTCAGAAACAGCCACACTATTTCAAAAATGGTTTGCACAAGTTTGCATTCCCACCAACAATGAATGAGGGTTCCTGTTACTCCACATCCTCTCCAGCATAGGCTATCATTGGTATTTTAAAGGGAGCCATTTTAGGGTTGGCAAGAGACTTGACTCTGGAGGGGTTCCCAGGTGTCTAAGGAGATGTCCCCCTTGTTCTTGGGCAGCAGAGGAGAGCATTGCCTAAACTGGCCTTATCCTATAGCCACACTGATGATATCTTACATATCACCATAAACATTCATCTGGTGATGATAATAACAAACCCACATTGGAGCACTGGACTGAGCTCCCAAGGTCCAAATGAGGAGCAGAAGGAGAAACATGAGCAAGGGAAGTCAGGCCCATCGCCGGTGCGTCCACTCACGGAGACAGTGGGACTGATCTAATGGGAGTGATCACCAAGGCCAGTTGGACTGAACTGATGAGCATGTGATCAAGCGGACTCTCTGAATGTGGCTGATGGTGGAGGATGATTAGAAGCCAAGGACAATGGCACTGGGTTTTTATTCTACTGCATGACTGGCATTGTGGGAGCCTAGTCTGTTTGGATGCTCACCGCTTCCTGGATCTGATGAGGGAGGAAGATTACTTCCCATGTAAAGCCTACTGCTCCTTGAACTGGAGGGAGGGGGGGTGGAGGGAAGTGTGAGGAGGGATTAGAAATTTTCAATAATAAAATAAAATAAAGGGGGGTATGGTAGGAAGTAGTCTCTAGGTGGGTGGGTGACCTTGGTGGATGATACTCTGTAGCTTCAGCGGGTGGACACTGTTTATGGGCTCCGTGGCCATTGGCAGAGGGGGGGTATGGGTTCCTGAGCCAAGGCCTCAGCTAGCTTGGGGAGGAGATACCCGGGTGTCTCTCCTAGGCCTCAGATGAGGGGGGCTCCTGGTCTTCCTCGGTCCCTGAGAGGTTAGGAAACTTGTGACATGCAATCAACCTTTCCCAGCTATATCTCTGACTTGTATAATTCTGTATTAACAGTGGGGGTCCTGAGCTCCTCCTGTGTCCTCAACATAACAAGCTGACAGGGTTGTCTCCTGAGTCTGTGGCACAGGTTCACTTCTGGTAGCTGAATCAGTACTAAATTGTTTAATCTTCCTGACCATACAACCAGTGCAAGGATACTCAGGCCTGGAAACACGGGCCACAATTTTGCCTGCCCCTACCCCCTTCCAAATGCAGGAATCCAGCAGAAGGGGTAGAAGTGGAAGCGTGCAGGACAGAGTCAGCTTCCCATTCATCAGTGAAGGGTCAGGATAGGGTACCACACCGTTATAATCTTCCATGAACCTCCCTGCTCCAGCATAGAGACGAGGACCTGTATCTCTCCCCATGGACCCTGGTACATGTTTCTGTGACTCTCATTTAATTACTGGGAATTTTATATGTCGTTGCAATCGCAAGGTTTAGGAGTTGGGACTAAAACCAGGGCACAATGGACATGCTACCCAAGGAAAAGAAGGCTACCAGCAAAACTCCAAAGCGCCCGAGGGATTATCCCAATTATCAATCTGATGATGACTTGAAGCTCAGTGTTCCCCAAAGGCTAGGTACAATCAGAGGGTTTTGTGAAAGGCTGCACCTACCCCAGGGGACAGTTTGACTGATGTCTTGGCAGGTGGTGCTTAAGGGCAGCTCAGACCCAGGATCATTGCTTCAGATACTTAGCTCCTTCACAGTCACAAAATTTAAAGAAAACACAATGTACATAATCCAGACTCCGAATTTTCCATTTTTACGTGGTTTATTTTTCTTTATTTCTTTTAATCTATAACTATCTGTACTCTATTTAAAGACTTTACCCCCTTTTTTAAGGGCATTAACTTTATTCTCTCTTTTTTTTTTTCTCTCAAGCCTACATACACTCATCCAACATTGTGATCCATTTAGTGGTCTGAATCTGTCCTATTGTGAATCTGTATTTTTTTTTTTTTACTATCCAGGAGCATTTCTTAAAATGTTAAGCATTTCTTAAAAACTTAAATTGCACCATGTAGGGGTAATACAGTACTGCCTGTTTACTGCCAGTCTAATCCTTAACTGTGCTGTTGTTATGGTAATTATGATCGTTCCTGCCTGAGGTCAGCACAGTTCAGCATGGAGCAGCTGCTCCTGCCTCAGAGCCATTTGGTGCTGTGCACAGTTCCAGGCATACAGCAAGTCCACACTGGGGCCACACTCAGCAGTTTAATTCTGAGACTGAGCGTGTGGCACAGAAACTCTTTTCATCCAAGTTACAGCCAAATCTGACATGCAGAGCACTGCGCAATCTGAAAACACATCTCTGTATGGCAGCAGGATTGTGCCGTGCTCTTCCACCTGCCTAAGCCTGATTCTGCCATCTGCCCAGGTGCAGGCAGGGAGCGCTGAGCCATCTGCACCCTCTCAGAGCACTCTCCTAATCCCAAGCAGGAACACAAACATCCAGTCCCATAAAAGCCATTGAAATGCTTTAAAGCCAGAGTTTGCACTGGCGGCGCAGCCCCAGGAAGCCGAGCTTTAAAATGACCAAGGCTTTTTTTTTTTTCCTACTGCTATTGCTGAAACCGGAAATCTCTCTACAACACGCCACCAACAAACAGCAAAAATCTGTGTTAAACTCTGTTTTTTTTCTTATTTCTAAGCCTCAGGTTTTTAACTGGATTTAGTCCATCACGTTGGAGCGCCACTCTGTTGTGATAGGAGTGGCGGGCTACATTCCCGTCACCTGGCTGCCCGCACGGCTAGCTTTATACCTGAAATAATTACACGGAAACTGTATTCTTTTAAACACTGCTTGGCCCATTAGTTTTAACCTCTTATTGGCTAGCTCTTACATATTGATCTAACCCATTTCTAATAATCTGTGTAGGGCCATGAGGCAGTAGCTTACCCAGGAAGATCTTAACCTGTGTCTGTCTGGAGTGAGAGAATCATGGCAACTGCCTGACTCGACTTCTTTCTCCCAGCATTCTCTTCAGTTTACTCCACCTACCTAATTTTCTGTCCTATCAGGGCCAAGGCAGTCTCTTTATTTAACCAATGAAATTAACACAAAACAGAAGACTCTCCCCCATCAGGTTGCCATTTGATTTTTATACATTTCTTCACTTTTTAAACTCAGGAAATGGAAATGTTCCTAACAATGAAGAGGTATGGGTGTTTTGCGTAGTAGAGAGTGAGTGGGGTGTGTATTACTGGGTGGAGTGGATAACAGAATCTCCATTTTAAAACTACTCTCTATTTGTTTCAGCATGTGCTTTTGGTGTTTTGAATTAATTTAGGTTTTTTGGATTTTTGAAGTTGCTTTTCTTAGGATAACAGTGCTCATGAGAGTCCTTTCATACAACAGTTATAAACTGTGAATGAGCTGGTTAGTAGAAAACAAAAGAAAGTACTTTGCCCCACACCACGGGCCCTACACCAGTGAGAAGTGTGAGGTTGATTCCTTAACCTCATACACTTTACACTTTATTAACTATTAGCTACAGATTATGAATGGACCAGTATCTTTACAAAGTGACTAAATTTTAAATTCTTTTCTAGAGCCAAGAACATTACTGTGAATTCCTACTTTTTTTTTTGACAGATCTCTAGAGACACTTTGAATAAAAAAATATGTTGAAAACCTTTTTCTGTTTGATGCTGATAAAGAGATTGTACAACGAAGAGACCCACATATTTTTACTAGATATATAAAATATTTGTATCGTGGCAGGAATGTTATGTAAGTACTGAAAGTAGTAGTGAAAGCTGTTGTCTGTAGGTCCTTGATATAAATTTATGCAATGAATACAGCTTTGCTATTAGTGAAATATTATGGATTCCAGTACTTATGGGAAGGCAGGTGTTATGAAGTCTAAAACAATAATTTAATTTTTCTGTATTTAATATATGCCCCCCATGAGATTGTTTTTATGAGAAAATACGATGTCAAGGTATCATGTGTGACAGTACTTAAAACTAGCATTCACATTGTGTATCCATATGATTTTAACAGTTTTTAAAATAAAATATATTTGTGTTTTTATCAAATGTATCCTAACAAGATTCCGTCCTAAAAGCATCCTTTGAAAAGAAGACTATTTGATGAGTGTTTTAGTTTTGTGTTTTTGCTGATTCTGAGGAGGAAATTAAAGGTTTGTCTTTGAACATCTTATATACATGTTAAGAAAGTAGAAACCATTTTGGCTTGGAATTTTCTTATCTCTAAAACAAATGGCAAAATACACACTGACACACACACACACACACACACACATGGGTAAATAGGAATTCTGTTTTTAGAAATTGGAGTGTTTATAAAAGAAAGACAGTACAGTTTGCTTTTTGAAATGATGCCTATTGTCCGAATTTTAAATATTGTTGCAATATTGCTCAAACAGCATATCTCATGTTAATTTGAGTGGGAACAAAGTAATTTCCAATTTTACCTTCAAATAAAATTTTATTTCATGTATAGGGGACCTTATGAAGTCCTACGTTGCAAACAGAAAGCAGTTTCACCAAGATATAAAATCTACTATTGAATTTCTGAATAAGAAACTTCTGTGTGTTTTTAAAACACACCAGATGGAAAGGTAGTTCTTGGCTTCATTGATCTGCAAAATTTGTGCAGTTTCTTATGCTTCATTGATGCAAATGAATTCAGACTCCATTTTCTTGTTATGCCATGATTTGGATCTCCACAGAAATCTTCTATCACCTTGCTTTTGCACCTAGCAGAATTTTTTATGAGTTCTAGAACCTCAGTTTCACAGAATTGAGTTAGTGTAGAATACAGTGAAAATACCCAGTTTCTTGCCTTTCAGTTAGCCCCAGAACTGTGCTACTGTAAAATTCACTGATACTTAAGTTTTGTAATTTGCTGGCTGAATGAATGTAGGCTCAGTGCCAAAGCATTAATTATATACAGGAAAGTAAATGATATTTACTGTAAATGATTTGACTAGGTAGACAGTTTTATATTGTAGATATGAGCCTTAAATTATAATGATACTCTTACATTTTAAGTAATTTGAATAATTCTCAAATTGCAATCACCGTTTTTCTGTGAAAATCATTGTGATAATGGGAAAAGACAGTTCATTAAACTATTCTCTTATGTGAGTTCTTGAGGATGAAAGTGTATGCTATTTGCAATATATCAATTTTCTATATGAGAATCTTTATTGCACATATTTGTGTGTATAATATACTGGTAAATTTATATGTGTATATCATTCACATCTCATATATGTTTATATGAGATAATATATATCCACACGTGAGTAGAATGAGGCTCACATAATGACAGATTCTGATTGTTCTTGCAGGCATATAAGTTTTAAAGAATATTTTAGTTGAATTGAATAAATAAATCCCAACTCACATTTCCACTAGAACATTGGTATAATTTATATTATATACATTATGCAACATACCTATTATTAAACATGCAGGAACAGTCTAGGTGGATATTGTATACTTAAAGAAATTCAGGTAGGAGTGGGGTATTGCGGGAGCTCCTTCTGCACGTTCAGTCAATAGCCTTTAAGATACCAGCCCACTTTCCCATGGTCTCTTTTGCTTTAAAAAGCACCTGTAGCCTTGAGCGCTCTCTCTTCTTGCTTTGGACTCCCCTTCTGGCTAGTAGACTTTCCTGGTCGTGCAGAGGGCTGTCGTCTACGATGGTGATCTGTAAGTTTTTCCTTTAAATAAATAATCCTTTTAATAATCATAATCCCAAACTGGTGTGGGATTGTTTTGTGACTTATGCCCTAAGGGTATAGTCATTGAATTTAAGATCTGGCTCACTGTTAGGTTGAAAACCAGAGAGAAAGCAATGGAAATATTTCTTAGTAGTTCATTTCAAGAAGCTTGTGTAAATAGTAAAAGAGAAAATGTGGCCTATCCGTGCAACTCTGATAAATGTGTTCAATAGGGAATATTCATTAGTGAATTTATGATCATACAATCTAAAGTAGAGAACAGAAATCTGTATGGAAGAGTTGCTAATTGTCATATATACATTCCTATGTACCGTGTGCCTATATATGAGGAAAAATGATTCTGTAACAAAATGCAAAGACAGTGATAAAGGAGAAGCCTGAAGAAATCTTCCATAGAAACATATACTAGGAGAATAACAAAACAGGAACATATAACAACATTTAGGGCTAGATATTAATAAGTTTTTTTAAGCTTACTCTAATTCTGTAACGATTTGAAAAAGGCAAGATGGAAGGCTTTTCTAAATACAACATTTAGAATTGTTTGGGTGAATTTCAAAAGCACAAGCTTTGTGGTTTTGGGCAGAGCCAACTTATGGTGTGCTTGGCCTGCATGTGTCAGAACATAAAGGGAATGCACACAATATTAATAATTTTGTCTAGAAATCAAAGGAAACTTACAACATCTAAGTGCGATGTGGGCTCCAATATTTTTCTGTCTTAAAATAGAAATCTGCAAATCAATAGGCAGCGTTTGTGTATTGTGCCTATCATTTCTGAGGTCGAACTAAAGAAATGAAATGCGTAGTATTTTTAAGTTAGGATTTCTTAGAATGCATGCATCTGTCAATCAAGGTATATACTGTGATCATTCTCTATGCCAAGCACACGGATTATATTTTGTGGACCTATAGGTGTAAAAGACAGTGACCTCACGCTCATAGAACTGAAAGTTTGTTTGTATTGAGTTTATTGTTGGAAGTCTTGGCATACAAATTAATTGTATTCACCATAAATCCCAACGTACTGAGCCTTAAGTTTTGGTCTAACTGGAACAGATAAATACAAGTCTAATATAGACTGCTTGAAAAGGTTTGTAAAATAGCACTATGCTTGTCTATTGTCTTTGAATATTGGTCTTTTATTATAATATTTATTTATTCTTTTCTCATGTATTACATCCTGAAAGCAGATTTTTCGCCCTCCACTCCTCCTAGTCCCTCCCCACTATCTTTCCTCTCCCTCAGATCCACTCCTCCTCTGTATCTTTTTAGCAATGAGTATGCCTCCCAGGAATGTCAATCAAAGATGGCATAACAAGATAAAAAAGATTATGCTTACCCTCATATCAAGACTGAACAATGCGACCCAGTAGGAGGAAAAGGGTGCCAAGAGCAGCAAGGATGTCAGAGACGAACCATGATCCCACTGTTAGGAGTCACACAAGAACACCTAGCTATACAAACCTAAGATATATGCAGAGGACCTAGTTCAGACCCATGTGGGTTCCCTGATTGTTAGCCCATTCCAAGAGATGTTAAGCTTCAAGAGTGAAGAGGCTTCTTGAAACTGAAGGCGGTATAAAGAGGTGAATCCAGTAATCTTCAGGATTCAATGACCATGGCTTCTAGAATATCAACAGCAATGGTGATAAATGGGATATAATCTAAAGGAGAGGTTGTCATATGATTCCTACTGACTTGTAGCACGAATCTCACAAGTAGCAGTGAAATACCTCAATCATATGTTTTTCAAATACCATTTACGTTTCAATGTTTAAAGTGTGAATTTGTAAGTGAAACATCCAACCAGTAAAAGGTATTGATCTATTTTAATTTCACTTAAATACAACCCTAGAAATATGTCTAAATTTGCTTTATTTTGACCCTCTTTTCTTATTTGTGTTTTACTTGTTGGACTTTGTAAGATGGGCTTGTTCTTATGTGTATGTTGTCTGTGGTTATTTAGAAAGAAATAGAGACAAACAATTTGAAACATGAAATTGGCTGTGTAGAGAGGCAGGGCAGATCTGTAAGAAAATGAGCTAAAATAATACATCATGAAAATATATTGTATTATTTTTTAGTCCACCTATAAAATGAAAGCAATATATATAAAAATTATTATTTCTCATTTTAGTACTTACTATTATTTTTATTAATATATGTGACTTCGATGCAGGGAACTATCCTTGTGGCAACAAATATGTAGTTCTTCTTGATTATTTTTATTTCCTTCTTTTCTTCATTCCCCTATTCTCTCTCTTTTTTTGTATAGAAAGGTTCTAATGCATCATGGCAATTCTGGAACGTGGTATATAGCAGAGGATTACTGAATTTCATGCCATATTTTTGCATTTTGATTAAGCCTTTTTTCTTTTATGGTCATTGCCATAAGTAAAATTCTTAAAGAACTGAAAATATTGTTGATAATTAAATTATGATAAGCTGTTTTGAAATAATATTTGCCAACACTAGAAAGAGCCATGGAATTGGCAAAATTGGCTTTTGAATCCATATATTGATTCTAATTAAGGATGGTTATAAAATTTCTTTCCTGGTCTCTATGTTGAACTATTATAAGACACTAAAACTGGAATTACACATTATTTCATGTATTTATTTCTTGGGCACAAAGAATTACACATTATTTCATGTATTTATTTCTTGTGCTTAACTAAGTTTTGAAGTCATTGTTCTTTTCTAGAAATTTAGAGCTCAAAATTACTACTCAAAAACTAATCTGGTCACTGAGCATAAATTATTGTCATAGCTACATGTTTTTGTGCACAAAGCCCTGTATAT
This sequence comes from Alexandromys oeconomus, assembly GCA_963919705.1. Classification (NCBI taxonomy): domain Eukaryota; kingdom Metazoa; phylum Chordata; class Mammalia; order Rodentia; family Cricetidae; genus Alexandromys; species Alexandromys oeconomus. Next base: position 651,520 of record CAWTZB010000088.1, on the reverse strand, counting down.
GATCCCCAGCTATGAAAAAAACAAAGCCAAAAAAACCTAAGCATCATAGATCATTGATGCAGTCATTGGTTAGATCAGACAGAATGATAGATCTTTTTCTTAAAACTAAATTCTTATAAAATATTTCTTGGATAATTTGCTGTCCTTTAAATCAGAGTATATTATACCTTTCTCTAAAAAAAATGTTGTACATAAGTCTAAAACTGAAATTTTCAGTAGGATCTAATGGAGTATATCCTTAAAATGAAAAGTATTTGATTATTTTTTAAGTATATCCTTAAAATGAAAAGAATAAATATGTAGCTACATACATGTATGCACATATTAAATATGTAGCCAATACAATACCTTGTATTTGTCCTTACTTAGTACTGTAACATGAGGGCTGGCTTGTTGGGGTTTATGTCCTGTTCAGTTCCCCACAGCTGGCATCCCCAAAGAAAATCACACAGCGATCTCCATAAGTTTTAAAACTAGTTGGCCCATTAGCTCAGGCTTCTTGTTAACTCTTGTAGCTTATATTAACCCATTATTATCTATGTTAGCCACATGGCTTGGTACCTTTCTCAGCGGGGCAGCTCACATATTGCTTCTTCAGAGTCTGGGCAGGAGTGGGAGGAAGAGCTTCCTTCTTTCCAGAATCCTCCTGTTCTCATCACCACACCTCTACTTCCTGTCTGGTTGACCCACCTATACTTCCTACCTGGCCAATCAGCATTTATTTAAAAGATGATTGACAGAATACAGACAATTATCCCACACCATTTCCCCCTCTTTTTTTTAAACAAAGGAAAATATCCATAGTCCATATTTTGGGATTGTGGGCATAGTATTCCAGGCTACTTCCCGCTGTTTGTGGGCACTGATAATCTTATGGGGACCTAAAGAAAATTTAGAGTTATGATCAAGTCCATCCTGTGAGGCTTGATCATTTCAGGCAGCATCTTGAAACTTTTCCTGATGTAGAACTCAGACATCTGGGCCAACTGTTCCAACCAGAGATTTCTCAGGTGGTCTTCCTTGATTGAACCTGATTTTTCTTAACTCAGAATGAATCCACAGCCTCTCATTTCCTGTGGAAACAAAAGCAAAATCTCTTCTCCAAAGTAACATACCTTTTGACTTCAATTTTGAAGTCAAAGTATTTTCAAAACACCTATCTTGTATTAATTCAGCATTTATAAGCAAATATCTTTTAGCAGCTTTTGTTCCTTCTTCAGCATTCGAACAATTCAAAGAGAACATAACATACAGTATCAAGATTCTCTGTCTATTTTCCATCTTTGTGTGGCTTTATTTTAGCCTCTATTTCTTTTATTTTTACTTTTACTTTTTGAGACAGGTTCTCTATATCTTTGTCCTGGAATAACTGTAGACCAGGCTGTCCTTGAACTCACAGAGATCTGTCTGTCTCTGCCTCCTCAGTGCTAGGATTAAAGGTGTGTGCTACCATACCTTGAATTCAGAGATCTGTCTGTCCCTGCCTCCCAGGCATTGGGATTAAAGGTGTGTACCACCAAATCCTACTACTCTCTTTCTTTCTTTTTTTCTTTTTAAGGACTTTAACCTTTAGCCTGCATATATTTTTAACTCACTTTAAAACATTTAGAGGTTTTCTTCATCTTTGAATCTCTCTTTTTCTGACCACATGAGTTTTTATGGAGAGGTTAAAGCTGTGGCTTTGACGGCTGGATCCAGCTGATTTCTTAGCTTTCTAAGATTTCACCCTCATGGCGGAGGTACCGGCCAGAGCCTTGTGCACTGCCAGAACTCTATGGCATTTCAAGTCCCTGCCAGCAAGCAAGTGCAGCATTCTGCTCACAGACCACACTCAAATCCTCCATAGTCAGACTGCCTGCCTGAGTCAGAGTTTGCCCTGGCAGGGCAGCCCAGAAAGCCAGCATTTTAAAATGGTGCAGCTTTTTTTCCTGTTACTGAAAACTGAAAAGCATGTGTTCAGCTTTTCAACACCATTTAAGTGTTTCGTGCTAGGACCTCTTAAAAGAGCTGCAGGGTTTTGCACCTAAAGCTGAGTCAGAAGTGTCTCTTAGATGAGAGCACTTGCTTGCCTCTAGCAAACAGAGCAGACCCCGGAAATTGCTGCTATCAAGAACACATGCTTAATTCTTTCCCAAGCTTTCTCAGGCTTTCTGTGGATGCAGTTATCCAGTTGGGTGCCATTCTGTAAAATGAGGGCTGGCTTATTGGGGTTTATGTCCTGCCCAGTTCCCCATAGCCAGGAAACACCAAAGAAAATCACACAGAGATCTCTTTAAGTTATAAAACTGATTGGCCCATTAGCTTGGGCTTCTTGTTAACTCTTGTAGCTTATGTTAACCCATTATTCTTATCTATGTTAGCCATATGGCTTGGTACATTTCTCAGCAGGGTGGCTCACATCTTGCTTCTTCAGAGTCTGGACAGGAGTGGGAGGAAGAGCTTCCTTCTTCCCAGAATACTCCTGTTCTCATCACCCTGTCTCTACTTCCTGTCTGGTTGACCCACCTATACTTCCTACCTGGCCAATCAGCATTTATTTAAAAGATGATTGACAGAATACAGACAATTATCCCACACCAGTGTACTAATCCTGGTATGCGAGGTCCTTCTCTCTGTGTGTGTTACTTTTCTTGGTTAATAAAGAAAGTGCCTTGGCCTGTTGATAGGGTAGAACTTAGGTAGGTGGGGAAAACTAAATGGCCTACTGGGAGGAAGAAAGAAGAGTCAGAGAAACAGCATGGAGCCACATGCTTGGAATTTTACCTGGTAAGCCATTCTCATGTGCCTATACAAAGATTAATAGAAATGGATTAAATTAATGTAAGAGTTAGCCAATAAGAAGTTAGAGCTAATGAGCCAAGCAATGTTTTAATGAATACAAATTCTGTATGGTTATTTTGGGGCTAAGCTAGCTGGACAGCTGGGAAAGACAAGCAGGTCCTCCTCCAATATAAACCTATGGCAAATTTTCAGTTATATTATTACTCATATCTAATATTCACAGTTAACTTTAAGTATCTATTATTTTCTCAGAAGGAGGAGAAAAGTAAAGATCTAATAAATGAGGAAGCTTTGGTAAAGGTCACAGATATCTCTCCTAATTCACTGATTTGTTTAAGAATTGGTATGATCTTGGATGAAATATTTTTTTCATTCTTGAACCACATTTGTGGGGTGAGTTTTAAAGCACAGCCTCTGGTGGTTTTATTTACCATATATTTGCTCTGTAAGTTTTCTAGAAAGATAAAATGACGTTAATAGGCATGGAAAGAAGTATTTAATTCTCTTAATATGACCATTATATATTAAACAAATGTCACTGAGAAAGGTTTATTTAAGGAATTTGGATAAATGCCTATATCATGGAAATGAAAATTTGTCAGAATTATAGGTTAAATGTCTTTTTAGAGCAGAGGATAATGAGGAATTCAATATAAGTACTGTACCTGTAGTTCACAGTTTAATAGAGTAACAAATCAAAAGGTAGTTTCAACACAGTGAAATTTATTGAAATGTATACAAGATGTTATGAGATCTCGAATGTAATCAAAGAAAGATGATTGAGAAAAAAACACTAACATGTGGTCTAAAGTATGAGTTGAAACCATATGATAAAATGTGAACAATTAGATTATATATGGGATAGATGAGTGATAAGTACATTGATTCCTCAATAACTAAGGAATAAAGTATCTTTTGATGGATATAATCTTGTTAACTTGATCAGATTGAGAAACATCTGGGATACCAGTATGTCACATTTCTGGGTGTAATGAAGAGATTATTTCTTGGAATATCTAGCATGTGGGATAACATAGTCTCTTGAATGTGTTTGGTACTTTATAAAATATTCAGTGTCATTTATGAATGAACAGGAAAATAGTAGAAGCCAGCCACTGTTTACAACTTAACAATCACATCAAGTAATTATATCTATTGTTATTATTATCATCCAAAGACATTATATTTCAGCTTTTATATTCTGGCAACACAGATTCACACTTGCTTTCTCAAAAGGAACTTCCAAGCTTTCTTCTTTGGACAGGGTAGGTCATGGGTCCCTATTTCCCATAGGCTTTCATTTTTGTGGATTGAAAACTACCAGGATTGATCATTTGATATTGGATCACCAATTGGTGTGCTCTACATTAGAACTACTATTTCTCCTACTCGCAACATTCCTTAGTTTCGTGTAATTTTTTCTGAAAGGTAGAGGTCTTATGGGAATATTGGAAGATCTTATTGTTTTCCATGTTCACTTCATGTTTAGCAAATGGCCAGCCCTGAAAACATATGCACAAATAATAATATATAGACTGATCAGGTTATATTCATGTATTTAAGAATATACACATATATACATGAGTGCAATAACAATTAATGAAAAAATAGGCCATGTGTTTGAATAAGAGTAAGTAAAGGTCTATTGGAGGGTTTGGAGGTAGCAAAAATATGGATAAAATGCTATAATAATATAATATCTAAGAAGCAAAAGAGACTGGTCCTCCAGTCTACGGAGAGATAAATCTTTTACTTGATTACCTAATCTCAAATCATGAAAAGATCCATTCAATAAATCATCTTTGATAACTTTTCCACTGCAATTTTATAGTGTTGGGTAAAATTGGATTTATATATTTTAAAATTTGTAACAGGATTATTTTCTTGTATCTCAACATGAAATAATATAAAAAGAAATAAAAATAAGCAAATTGTAGCAGAGACAGCTCTTTTGTTCCCAGTTGCCCAGACATGAACAATCTCACAAAAATATGTTAATTACAATACTGCCTGGCCAACAGCTTAGGTGCATTCCTACCTAGTTCTTATATATCTTAAATTAACCCATTTCTATTAATCTATGTATTACCATAAGGCTGTGAACTACTAGTAAGGTTTTAGTGTCTTTCTCCTTCATCAGCAACATTGCATCTCCCTAACTCTATCCACTCTCTCTTTGTATCTCTGTTTGGATTTTCTACCTGACTTTACTCTGTTAATTCATTGGCCAAAACGGCTTTTTTCATTAACCAATAAAAGCGACACAGATATAGAAGGACATCTCACATCATCACCTAAATCAAAAGGAAGACTTTAAATTTAACATAGTAAAATTACACATAAAAAACAATTATCAAGAAAGAAGTACAGTTACAATATTTAATCTATTTGTATCTTGGAAGTTTCATATCTAACTTATCTTTTGTCATAATTAGGAAAAACTGTATCTATCTTCAACTCCATCAAAGATTCTAGAAGGATACAATAGTACCTAAGTAATTAGAAAGTGCATTATAAGCATCTTCTAAAACTCTAGAATTGAGAGAGACATTTAGTTGCCTGGAAAGTCACCAAAAGTTTGTCTGTAACATTGGTCCATCCATTTTCAGTCTACAAGCCCATAGTACCTGGCAGACATTTCCATTAAAGAGGAAATTTGAAAACTATTTTGTCTGTATTGACAGTTTGTCAGTCATCTTCTGTGTCCTGTGGAATGTCTGGCCGACTCTTTCATGAAGCAGGAACTCTAAAGGACCATCCCATCTTTTGAAAAGTTCAGTAGTCACTTTTCTGTAGGTCCTGCATGTGAAGTTCATACAGCATTTTATAAAGCAATCCAGGCAAGAGCAGCTTCTTTGACTAATGGATAGCCCTGTTACCTTGAAGGCAAATTCCATAATGAGTTTCTTCAATGCCCATCAACCTCTCTGAAGTAATTGGTGCTGCCAGAAGCAGATAACTTTCATTGTTGAGAAAGGTCTAAGTTCTTAAAATATTTTAAATGCCATATTCTGTAGGTCTTTCAAAGGTTGGAAGAATGCATATCCATCTGAAATATATCTCTGTACATCCAGAAAGCCTAAATGACATGACTACAGTTTGACTATTATAGATGACTTCTATTAATCCATAATTTTAAATTATACATTACATTTTTAAGTCAGTTGTATAAACATAATACCTTAAACATGATTATATATATATATATATGTATGTAACAAAGTTGACCCTAAATTTGCATCAATAAACCAAAGATCATACCAATAAAAAGTATTTATTCCTATACTGCATCCACTTATTTTTTTTGGAAATTTACTGTGAACATTAACCATTTATAAACAACCATTTTAAAATGAAAATAAATATTTATAAACAGTCATTTTGTGAATTTTGGTTTTGCTTTCTCCAAACTGCTTCCTGCTGTTTGTTGTACAAAGTATTTTTAGGGTTCATGGATACTGTTTTGGGGGGAACTTGTTCTATCAATCCACATTAGCTTTGAAGGAATCCATAGATTCCCATCCTCTGTGGAAACAAAACCAGAACCTCTTTTCCAAATAACATATCAGGCTCAAATTTTGAAGTCAAGATACCTTTAAAAGATATATTGGTTTAACTTAGCAGCCCCCAGAATCAACTATTTCTCTGCTGTCAAGGAATTCAAAGAAAACACAATGATATGCATAATCCAGGATCTCTGTGTATTTTCTATTTTTACATGGCTATTTTCTATTACTTTTTAATATTTATTATCTTTACTCCTTTAATCTAAACAGTCTGTACTCCATCTTCTCTCTCTTAGGTCCATGTACATTTATCTAACACTGTGACCCATTCAGAGGTCTTTTTTTGACTAAATCTCTTATTATGTATCTGTAATCATTTTCTGACAACTTAATATATTGATCTCCAGTCACACGATTACTCCAAATTAGGACTATAATTCAAAGAAAACTTGATAATTCTGCCTTCTATCTCTGATTATTATGCTACCTATACCAGTGTTTTACTCCTCAAAGGAGTGTGGACTGAAGTTTATGAAACCTTGGAAATCTCTCCTACATCTCTAAGAAAATAAAGTCCCAAAAGAGCTTTGTGTAGTGCAATGCCTGCTCTACATACCATGCACTACTGTATGGTTTGTGAGTTGGGCAAGGGGCTAGATATTGAATCACACAGAGAGAAAGACATGGGTAATGCCAGGAACACTCCAAGAATTCTCTATTGTGTACCAGGGCAGCTTATATAGAGTCTTCTTCCATGCCCTAACTCTCAACTGCAAGCTCCCCAGAACCCATTCCCCTGCCATCAGGAACTCCTTCTCTTGCTCAGGATAGCTGCTAAACAAGTTGTTTGCTCAGGGCAGCTCCTAACATAGGAAAACAGTTGTTTACTACAGCAGGCAGCAGGTCACAGGAAATTCAGGATGTAGGGTTTGACAGTCCCCAACAGCTATGAACTTAGGTTTTCATCCCTGGAAAAATCTGGAAGGGGCCATATGTATAACCATATTGATGGTAGAAATAATCAAAGGAATTAGTGTGAGAAAAATTCTAAGAAGGCACATATGGAACAATATCAGCATTGTTAACCTCCGCCTTAGTAAATCTACATGGCACCTTTGTTTCTATGAACCCAGCAGATATAATATTCAGCCAAGTTATATTTGTCTTCAACATTAAATTGTAGTTGAGGTGCCTCCATTGCATTTACAGTTGTTCCAGATCTCACATTCATTACTTCATTCAGATTTATGCTGTTAGGAATGTATCTGATGCTTTCTCCTTCAGCTGTAGTCTAGAATTATATAACATCTCATTATCTTTGGGCCTGAAAATAAATGGTATATGTGTACATATACCCTGGTCCTCAGTGTAGGAGTTAGAAAATATATTAAAAATAATATCAACTTTACAGCAATCATAGGTTCATTTCGCCCAACTGAGCCACATTTTTAGCTAATTTCAATATCTTCTCTAAAATTCAAATTCCAATATCTCATTTAAGTACTCAAACAAACTTCCCTTCTATATCCAACAGGAATAAATGAAAGAAATATGTATGAAATACGCCCAAACAATTGGTTTTTCTTAAGTCCTACCCTCATGAGGAAGTATTTATAAAGGATATGATCTGCGGTGCTACTTGGTTTAAATTCAGCTCATCACCACCAAAACTCACATGGATATTTATTCTTTAGTATAGCACTATTGAGATGGATATCCTACTGAGAGGTGTTTACATTGCAGGGACAGATGCCTACCCTGATTATATTAATGATTCCTCTTTGGATTGACCTGTCAGTCACTTTCAAGTACCTGCTCTAGATACTGTGAGATATTGAACCTTTATAAAGCAAGCCGTGAACCTCCTTTCCTTTCTTTCCCACATAAGACCCCTCTTTGCTTATTCTTCTTGTTCCCCTCTCTTCTTCCATGCCCGAATCAGCACAAGGCCTCACCAGGATCCAAGTACGTAGTGGCCTTGTGCTCTTAAACTTCTGCAAAAATAAATTAATTTAGTTAATTAAATCCTCAAATTTGTGCTTATTCATTTACATTTATTTTTGTTAGTACAGGGCATTTACTATGGAACATTATGGGTAGACAGCCATTCAACTTAAGATTGCCCAATAAAAACCATAGCGAACCCTCTTTATTTATTTTTAGCTCTATTTCTAGCATTGCATCTCATTATTTCTTCTGACATCCATGGACAATGCATGTATGTTTTTCTCATAAATGCAAGTAAGAGAAACACATATAATAAAAGTAAAATTAAGTTGAATTAAAATTTCAAATATCACATATTTATACCATAATTTTCATTTTACATTAAACTTTTTGCTATATTTTTTCATTTTATTTTGTGTGTGCACACACATGAGTATTTCTGTGTGCACACACATACCACAGTGCTCCTGAAGAGTCAAACACCTTATCGAAACTGATACTAATCTTTCACACTATATCAGTACTGAGGATCAAACTCACATTATCAAGCTTGGTAGAAAAACCCATTACTCACTGAGTAATCTTACTGGAGCATTTGGCTTTGTAACAGTCATATTTTTTAAAATAACAATTACTTCATGGTTAAGATAGATTATTCTCAGTAGTATTCATAGTGTTTTGTCACAATAAATACAAATTCTCATCATTAGACCTCAATCTGCTCAAGTAAATTGCTATTATATAAAGATGGTTCAAATATCCAATGGTGCCCCACAACAAACAGCTAAAGGGGCCTGATCATAGAAACTCCCTTAGGCTTCTTGTATTTCTTTATATAAATGGCAGGGGAAAAGTCTTGAAATATTGTCAATCAAGTGACATTTCAATATTTGTTCAAACATTCTATGGGGGTCATAAAATGTAAGCCGAAGTGTTCCTTCATTCATTTGCTTTCATAAACTTTTGAATTTTAAAGATTATAGCTGATTTGTTGATCTGGGGGGGGTAATAATCACTATCCACATTTTTGGATGAGTATCAAGGTTCACAAAAAATTTAAGACACCTAGGCAATGAAGAGTCTTCATCTCACAAGAGGCATATAGCTATTGATTAAATTAATATTGTATCAAAATAGTAAACATGTCACATTACAAGGTGCTCTGTTAGCCAAAGTTATTAGATTTATGGTAGGTAGAATCAGAAAAAGCTCAAGTTTAAAATGGCCTTGTGAAATATGCCTCTGACCCTGGCATTTAAAGCCTTATATAATTTTCTTTCTCTTTGTTTTTATATTTAATTGCAAAAATTTTAATAGTTCTTTAAGAATTTTGTACATCTTTTAATCATAACCACCACCCATTCCCCATCTCCTCCCAGATTTATACACTCCATACCTACTCAATTTTGTGTTATTTTTAATCCATGAAGTCCAATTTGTGTTGCCTATATTCATTTTGAAGTGTCATTCACTGGTCACATGGCTTACTGACTAAGGCCTATACTCTTGAATGAAACTGATTTTCTACTTTCCAACAGCTATCAGGGTTATTACTTCATGCCAACATCATTTCTACAGACTGGGATTTGATATGGTTTGTGATTGCACAGTTCTAGTGCATGTTGTCATAACTACATTGAGTTTATATGTATTGTTGCTCAGCTCCATCCTAAGCTGCTGTTTCCTTATAGTCACCACCATGGCTGTATCCTACATTTTCTTCTCCTCTTCCACAATGATATCAAAATCTTGGAAGTAGAGAGTGTGATATAGAAGTTCTATTCAGGGCTGAGTATTTCATGATTTCTTATACTTATGCCTGTGCCAGTTTGGGGTTTACCTTTTAATCACCATTTACTACAAATAGAAGGTTCTTTAATAAGTATGAGAGAATCATTATTGGGAGGCTGTTTAATACAGTGGCTATTTATCAGCATAAGAATATCATGTTCTCTCCTAGGGCCTAAGTTCTCTCTGGCCATAGGTTCTTGATCAATAATGGTGCTGTGTCTGGATTTCATCTTATGGAGCATGACTTAAGTCTAATCAGAAAGTGATTGGTTAATCTCATGACATTCTTTCTATGCACAAGATACATCAGTGGCCATGTTTTACCAAGCCAGTCATTGTTTTTGTTCGAAGGGTTCACATTTGGGTATGACTTATGATTAATTTTCTCCTCCATTTTATATAACACCTCCCAGAACTAAGAAGATAGGCAGTAGGGATGAAGATTCCAGGTCAGTATCAACTTGACTTTTCTGTATTCTGTGACTTTGATATATTGTTTCTTCAGTATAGAATCTTTCCATCATGTTCTGGGGGACAACTGATCATACTCAGAATAGATTGCAATTTGGGGGATTCTCATGCACCTTACAGCCCAATAACTCTACAAGAGTTATCCCTTCATTGGCACTGGGCTTTATATTTGTTATGCTATAACATCTAGTGGGGAAATTGTCATATCACTGTATGGTAACTCTTCTCTATCCATATACATATACAGACACAGAAATACACACACACACACACACACACACACACACACAATTTTCTGTCCTGCCCAGTCCAGGAGCCATTCAGTGCAAAGAAATACACAGAGGTCTACATTAATTAAAACTAGTTGGCCTATTAGCTCAGGTGGTGTAGGAGGTCCTACTGTCTGTGTTGCTTTCATTGGTTAATAAAGAAACTGCTTTGGGCCGTTGTTAGGGCAGAACTTAGGTAGGCAGGGAAAATTAAACAAAATGCTTGGAGGAAGAAAGCAGAGCGAGAGAGCTGCCATGGAGCCACTGGAGACAGATGCTAGGAATTTTACCCAGTAAGCCACTGCCACGTGGCAAAATTCAGATTAATAGAAATGGATTAAATCAAGATGTAAGAAGTAGCCCATAAAAAAACTAGAGCTAATGGGCCAAGCAGTGATTTAATTAATACCATTTCTGTTTGTTTATTTCAGTGCTAAGCTGGCTGGGTGGCTGGGACAAAGAGGCAACCTCTCTTTGCAACAGCTCAGGCTTCTTATTAACTAATTCTTACATCTTAAATTAACCCAAAATTCTTGTCAGTGTTAGACACATGACTCGGTACCTTTTATCAGTGAGGCATTCTTATCTTGCTTCCTTTGTGTCTGGCTTTGTGCAGACTGAGCCTTTTCTCTTCCCAAAATTCTCCTACTTTGGTAGCCCTGCCTATACTTCCTGCCTGGCTATCGACCAATCGGCATTTTTTAAACCAATACAGGTGACAAATCTTTAAAGGGTACAAGACCATTATCCCATAGCACTTCCCCCTTTTTTAAAAAACAAAAACTCTGAATCTAACCCCCTTTGTTTAGCTATTTTCCTGACCATTATCTATAACAACTTGTAACCAACAATCGAAGCAAAGACAAACATCCATAATCCATTTTGGGGGAATATGGGCATAGTTTTATAGGCTACTTCCTGCTGATTGGGGTGCAGATAATCTTATGGGGATCAAAATAAATTTTATAATTATGGTCAAGACCTGACTGGAATATTCAATGAGACTTGATCAGCTCAGCCAGCAGTCTTGATGCTGTTCTAGATGTAGAACTCAATCAATCATCTGGGCCATCCATTCATATAGGAGATTTCTCAGGGAGTCTTACTTAATCAAGCCTGATTTATCTGAACTCAGAATGAATCCACACCCTCTCCTTTTCTGTGGAAACAATAGCAAAACTTCTTCTCCCAAGTAACATATATTTTGATTTAAATTTTTGGAGTCAAGGCATTTTCAAAATACATAGGTTGGTTTAAATCAAGAGCATTTATAATCAACTGGTTTTTTTTTTAGCAGTTGTTGTTCCTTCCTCAGCCATCAAACAATTCAAAGACAACATGATAACATACAGTATCGAGATTCTTTGAGTATTTTTTGTCTTAATGTGACTTTATTTTAAAACCTATTTCTTTTATTTTTAATTTTTGATTTTTTGAGACAGAGTTTCTTTGTGTATCTTTGGCTGTCTTGGAACTCCCTCTGTAGGTAACTTGGCTTCCTGATAGTACACCTTTCCTCCAGGATTGAGCTGTCCTATTGCAGATCCAGCCTCTAGAGCTATACGATTGTGACGTTCCCACCCCAGAGCTGTCCTATTGAGGCTCTACCCCCTCTAGAACTGTTCTATTTTGGCTCCACCCCTCCAGAACTGTCCCATTGTAGCTCTTCCCCTCCAGAACTCTCCTATTGTGCCTCTAAGTATATCCTGGCTTCAGGATATCCCAACACCACTACTGTACCACATTTCCCTACAATGATGACAAACCATATACATATGCTGAATGTACTACCAAAATTTAAATGAGAATCAACTATAAATTTTGGTAAAGATATGAATTAAAGGAAATCATATCTTACTCTGTTGGGATGTATTTTTACTCATGCATGATTGAAAGCAATATGATTTCTCATCAAACTAGAAGACAAAATTGTGACATGATTCAGAGGTTTCATATTTTAGTTCACAGACACTAAAAAGGTTTGTATATTGACACATATTTTCTGCACACTCATGTTCTCCCAAGACATCATCATATATATTTAAAAGATACTAGTGTAGATGAGAGATTATGGTGAAGAAATGAGACAGAGACTAGGTGCCCAGTACAAACCTAGTCAGTTATCTCTACCTATGAATCTACCTATTGATTTATACTCTGCCTCCCCTGGCAACTAGGAACAGTCCCTTCCCTGGTATCCATGGAAGATGGAATTGTCGAGACACGAGGTGATATACCGTGTTCATTTGAAAAATGCTTTTCATGTACAACAGGAATCCTACTCTTCTAAGCACTAAGAGACCTCCTGGAGGCAGCTGCTCTGAGGTTAGAAATGGAGTTTCCAGGGAGTGTGTGTGTGTGTGGTGGGGGAGAGGTTGGTTGCAGGGTCATATGTCTGTGTTAGGCAGCCGGCTTTGAGATCCTAGAAATGCCAGTGTGACCAATGAGAATGACGGTACTGCCACTTTCGGATGGTTCCCACAAACTGCTCATCTATCAAGGAACACGTACAGACACACTGACCACACAAAAGTGCACCATTTACTGGAGAATGCAATACTTATACCCACATGAGCTGGAAATGAAAGATGGAACCTAAAAGTCTTCACCTAGGTGCAGTACACCATTAACCCTGAGCTGACCAACAGAGCTGTTACACACTGTGACCTCTAAGTTACTTCTTTTTTTGCTGTTTTTAAATTGAAAAAAAAAATTATTTTTAATTTATTATTATTATTGAAAAAAATTTCTGCCTCCTTCCTGCGTCCCATTTCCCTCCACCCACTCCTCTCCCCTCCCCCCCACTCCTCTCCCCCTCCCTCTCCAGTCCGAAGAGCAGTCAGGGTTCCCTGCCCTGTGGGAAGTCCAAGGTCCTCCCCCATTCATCCAGGTCTAGGAATTTGAGCGTCCAAACAGGCTAGGTTCCCACAAAGCCAGTTCATGCAGTAGGATCAAAACCCAGTGTCATTGTCCTTGGCTTCTCATCAGCCCTCATTGTCTGCCATGTGCAGAGAGCCTGGTTTTATCCCATGCTTTTTCAGACCCAGTCCAGCTGGCCTTGGTGAGCTCCCAATAGATCAGCCCCACTGTCTCGGTGGGTGCACCCCTCGCAGTCCTGACTTCCTTGCTTATGTTCTTCCTCTTTCTGCTCAGTCATTTGGACCTTGGGAGCTCAGTCCAGTGCTCCAATGTGGGCCTCTGTTTCTATCTCCATCCATCGCCAGATGAAGGTTCTATGGTGATATGCAAGATATTCATCAGTATGGATTTAGGATAGGGCCATTTCAGGTTTCCTCTCCTCTGATGCCCAAGGAACTAACTGGGGACATCTGTCTGGATACCTGGGAACCCCTCTAGAGTCAAGTCTCTTTCCAATGCTAAGATGGCTCCCTTAATTAAGATATATACTTCCCTGCTCCCATATCCACCCTTCCTTTACCCCAACCATCCCATTCCACCAAGCACCCTCCATTATCCCCTTCTCACTTTTCTCTCCCCATTTCCCCTTATCCCCATCCCACCCCACCCCCAAATTCCCAATTTTTCCATGGCAATCTTGTCTACTTCCAATATCCAGGAGAATAACTATATGTTTTTCTTTGGGTTCACCTTCTTATTTAGCTTCTCTAGGATCACAAATTATAGGCTCAATGTCCTTTATTTATGGCTAGAAACCAATTATGAGTGAGTACATCCCATGTTCATCTTTTTGGGTCTGGGATACCACACTCAGGATAGTGCTTTCTATTTCCATCCATTTGCATGCAAAATTCAAGATGTCATTGTTTTTTACCGCTGAGTAGTACTCTAATATGTATCCATTCTTCCACTGAGGAGCATCTAGGTTGTTTCCAGGTTCTGGCTATTACAAATAATACTTCTCTGAACATAGTTGAACAACTGCTTTTGTAATATGATAGGGCATCTCTTGGGTATGTTCCCAAGAGTGGTATTTCTGGGTCCTGGGGTAGGTTGATCCCGAATTTCCTGAGAAACAGCCACACTGATTTCCAAAGTGGTTGCATAAGTTTGCATCCCCACTAGCAATGGATTAGTGTACCCCTTACTCCACAACCTCTCCAGCAAAGGCTATCATTGGTGTTTTTGATTTTAGCCATTCTGACAGGTATCTCAAAGTTGTTTTGATTTGCATTTTTCTGAGGGCTAAGGAGGTTGAACATGACCTTAAGTGTATTTTGGCCATTTGAACTTCTTCTGTTGAGAATTCTCTGTTCAGTTCAGTGTCACATTTTTTAATTGGGTTAATTAGCATTTTAAAGTCTAGTTTCTTGAGTTCTTTATATATTTTGGAGATCAGGCCTTTGTCTGTTGCGGGGTTGGTAAAGATCTTCTCCCAGTCAGTAGGTTGCATTTTTGTCTCAGTGATAGTGTCCTTTGCTTTACAGAAGCTTCTCAGTTTCAGGAGGTCCCATTTATTCAACGTTTCCCTTAATGTCTGTGCTGCTGGTGTTATACGTAGGAAGCAAACTCCTGTGCCCCTATGTTGTACAGTACTTCCTACTTTTCCTTCTATCAGGTTCAGTGTGTTCAGATTGATATTGAGGTCTTTGATCCATTTGGACTTGAGTTTTGTGAATGGTGATACATATGGATCTAATTTCATTCTTCTACAGGTGGACATCCACTTATGCCAGCACCGTTTATTGAAGACACTTTCTTTCTTCCATTGTATACTTTTAGCTCCTTTATCGAAAATCAGGTGTTCATAGGATTGAGGGTTAGAATCCGTCTCTTCTATTCGATTCCATTGGCCAACTTCTCAGTTTTTATACCAATACCAAGCTGTTTTCAACACTGTAGCTCTGTAATAGAGTTTGAAGTCAGGGATGGTAATGTCTGAGGCACTTCTTTTTGCCTGTCCCTGGACTTGTCTCCTGGCCACGGGTAAAGAATAATCCAAACCAAACACACACACAGACACACACACACACAAGACTTCAAAGATCAAGGAAGCCAGGTGGTATCTTCTGTTCATTTCAAAGTCTTCTCTGAGTATTCTTATAGCTGAGCTGATGCCTGGACAGCCCAGTGTTGGAGAAGGGGCTTTTGGACCCTTGAGCCTGTGACTTCTTTCTGGGAGTTACTCAGGGTGTCCTAGGCGGGAGAAGAAAGGTGTATGCCGCCTGCATGGGTGCCCTTATCAAAGAGAGGGGGTTTGTCTTGGATGGCAAGGGCAGTGAAACCTGGCCTGGATGGTACCCACAGGCCAGCCTGGCCTCTTTTCGGCAGCCTCCATTCCACACCCTGATCTGGCTACTTCTACTCGGATTCACCCTGAGCCATCAATCTGAATTGAGCTCGTGGCCCACTCGGTATGCACAAGCAGGTGGTCCATGATGGTGTTGGTGGCGGGTGCCTTCTCACAGACCCCTGGTAGGGTTCTGAGGAATTAGCTGTGGATCAGAAACCTCTTCTGGCCAGTCCCGGTCCCTGAATTGCTAGCCCAGCATGGCTCAAGGAAAAGACATTTCACACAGAAAGCAAAGGAAAGAAAGGGGGGCCCTGCAGAAAGAGAAAGAGAGGAGAGAGGATGGCAGGGAGGGAGTTGTGTGGATGACAGACATTGTGTCACAATGGTTAGCTGGCCCTGAGACCCTGAGCACCTGGCCAGAGATGCTGGGCCACCTGTGCGGTTTCAGGCAGGAGCTGTGTGTGCTGCTAGAGAGGCTGAGCCAAAAGTTAGAAGTTCCCTGGGCGAGCCTGTGCACAGGACGTGGGGTGGCGGGCACCCCAATGTCCCCAAAGGAACGCGGAGGAGGCGCAGGATGCAGAATGCCCTGCAGCGAGCAAGGTTCTCTGATCCTGACTGACAGGGCAGCCTCGGGACTTGGGAGGCTGTGCTCCCTGTTCCCAGCAAACTATGGGCATTGGTGCTCCGCGTGGGTCACCTAGGTACGGCTTGCTCCCACACCTCTCGAGGTCAAGGAAACTGTGGGGGACCATCTTAGTAGCACCGGGGGCACGACTAGGGGAGCTGCCCTTTAGCCAGCCCTCCGCCATGTTCAAGGAAGCACAGGAAGCTGCTGCCGGGATCAGCAAAACAGCTCCGCTTGATGGCAGGATTGCACCGCCAATGCCTACTGTAGCGGGGCACAGGCAAATGCCCTCCGCCCTTTCCAAACAGAAAAAAGAAAAAGCCAAGCCCTGTTATCCAAGCTCCAAGATGGCCGCCCCCAACCAACCCACTGTGCCAGGCCTGGCCAGAGATGGGTGCCTAGGCCTTTTCCAAGGGATCCGAGGGTCTGTGGATCCTGAGGGGTGGAGGAGTTCCATGCGGAGATGGGCTTCGGGAACCTCAAAGCTTCTCCACCACACTGCCTGGAGACACTGGGCTTTGTGCTTAGGCCAGCCCCTGAAGGCTCTGCCTTTGGTTCCAGGGGTGCTCTGCTTGCCAGCCTGCAGGCCACTGCATGCCAATCTGGACCACGGGGGAGGAGCCTCAGAAGCAAATTCCAATTCGTGGACTTGGGAACCTGGAGCCAGGGTCACCACCTAGCTGTGCAGCCAGAGTGTTCTGAGAGCCGCCCCCTGCCCCTGTCACAGGTCCAGCAACTACTTCCTTGACCCTGTTGTGAACAAACAATAAGGCTGCCAGGTAGGCCTTGGGTCTGCTGACACCTTAAATTAAACCTGGGCAAAACCCAAGCTTCCAGGTCCTGGTGGCCAGCCAAGAAGGGGCCTGCCTCCCAGGCTGACCCCGTGCTCCTAGGGCAGCACCTAGGGACTGGTGGGCCCAGTCTGCGAATTATGGCCCCCAGGGAAGATGGGCAGATGCCCCAGAGCAGACCACCACCCACCTGAGTGGGTCCCCAGCCCCAGGACCAGCTTCCCACCTGGCAGAAGGCAGCAACGGGATGGACGGACACAAGGCAATGGGCAGGCAGCTGTGTGCGTTCATGAGGGCTCCAGTTTCACTGGCCTGAGCCCCAAGGCCCATGTCCCCATGGGTCTCATGCTCCGATGGGAGAGGAGATGAGCCACAGAAAACCTTGGACTTCATGCCCAATCTGCCCGCCATGCGGCTTCAGGTGTCTGTGGCCCCACAGTTGCCTCACCTGGGACCCTAGCAAGTTAGGGGTCATCTGCAACCTCGCACCTGGCAGGCCTTCCAGGACCCTGTTGTGGACACAAAGACACATCGAAAGAAGACACATTCCATCCCACATGCCTCCTTGCCTACCAAAGCCTGGACAGGCTCCCAAGCCTAGCACAATCTTCTAGGCATCGCCAGGCAACCATTGTGAACTGCCTCAAGCTCTGTCACAATCTGTCCTCTCCTCCACAGACCTCCATCCCCCACACCACCACCTTCAACCCACAGCAACCACCAGGCACCTCTCAAGAAACTATTCTCTCCTATCTCCAAAGTCGCCAAGACCTCCACCCCTGCCATTGAACTCTCTGTATCCTCTCAGGACACCCATCTACCTACCTGCGGACGGGCCTAGGCAGCAAGAGGACTCACAGCTCTCTCGAGAGATTCCAGTAGACCCAGGACAGGCAACCTAGATACCCAGGGTGAAATGAGCTATTCTCATTTGTCGCACTTAGATGCCTACAGCACATACCCACCTCTGTCCTTTTCTGTGACATCCTTCCTAAAAGATCCAAGTTCACTGTCCAGGGGCCTTCATATCCCCCCCTCCTCCCCAAGGGACCAAGACCCATGGAAAAGAAACACATGGCCAAGGACAGAGTGCCTCTGCCCACAAACCGGCAAGGCAAAACACCAACAAACATTAAAAAACACCCAACAGGCCAGACTCCATCTCTTTCTGCCGCCCATCCTCGTCTCCTTCCCTCTATCTATGTATCTACCTATCCACCTATCCTCTGAATCCACCTCTACCATTATTATCTCGACTCTCCAGCCCTGGCATCTGGGCACAGTCCTATCCGTAGTATCGTAGGAAGCTGGATCTTGTCTGGACACCAGGTGAAAGACCGTGTTCATTTGGGTAACGCTTTTCATGCCCAACAGGAATCCTACCATTGTGGACACTCAGAGGCCCACCTCCACACTTTCACACTTCCGAGAACCTCAATGAAGGCACCTAAAATGTGAACAATCTGATTGTGAACTTACAGAACATTTCAATTCTTTTCAGGTAGCTTCTAGACATTCTCTATTGGTCCAAGGTCCTCTGCAAGAGTCACCATCTGCTTCAGAGACTCTGAGCCCATCTTTTAACCAAGGAATTAAAATGTCTTTGCTGTCTTCCCCAGGTGCAGTGAAACCTTCATCATCTGCACCAGATGCTCATAAACCTCTCCAAACTACTCTAAAGAATCAACCAACTAGCCTATCTAATCAAGGGCACTGGGAAAATTCTGTCTCTCCAAGGTACACTGGGTTCTTTTTCCTCCAAATCAGGGTCTGTTGAACATTCAGCATCTTCTCCATTAATTCTGGGGCCATCAGCATCTTTCCACAGTAAGCTAGGACACTTGTATTGCACAGATGCATCACCATCTTTCCAAGGGCCTACAGGGCCTTTGTCCTTTCCTTCTGGGACTACAGGACATTTACAACATGGCACAAGATCTCATGAATCTTCTTCATCAGCATCCCAAGATCTCCCACATTTTCTTTCTGACCAACGTTACATGTCTATTCAGGGAACTCTAGCTTCTTCACCATATAGCCAACAATCACTACAACAGTCAGCATCTTCCCAAGAAAAGTTGGAACCATCCAAGTTTGACCAGTGCACACATAGCCATTTGTCTTCTCTCCCAGATGAGTTGGGAATGTCTACATTTGTTCCAGTGACTACAGGCACATTGCCACAAACTCCAATGACTTCAGGACTTTCCTCACTAACACAAGCAAGTCCAGTTCCTTCCCCATCATTGAAAAAAGATGATGAATTTTGCCTATCTTCACAAGCAACTCTGGAAGTGAACATGTCAGGGCAGGAGACTCTGAATCCTTCACCAACTACTCAAGTTCCCGAGAAAGCTTCTCTTTTTACAAAACCCAGTTTGGTAAAGCCCACACGGGACATCCAGCTTCTAAGTCAGGAACTAATCAAAGTTCCCATAAGTTATTAAGATTTTCTCCACATGCCCAAAAGCCGCTGAAAATTTCCTAATCTATACAAGGAACTCTAGGATCTTGTTCATCTGACCAAGGGGATCTGGAGACTTCTATGGCTAGAAACCAATTATGAGTGAGTACAACCCATGTTCATCTTTTTGGGTCTGGGTTACCTCACTCAGGATAGTGTTTTCTATTTCCATCCATTTGCATGCAAAATTCGAGAAGTCATTGTTTTTTACCACTGAATAGTACTTTAATGTGTATATATTCCACACTTTCTTCATCCTTCTTCCATTGAAGGACATCTAGGTTGTTTCCAGGTTCTGGCTATTACAAATAATGCTGCAATGAACATAGTTGAAAAAATGCCCTTGTCATATGATCGGGCATCTCTTGGGTATATTCCCAAGAGTGGCATTGCTGGGTCCAGGGGTAGGTTGATCCCGAATTTCCTGAGAAACCGCCACACTGATTTCCAAAGTGTTTTCTAACAAAGTAGACTTCAAACTTAAATTAACCAGAAGAGATGGAGAGGGACATTTTATACTCATAACAGAAACAATTCATCAGGATGAAGTCTCAATCCTGAATATCTATGCCCCTAATATAAAAACACCCATGTACGTAAAAGAAACATTACTAAAACTCAAGGCAGCCAGCAAACCTCACACACTAATAGTAGGAGACTTCAACATTCCTCTCTCTCACCAATGGACAGGTCAATCAGACAGAAACCTAACAGAGAAATAAAAAAATGAATGGAGATAATGAATCAAATGGACTTAACAGACATCTATAGAACATTCCACCCAAATAGGAAAAAATATACCTTCTTCTCTGCAGCTCATGGAACCTTCTCGAAAATTGACCACATACTCGGTAACAAAGCAAACTTCCACAGTTACAAACAAATATCAGTAACCACCTGTGTCTTATCAGATCACCATGGATTAAAGTTAGAATTCAACAACATGGCTACCCCCAGAAAGCCTACAAATTCATGGAAACTGAACAGTCAACTACTGAACCATACCTGGATTAAGGAAGAAATAAAGAAAGAAATTAAAGTCTTCCTGGAATTCAATGAAAATAAAGAAACAACATACTCAAACTTATGGGACACTATGAAAGCAGTCCTAAGAGGAAAGTTCATAGCACTAAGTGCCGACTTAAAGAAAACAGAGAAAGCACACACTGGAGACTTAACTGCCCACCTGAAAGCTCTAGAAAAAAAGAAGCAGACTCACCTAGGAGGAGTAGAAGACTGGAAATAATCAAAGTGAGGGCTTAAATCAATAAAATAGAAACACAGAAAACAATCCAAAGAATCAATGAAACAAAAAGCTGGTTCCTGGAGAAAATCAACAAGATTGATAAAACCCTATCCAAACTAATCAAACGGCAGAGAGAGAATATGTAAATTAATAAGATCAGAAATGAAAAGGGGGACATAACCACAGACACAGAGGAAATTCAGAGAATCATTAGATCTTACTACAAAAGCCTGTATGCCACAAAACTGGAAAATGTAAAAGAAATAGTCACATTTTTAGATAAATACCATATAACAAAGTTAAACCAGGACCAGGTGAACAATCTAAATAGACCTGTTAGTCGCGAAGAATTGGAAGCTGTTATCAAAAACCTCCCTACCAAAAAAAGCCCAGGACCAGATGGTTTCAATGCAGAATTCTACCAGAACTTCCAAGAAGACCTAATACCTATACTCCTTAATGTATTTCACAATATAGAAAGAGAAGAGTCATTGCCAAATTCCTTTTATGAAGCTACAGTCACTTTGATACCAAAACCACACAGACTCAAAGAAGTAAAAGAATTACATACCAATCTCACTCATGAACATCGACGCAAAAAATTCTCAATAAAATACTGGCAAACCTAATCCAAGAACACATCAAAAACATTATCCACTATGATCAAGTAGGCTTTATTCCAGAGATGTAGGGTTCAAGAAAAAAAAATCTGTCAATGTAATCCGTCATATATATAAACTGAAAGAAAAAAAAACATATGATCCTTCCATTAGATGCAGAAAAAGCATTTAAAAAATTCAACACCCCTTTATGATAAAGGTCTTGGAGAGATTAGGGATACAAGATTTGTACCTAAATATAATAAAAGCAATATACTGCAAGCCGACAGCTCACATCAAATTAAATGGAGATAAACTCAAAGCCATTCCACTAAAATCAGAAACAAGACAAGGCTGTCCACTCTCTCCATACATCTTCAATGTAGTGCTTGAAATTCTAGCAGTAGCAATAAGACCTAGATGTCCTTCAATGGAAGAATAGATGAAGAAAGTGTGGAATATATACACATTAGAGTACTACTCAGCGGTAAAAAAAAATGACATCTTGAATTTTGCATGCAAATGGATGGAAATAGAAAACACTATCCTGACTGAGGTAACCCAGACCCAAAAAGATGAACATGGGTTGTACTCACTCATTATTGGTTTCTAGCCATAAATAAAGGACATTGAGCCTATAATTTGTGATCCTAGAGAAGCTAAATAAGAAGATAAACCCAAAGAAAAACATATAGTTATCCTCCTGGATATTGGAAGTAGGCAAGATTGCTGGGCAAACATTGGGATCTAGGGGGTGGGGAGGGATGGGGGTGAGGGGAGATGGGGAGAGAAACATGAGAAGGGGAGGATGAGGGGAACTTGTTGGAATGGGATGGTTGGTATAAAGAAACGGTGGATATGGGAGCAGGGAAGTATATATCTTAATTGGTTGGCAAGAGGCTTGACCCTAGAGGGGCTCCCAGGTTTCCAGGAAGATTTCCCCAGTTAGTTCCTTGGGCAGCTGAGAACAGGGAACCTGAAATGGCCCTGTCCTATAGCCATACTGATGAATATCTTGCATATCACCATAGAAGCTTCATCTGGCGATAGATGGAGATAGAGACAGAGACCCACCTTGGAGCACTGGACTGAGCTCCCAAGGTCCAAATGAGGAGCAGAAGGAGGGAGACCATTAGCAAGGAAGTCAGGACCGCAAGGGTTGCACCCACCCACTGAGACAGTGGGGCTGATCTATTGGGAGCTCACTAAGGCCAGCTGGACTGTGACTGAAAAAGCATGGGATAAAACCGGACTCTCTGAACATGGAGGACAATGAGGGCTGCTGAGAAGCCAAGGACAATGGCACTGGGTTTTGATCCTACTCCATGCACTAGCTTTGTGGGAGCCTAACCAGTCTGGATGCTCACCTTCCTAGACCTGGATGGAGGGAGGGGAGGACCTTGGACTTCCCACAGGGCAGAGAACCCTGACAGCTCTTTGGACTGGAGAGGGAAGGGAGAGGAGTGGGTTGAGCAGGAGAGAAGTAGGGGAAGGGGGAGGGAAATGGGAGGCTGGGAGGAGGAGGAAATTTTTTTTCAATAAAAAAATTTAAAAAAATATACAGAATTATGACACTTAGTTTATAGTGTTCCCATATTATTTAAAATAAAAGAGAACTTATAACTATTACAAATCTAGCTTGAATTTCAGGTAAGTGATAAAAACTAAAATTAAAGGAGCAAGTTCATCACTGCATCAGAAGAAGGATTCAGATAAGTGTCCTAGCTTGTTCTGTGTTTCTGTAGAAGAGTACTGCATAAAAAAATAAATGTATTCTTAATCATTATGTAGGCTACAAAGTTTAATATCCAGGTATCATCATCTTTTGAAAGTGTCATACTATGTTGGAAGGCAGGAAGACAGGAGAGAACAAAAGGCCAAGAGAATAAGAGTGGAGAAAATGTTGATAACTAATGCATTTATGATGGCATTGTCCTCCTGAACTAATCATTTCTTATTAGGCCCCGTGTTCCAACACTATGGATCTCAATCCATATCATGAGACCGTATAATAGAGAAAATACCTAAATAAAAGAAAAGTTAAAGATGACTAGCATTCATACAAGCACATCCATGGAGGAGATGTTGATGAATTTGATTTGATGGTCTATTTGGTCTAGGTCAAACAATAGTGAGATTATATGCTGACTAGGAGGAAGCATGTGGTCTAATAGGGCTGACAGAAGAATTATGTTGCCTAAGGATTTCAAAGAACTGCTAATCTCATACTGAAAATTCCTGAAGACTGCAGTTATTTATAAAGAGGACATTAACCACTGTGCATTAGAATTCCTTTATTTGATTCTATTTTAAAATTCAGTTAGCCTTCATTTTCTGTTTAATATAAAGCTGACACAGATCACGGGTTTGAAGGAAATAACTCAGGAAATAGGAGAATTATTACCATATTTAGTCCTGTTTTCAACCATGATGTTTCCAAGTTTGTTCCAATATAAACTGACAGAGTACCTTGCCCACTAAACCTTATTAGTAATTTTGGTGTAATACTGCAAATTGTTATAAAAATAATGACTCATATGAGAGACTGATGACAATTATGTGTATATAAAATGCATTGCAATTATATGAATTAATAATAAACTGCAACTTAGAATGTTTTATCGTAATATATTAGAGTATTAAAGGACTTTAAATTATGTGAGGATTCTGATATTTTCCCATCATGGTTCCTGAATAATTGTGTCCAAACTGGGGCACAGTGAATAGTGAAAGTGAATACTAACAAGATATATGCTTACCCAACAACGTTGTCATACATACACAATTATTCTTTCATTGTTTAGATGCTTACAGTTTATTTAATAAAGCTCAAGGCCTTCCTGGGAAGTTCAAATAGTAATTGTAGTTATATGCAGCAGTTTAGGAAAGTATGAAAGCAATATTCAGCAAATATGGAGAGTGTGTCTGGAACGCTTTGAGGGGAATTTTATTTTACTGTTCTCCTTCAGTTCAAGTTGAAACAGAGCATGTAGCCAGGGTGGTGGTGGTACACGCCTTTAATCCCAGCACTCTGGAGCCAGAGGCAGGGGATCTCTGTGTGAGTTCAAGGCCATTCTGGTCTACAAGAGCTAGTTCCAGGACAGGAACCTAAAGCTATGGAGAAACCCTGTCTCGAAAATTTAAAAAAAGAAAGAAAGAAAGAAAGAAAGAAAGAAAGAAAGAAAGAAAGAAAGATTGAGAGCATGCAAAGCTATTTAAATGTTCTTTTATCTGTACTTACCTCACCTTCCTTCTCAGATCTCCTTTACCTTGAAATGTATATCCAGGACTTTCATGCATTTATCATGTCCTTTGTGTATAAAACAGACGTGTTTGGGGTCTGGCTAATGTGAGTCATTTCACATTTCTGAACTTTGAGTAGCTCATGTGAGAATCTGATTGGTCTCTGAGCTTCCCAAGAACTCAACTAGTACTAGATGTTATGTTCTTTTGTGTGCAACAATGAGGAAAAATGTACAATTGAGCTTGATATTTCCTTTGAGCAGAAAGCATATTTTTCTCATTTCATTTCTTCTCTCGTGAATGTATATACACATATGCACAGACGGACATACACCATTCATCAGATAGAGAAACAACATCAAGAAGATAAAAGAAGGTAGCAGAAAATGATGCAGGGTTGATGATGTTATATAAAAGTAGAGAATGGAAGGAGGAAAGAAGGGACAGGGAGAGAGATAGGGAGGAAGCAAGAAGGAGGAAGTCAGAAGGTGAGGCGAATGAGGCAGTGAACAAGACAGGCCATTGAGCAGCCAGCACTGTCACACATACTCATAATTGCTACTCATCACAAATGGCCTGTGAAAGCAAAAAAAATGCCTTTTAAAGTCACTTCTATTTTACATTTTCAACGGTAAGAAGTTTTATAATATGCAATCAATCAATAATTTGCAAGATCATCAAACTCTTACAATAAAAGGAAAGAAGCCATTAGGTCTCATATATGTTCACAGTGGTAAGTCTCAAAAATAAATTATAATGAAAGCTGATTTCTACACACTGAGATCCCAGAACTAGAGTCCAGAAGACAATGGTCATTAAGGTTCCCCCAGGATTACAGATGTTCTGAGGCAAGTAAAACCACTGATTTATTTAGTTCAAAATGATTTTATTTCTTTTTCTATCTTAATCACAAGGCATAAGAAAGAATATGCAATAATATGACTTGCTCGAATAGGTAAGGGTCTTTCACTACTTAAATTCAGACTTGTTCTCCATTGTCATTTGATTGGAACTTACAATGCACTCTATTGAGCCTTGAACTGACAACTCAAAGGCAGAGAAGCAGTTCTATGTTGAAGCATACTCAATGCAAAGCATGAAAGTCTAGATAGGGCAGAGTGGGAAGCAAGGAAATGTAACCGTAACTCTGGAGTGCATAACTGGGAAAGAAGATTATAGGAAAATGCTTTAAACTAAGTCTCATGATCACTAAAATTTGTACCCAATTTGTTCATTGTCTACTCAAAAAGAGCAGTGAATATGCCAGACATAGATCTCATACTAGGGAAGGACAACTTTTTAATTTATTTATCATTTTAAAACATTATTTTCTTATTTTATATTGCAAACCCAGTTCCTACTCCCTCTGTTTCTTCTGATCCCCCATTTCTACCCACCCAAAACTCCCATCCACTCCTCAGAGACAGTAAGTCTTCTCATGGGAAGTCAGCAAAGTCTGATACATCACTTTGATGTAAAATCAAGGCCCTCCCCTTATATCTAGTATGAGCAAGGTATCCATCCCTCCAAAGAAAATGGGTTTCAAAAAGCCAGTACATGCAGTAGGGTTAAATCCTATTCACTGCCAGTGGACCCACAGTATGCCCAAGCCATATACCTGTCAGTCACATTTAGATGACCTAGTTTGGTCCAATGTAGGTATCCTGTCATCCTGGAGTCAGTGATCTCCCCCTAGCTCAGGTAAGCTGTCTGTGTGGGTTTCCCCACTATGGTCTTGACTCCATTGCCTTTATACTCTCTTCTGCCTTTCTTCTACTGGACTTCAGGAGCTTGGCTCACTGTTTAGCTATGGATCTCAGCATCTTCTTCCATCAGTGGTTGAATGAAAATTCTATGATGATAATTAGGGTAGTCAACAATCCGATTACAGAGGCAGGCCTCTCCACTAGTACAAGAGTCATTGCTGGAGCTGTTAAGGATTCCTGAGGATTTTTCTGGCACCAGATTTCTCTCTAACCTCAATTTTGTTCCCTATATCAAGATATTTCATTCACTGTTCTCCATCTCTGTTCTTCCCCATCTCAACATCCCATTCCTTCATTTCTCCTTGCCCTCCCCTTCTTTCCTCTCCTTCCTCCTCCTCCCACCTTTCTTCCCCCAACGCTCTCAATTTTATCAGGAGCTCATTTCTCTTTCCCCTTCCGTGGGGTATCCATGCACACATCTCTTAGGATGCTCCTTGTTACCTTGTTGTTGACAGATGATTCTATCCTGTCTAGTCCCACAGCCGTTCAGTTACAAAGAGCACACAGAGGCTTATATTAATTAGAAACTGTTTGGCTTATTAGCTCACACTTATTATTAGCTAGCTCTTGCATCTTTTTTGTTGTGATTTTTTTTGAATTTGTTAGCTAGTATTTTATTTTTATTTATTTATTTATTAAAGATTTCTGTCTCTTCCCCTCCGCCGCCTCCCCTTTCCCTCCCCCTCCCCAATCAAGTCCCCCTCCCTCGTCAGCCCAAAGAGCAATCAGGGTTCCCTGCCCTGTGGGAAGTCCAAGGACCACCCACCTCCATCCAGGTCTAGTAAGGTGAGCATCCAAGCTGCCTAGGCTCCCACAAAACCAATAGGTGCAGTAGGATCAAAAACCGATTGCCATTGTTCTTGAGGTCTCAGTAGTCCTCATTGTCCACTATGTTCAGCGAGACCGGTTTTAACCCAGGCTTTTTCAGACCCAGGCCAGCTGGCCTTGGTGAGTTCCCGATAGAACATCCCCATTGTCTCAGTGTGTGGGTGCACCCCTCGCGGTCCTGAGTTCCTTGCTTGTGCTCTCTCTCCTTCTGCTTCTGATTTGGACCTTGAGATTTCAGTCCGGTGCTCCAATGTGGATCTCTGTCTCTGGCTCTTGTCTCCTTTCATCGCCTGATGAAGGTTAATGTTCAGGAGGATGCCTATATGTTTTTCTTTGGTTCTCCTTCTTATTTAGCTTCTCTAAGAACCCGAATTATAGGCTCAATGTCCTTTATTTATGGCTAGAAACCAAATATGAGTGAGTACATCCCATGTTCCTCTTTTTGGGTCTGGCTTACCTCACTCGGGATAGTGTTTTCTATTTCCATCCATTTGCCTGCAAACTTCAAGAAGTCCTTGTTTTTTACTGCTGAGTAGTACTCTAATATGTATATATTCCATACTTTCTTCATCCATTCTTCAATTGAAGGGCATCTAGGTTGTTTCCAGGTTCTGGCTATTACGAACAATGCTGCTATAAACATAGTAGAGCATATACTTTTGTTGTGTGATAAGGCCTCTCTTGGGTATATTCCCAAGAGTGGTATTGCTGGGTCCATGGGTAGGTTGATCCCGAATTTCCTGAGAAACCTCCACACTGCTTTCCAGAGTGGTTGCACAAGTTTGCATTCCCACCAGCAATGGATGAGGGTACCCCTTTCTCCACATCCTCTCCAGCAAAGGCTATCATTGGTGTTTTTGATTTTAGCCATTCTGACAGGTGTAAGATGGTATCTTAAAGTTGTCTTGATTTGCATTTCCCTGATCGCTAAGGAAGTTGAGCATGACCTTAGGTGTCTGTTGGCCGTTTGAACTTCTTCTGTTGAGAGATCTCTGTTCAGCTCAGTGCACCATTTTATAATTGGGTTGATTAGCCTTTTACGGTCTAGTTTCTTGAGTTCTTTATATATTTTGAACATCAGACCTTTGTCAATTGCGGGGTTGGTGAAGATTTTCTCCCAGTCAGTGGGTTGCCTTTCTGTCTTAGCAACAGTGTCCTTTGCTTTGCAGAAGCTTCTCAGTCTCAGGAGGTCCCATTTATTCAATGAGGCCCTTAATGTCTGTGCTGCTGGTGATATACGTAGGAAGTGGTCTCCTGTGCCCACGTGTTGTAGAGTACTTCCCTCTTTCTCTTCTATCAGGTTCAGTGTGTTCAGACTGATATTGAGGTCTTTAATCCACTTGGACTTGAGTTTTGTGCATGGTGATAGATATGGATCTCTTTTCATTCTTCTACAGATTGACATCCAGTTTTGCCAGCACAATTTGTTGAAGATGCTCTCTTTTTTCCATTGTATACTTTTAGCTCCTTTATCGAAAATCAGGTGCCCATAGGTTTGTGGGTTAAAGTCGGGGTCTTCTATTTGATTCCATTGGTCGACTTCTCTGTTTTTATGCCTATACCAAGCTGTTTTCAATACTGTAGCTATGTAATAGAGTTTGAAGTCAGGGATGGTAATGCCTCCAGACGATCCTTTATTGTATAAGATGGTTTTGGCTATCCTGGGTTTTTTTGTTTTTCCATATAAAGTTGATTATTGTCTTCTCCAGATCTGTGAAGAATTTTGATGGGATTTTGATGGGGATTGCATTGAATCTAAAGATTGCTTTTGGTAGAATTGCCATTTTTACTATGTTGATCCTCCCAATCCAAGAGCAAGGGAGAGCCTTCTATTTTCTGGTGTCCTCTTCTATTTCTTCAAAGACTTAAAGTTCTTGTTAAATAGATATTTTACTTCCTTGGTCAAGATTACCCCAAGATATTTTATGCTCTTTGTGGCTATCGTGAAAGGTGATGCTTCTCTGATTTCCCTCTCTGTTTCTTTATCCTTAGTGTATAGGAAGGCAACTGATTTTTTGGAGTTGATCACATTACTAAAGGTGTTTATCAGCTGTAGGAGTTCTTTGGTAGAGTTTTTGGGGTCGCTTATGTACACTATCATATCTGCCAATAACGAAAGCTTAACTTCTTCCTTTCCAATTCGAATCCCCTTGATCCCCTTATGTTGTCTTATTGCTATTGCTAGAACTAAGCCTATATTGAAGAGGTATGGAGAAAGTGGACATCCTTGTCTTGTTCCTGATTTTAGTGGGATGGCTTTGAGTTTTTCTCCGTTTAATTTAATGTTAGCTGTCGGCTTGCTGTAAATAGCTTTTATTATATTTAGGTATGACCATTGTATCCCTAGTCTCTCCAATACCTTTATCATAAAGGGGTGTTGAATTTTGTCGAATGCTTTTTCAGCATCTAATGAAAAAGTCGTATGGTTTTTTTTTCTTTCAGTTTATTTATATGGTGGATTACATTGATAGATTTGCGTATGTTGAACCAGCCCTGCATCACTGGGATGAACCATACTTGATCATAATGGATAACTTTTTTTAATGTGTTCTTGAATTCGGTTTGCCAGTATTTTATTGAGAATTTTTGTGTCAATATTCATGAGTGAGATAGGCCTGTAATTCTCTTTCTTGCTTGGGTCTTTGTGTGGTGTCACGAGCCATTAATGGCTCATGACAGTGTGGTTTTGGTATTAGGGTAACTGTAGCTTCATAAAAGGAATTTGGCAATGACTTTTCTGTTTCTATATTGTGAAATACATTAAGGAGTATAGGTATTAGCTCTTCTTGGAAGTTCTGGTAGAATTCTGCATTGAAGCCATCTGGTCCTGGGCTTTTTTTGGAGGGGAGATTTTTGATAACAGCTTCTAGTTCTTCACAACTAACCGGTCTATTTAGATCATTCACCTGGTTTTGGCTTAGCTTTGGTAAATGGTAATTATCTAAAAGAATGTCCATTTCTTTTGTATTTTCCAGTTTTGTGGCATACAGGCTTTTGTAGTAAGATCTAATGATTCTCTGAATTTCCTCTGTGTCTGTGGTTATGTCCCCCTTTTCATTTCTGATCTTATTTATTTGCGTGTTCTCTCTCTGTTGTTTAATTAGTTTGGATAGGGGTTTGTTGATCTTGTTGATTTTCTCCAAGAACCAACTTTTTGTTTCATTGATTTTTTGGACTGTTTTCTGTGTTTCTATATTGTTGATTTCAGCCCTCAGTTTGATTATTTCCAGTCTTCTACTTCTCCCGGGCATGTCTGCTTCTTTTTTTTTTCTAAAGCTTTCAGGTGTGCTGTTAAGTCCCCAATGTATGCTTTCTCCGTTTTGTTTAAGTGTGCACTTAGTGCTATGAACTTTCCTCTTAGCACTGCTTTCATCGTGTCCCATAGGTTTGAGTATGTTGTCTCTTTATTTTCATTAAATTCAAGGAAGACTTTAATTTCTTTCTTAATTTCTTCCTTTACCCAGGTGTGGTACAGTAGTTGACTGTTCAGTTTCCATGAGTTTGTCGGCTTTCTGGGGGTAGTATTGTTGTTGCCTTCTAACTTTAATCCGTGGTGATCTGATAAGACACATGTGGACACTGATATTTTTTTGTATCTGTGGAGGTTTCCTTTGCTTCCGAGTATGTGGTCAATTTTTGAGAAGGTTCCATGAGCTGCAGAGAAGTAGGTATATTCTTTCCTATTTGGGTGGGGTGATCTATAGATATCTGTTAAGTCCAAATGCTTCATTACCTCCAATAATTCTCTTAATTCTCTATTAGGTTTCTGTCTGATTGACCTGTCCATTGGAGAGAGAGGTGTATTGAAGTCTCCTACAACTAGTGTGTGTGGTTTAATGTCTGCCTTCAGTTCTAGTAATATTTCTTTTAGATAAGTGGGTGCTTTTGTATTAGGGGCGTAGATATTCAGGATTGATACGTCATCCTGATGAATTGTTCCTGTTATAAGTATAAAGTGTCCATCTTGATCTCTTCTGATTGATTTTAGTTTGAAGTCAGTTTTGTTAGAAATTAATATCACCACACCTGCTTTTTTCTTAGGACCATTTGCTTGAAAGACCTTTTCCCAACCCTTTATTCTGAGTAGATGCCTGTCTTTGTGGTTGAGATGTGTTTCTTGCAAACAGCAGAATGTTGGATCCTGTTTTCATATCCAATCTCTTAGCCTGTGCCTTTTTATAGGTGAATTGAGACCATTAATATTAAGTGATATTAATGACCAGTGGTTGTTTACTCCAGTTATTCTTATTGTTTTTTGGTATTAGAGTTTGTGTGTCTCCCTTCTTTGAGTTGTCCTGATGAAGGGTTGCTAGATGCCTGAGTTGTTGTATGCAGTTTTGGCAATGTTGGATTTCTTGGGTTGTGATTTTCCTTCTATTACTTTCTGTAGGGCTGGAATTGTGGCTACCAATTGTTTAAATTTGTTCTTATCCTGGAATGTCTTGTTTTCTCTATTGATAGTGAACAGTAGCTTGGCTGGGTATAGAAGTTTGGGTTTGCATCCATGGTCTCTTAGCTTCTGCAGTACCTCTATCCAGGACCTTCTGGCTTTCATGGTTTCCATAGAGAAGTCAGGTGTAAGTCTGATCAGTTTACCTTTATAAGTTACTTGGCCTTTTTCCTTTGCAGCTCTTAATATTCTTTCTTTAACCTGTATATTCTGTGTTTTGATTATTATATGACAAGGGGATGTTTTTCTTTGATCCAGTCTGTTTGGTGTTCTGTATGCTTCTTGAATATTCAAAGGAATATCTTTCTTTATGTTGGGAAAGTTTTCTTCCATAATTTTGTTAAAAATATTTTCTGGGCCTTTGAGCTGTGATTCTTCTCCTTCTT
Source organism: Alexandromys oeconomus (assembly GCA_963919705.1). Lineage (NCBI taxonomy): Eukaryota > Metazoa > Chordata > Mammalia > Rodentia > Cricetidae > Alexandromys > Alexandromys oeconomus. Next base: position 619,145 of record CAWTZB010000088.1, on the reverse strand, counting down.
CTATTTCTATTATTCTTATGTTTGGTCTTTTTATTTTGTCCCATATTTCCTGCATGTTTTGTGATGATAATTTTTTGGCTTTGCTGTTTTCTTTGATCAGTGCGTTTATTTTCTCTATGGTGTCCTCAGAATCTGAGATTCTTTCTTCTATTTCTTGTATTCTATTGATTATGCTTGTTTCTGTAGGCTCTGTTCTTTGACCTGGATTTTCCATATCCAGCTGGTGCTCAGTTTGTGTTTTCTTCCTTGCTTCCCTTTCAGTTTTCAATTCTTGAACTGTTTCCATTACATGTTTGATTGTTTTTTCTTGGTTTCCATGGGTATCATGTACGTATTTACTCATTTCTTCAAACTTTTGGTTATACTTCTCATCCATTTCTATTAGGGCATTTTTCACATGTTGTTTAATGGACTCTATTGCTTTCAAAAGTCAATTTTTTCCACTTCTTCCATATTAGGGTGTTCAAGTCCATCTGTTGTAAGATCATTGGGTTCTGGTGTTTTCATGTTGTTTTCGGATTATTGGGTGAATTCTTGCCTTGGCACCTGCCCATCTCCTCCTATCAAAGCTATCTAATGGGTCTTTTAAAACCGGATCAAGTTTCCCTGTTGGCCAGGGGCTCCTCTTACAAAATGCTGTCGCTCTGTTTCCTGGCTCCTGCCAGGAACCAAGTTCCCTCTCTCCCCTCAGAAGGGTCTTCAGGAACAGGACCAGTCTCCCTGTTTGCCAGGGACCTCGCCAACCAAAGGCCTACCTCTTTGCTTTAATTGTAATGGGACGATCTGCTCTCAGTGTTGTGCACTGGTGGTCCCAGCTGTCTGCTGCCACCTGCTCCGGTCTGCTGCCGCCTGCGCAGATGGTCTCTAGCTCTTACATCTTATATTAACCCTTAATTCTTATGTATGTTTAGCCACATGGCTTGGTACCTTTTCTCAATAAGGCATTCTCATCTTGTTTCTTCTGCCTCTAGCTGATAAGTCACTCTGCCTTTCCCCTTTCTGTAATTCTCTTGGTCTAGTAGCCTCACCTATACTTCCTACCTAGCTACAGGACAGTATGTGTTTTATTAAACTGATATGAGTGGCAAATCTTTCTAGTCTACAAGAATATAATCCCACGGCATTCCCCCTTTTTTCTTTTCAAAAAAAAAAAAAGCTCTGAATTTGATCTCATTTGTTTAGCTTTAGTATATATGTTGAAGGTACAAGTTGCAGTCTATAGGTGTAGGTGGCCTCAGGCCAGAGACAAGTCATATCAAACCAGTCACAAGAAAGTTAAATTTTCATCATTAATGTGTTCCTTTATCTAGAGCTTTGCAGAGATGGAGAGTTTGAAAGCTTGGTCAAAACTTTCTGGAATTAAAAGGGAAGAGTCCTTTTTGTCTGGCAGTATAGAAAGTCTCAATTAGGAGGAGATGTGTTTTTAAAAGTTCAGTCCTATACACTCTATGCATCAGCCTTGACCCCCTCAATCATGTTGACAGCTGATGGTCCTCCACACATGTGTCATCTTAAATGCTTCTCGAAGAATATGTAGAGTGATTTTCTTAGGCCTAGAACCACTCTGTACCCAATAATTTGTTTCTACGGCTTCTACTGACTCATGTTTATAGTTAGTGAACTCCCTAATTAGTTTTCCTGTGTGCCACTTATGGATTGAGAGAGGGCCTGACCTTGTGGAAAAGTGTCTTGATACAGTGTAACTTAGTAGACCAGATCTCTAAGGGAAGGCTCCAAGACCTATATACTGCAAAAGTGGCCAGGATAGATCTCAGTTATCTTGAAGTATTGTGACACATTGTTTGCTACTGTGGGATAATGCTCTTGTATCCTGTAAATATTTGTCATTTGTGTTGGTTTAATAAAATGCTCATTGGCCAGAAGCCAAGCAGGTAATATAGGCAGGGTAAATAGAGTAGGAAAATTCTGGGAAGAGGAAAAGCTCAGTCTGCAGTCACAACCCAAATGCTGAGAAAACAAGATGAGAATGCTGCACTGAGTAAGGTACCAAACCACGTGGCTAAACATAGATAAGAATTATGGGTTAATTTAAGTTATAAGAGCTAGCTAGGAATATGTGTGAACTGTTGACCAAACAATGTTGTAATTAATATAGTTTTGTGTGATTATTTGAGTCTGGGTGACCAAGAAATGAAATTGCTGTGTCTATCTACAATTTGCTGTTCTCTCTATATGTATTTCTCTATTTCTCTCTATATACATTTCTCTATCTCTCTATCATTTTATCATCTCACTATCAGCTCTATACTCCATCATTTCTTTCTATATTATATCATCTCTTCCTCTATCATCTTTCTGTCATCTCTTTCTCTATAATTTCTCTATCATCTCTCTGTCATCTCTTTTTATATTATCTCAACCATCTCTGAGTCATCTCTGTGTCTATCATCTTTTTCTATCATATCTCTATCATCTATGATCTCTATCTCTATCCTCCATCAATTCTTTCCCTAGTCTCTCTATCATCCATTTCTCTATCACCTCTATCACCTCTTCTATTTCTCTATCTTGTATCTATCATCTCTTCCTCTATCAATCATCACTTCCTCTATCATCTCTCTATCATCTCTTTCTCTACCATCTCTGTATTGTTTCTTTCTCTATCATTTCTATCCTCCATCATTTCTTTCTGTAGCCAATCATGTCTTTCTCTATCATCTATTTCTTTATAAATCATCACTTCCACTGTCATCAATTTCTCAATCATCACTCTATCATCCCTTCCTCTATTGCCTCTTTATCACCTCTTTCTCTATCATCTCTTTCTCTATCAACTTTTTCTCAACCATCACTTTCTCTATCAGTGCTTTCTCTATCATCTCTTTCTTTATCACTTCTTTCTCTATTATTACTTCCTATATCATATCTTTCTCTCTCATCTTTCTTTATCATTACTTCCTTTATCTCTCTGTCATCTCTTTCTCTATCATCTCTTCCTTTATCATTTCTTCTTCTATCATCTCTTTCCCTATCATTACTTTCCCTATCATCTCTTTCTCTATCACCTCTCTATCATATCTTTCTCTATCACCTCTTTCTCTATCAACTCTTTCTTTATCATTTCTTCCTCTAGCTTCCTCTCTTTCTCTATTATCTCTTTCTCTATCATCTCTTTATCATCTCATCCTTTATTATTGCTCTGTCATCTCTTTCTCTATTATCTCTTCCTCTATCATCTCTTTCTCTATAATCTCTTTCCCTATCATCTCTTTCTCTATCACCACTCTATCATCTCTTTCCCTATCATCTTTTTCTACCATCTCTTTCTCTATCATCTCTTTCTCTATCAGCTCTTCTCTATCACCTCTTTCTATATCATCTCTTCCTCTATCTTGATCTCTTTATCATCTATTTCTCTACCACCCTTTCTCTACCATCACTTTATCTATCATCTCTTTCTCTATCATCTTTCACTATCATCTCTTACTCTATCACCTCTTTCTCTATATTCTCTTTCTTTATCACCTCTTCCTCTATCATCTTTTTCTCTGTCATCTCTTAATTTATCAACTCTTCCTTTATCATTTCTGTCATCTCTTTTTCTATTATCTCTTTATCATCTCTCTATTATTTCTTTTTCTATCATCTCTATCCTCCATAATTTCTTTCTTTAGTATATCATCTCTTTATCATCTCTCTATCATTGCTTCCTCTATTATATTTCTGTTATATCTTTTTCTATCATCTATTTCTCTATCATTTTTCTTCAACACCTCTTTATCACTTCTTACTCTATCATATCTTGCTCTATTATCTCTTTCTTTAATATCTCTTCCTTTATAATCTCTCTGTCATCTCTTTATCATGTCTTTCTCTAACATCTCTCTATTATTTCTTTCTCTATCATCTCTATCCTCCATAATTTCTTTCTTATCTATCATCACTTTCTCTATCATCTCTCTATCATGTCTTCCTCTATTATCTTTCTGTCATCTCTTTCTCTATCATCTCTTTCTCTATCTTCTCTATCTCTATTATCTTTCTATATCATCTCTATCATCTCTTCCTTCATTATCTCTCTTTCATCTCTTTCTCTATCATCTCTTCCTCTATCATTTCTTCCTCTATTATCTGTTTATCTAGCATCTCTTTCTTTATCATCTCTTTCTCTATCATTTTTCTATCATCTCTTTCTCTATCATCTTTTTCTCTACAATTTATTTCTCTATCTTCTCTTCCTCTACCTTCATCACTTTCTCTATCATCTCTTCCTCTATCATCTCTTCCTCTATCATTTCTTCATCTATCACCTCTTTCTCTATCACCTCTCCATCATCTCTTTCTATATCATCTCTTTCTCTACCTCCCTTTGTCCACCATCTCTTCCTCTATCATCTCTTTCTCAATCATCTTTTTCTATCATCTATCATCTCTTTCCCAATTATCTTTTTCTATCATCTATCATCTCTTACTCTATCATCTCTTTCTTTATCATCTCTTACTAACATCTCTGTCATCTCTTTTATCATCTCTTTATCATCTCTCTATATTTCTTTCTCAATCATCTCTATCCTCCATAATTTCTTTGTCTAGTTTATCATTTCTTTCTCTATCATCTCTTCCTCTATTTTCTTTCTGTTATCTCTTTCTCTATCATTTTTTTCTTTTATTTTTTTTTCAGTTTTTCGAGATAGGGTTTTTCTGTGGTTTTGAAGCCTGTCCTGGAACTAGCACTTGTAGACCAGGATAATTTCAAACTCACAGAGATCCGCCTGCCTCTGCCTCCCAAGTGCTGGGATTAAAGGCGTGCACCACCACCTAAGGCTCTATCATCTTTTTTCTATCATCTCTTCCTCTAACATCTCTTCTTCTATCATCTCTTTCTCTATCATCTCTTCCTATATCATCTCTTTATCTATTATCTCTTTCTCTGTCATGTCTTTATCTTCTCTTCATCTTTCATTTCTTTGTCTATCATCTCTTTCTTCAACATCTCTTCCTTTATCATCACCACTTTCTCTATCATCTCTTTCTCTATCACTTCTTACCCTATCATCTATTTCTCTATCACCATTTTCTTTAATATCTCTTCCTTTATCATGTTTTCTCTTTCTCTATCATGTCTTTCTCTAACATCTCTTTATTATTCTTTCTCGAACATCTCTATCCTCAATAATTTCTTTCTCTAGTCTATCATCTCTTTCTCTATCATCTCTTCCTCTAGTATCATTCTGTCATCCCTTTCTTTATCATCTCTTCCTCTATTATTTTTCTATTAACTTTCTCTATCATCTCTTTCTCTATCATCTCTCTATCATCTCTTCCTCTAGTATTTTTCTATCATCTCTTTCTCTATCATCTCTTTCCCTATAATCTATTTCACTAACACCTCTCTATCATCTCTTTCTCTTTTGTCTTTTTCTCTATCATCTCTCTCTATCACCTCTTTTCTGTATTATCTCTTTTTCTATCATCTCTTTCTCTATCACTTCTTTTTCTATTATCTCTTTATCTATCATATCTTTCTCTATCATCTCTTTCTTTATCATCCCTTCATCATCTCTCTTTCACCTCTTCCTCTATGATCTCTTTCTCTATCATCTCTATCCTTCATAATTTCTTACTCTAATCTATCATCTCTTTCTCTATCATTTCTTCTGCTATTATTTTTCTGTCAACTCTTTCTCTATCATCTCTTTTTTTTTATTGAGAATAAGAAAAAAAAGTTTCCGCCTCCTCCCAGCCTCCCATTTCCCTCCCCCTCCCCCCACTCTTCTCCCCCTCCCCCCACTCCTCTCCCCCTCCCTCTCTAATCCAAAGAGCAGTCATGGTTCCCTGCCCTGTGGAAAGTCCAAGGTCCTCCCCCCTCCGTCCATGTCTAGGAAGGTGAACATCCAAACTAGCTAGGCTCCCACCAAGCCAGAACCTGAAGTAGGATCAAAACCCCTTGCCATTGACCTTGGCTTCTCATCAGTCCTCATTGTTCGCCATGATCAGAGAGTCCGGTTTTATCCCATGCTTATTCAGTCACAGTCCAGCTGGCCTTGGTGAGCTCCCAATAGATCAGCCCCACTGTCTCAGTGGGTGGGTGCACCCCCCCGTGGTCCTGACATCCTTGCTCGTGTTCTCCCTCCATCTGATCCTCATTGGGACCTTGGGAGCTCGGTCCAGTGCTCCAGTGTGAGTCTCTGTCTCTATGTCCATCCATCACCAGATGTTAGCAATCAGGGAAATGCAAATCAAAACAACTTTGAGATATCATCTTACACCTGTCAGAATGGCTAAAATCAAAAGCACCGATGATAGCCTTTGCTGGAGAGGCTGTGGAGGAAGGGGTACACTCATCCATTGCTGGTGGGAATGCAATCTTGTGCAACCACTTTGGAAATCAGTGTTTCGGTTTCTCAGGAAATTCGGGATCAATCTATCATCTCTTTATCGTCATTTCTGCTATTATCTTTCTGTTATCTCTTACTCTATCATCTCTTTCTCTATCATCTCTTCTTCTATTATGTCTCAACAATATCTCTGTCATCATTCTTTATCATCTCTTCATCATCTCTCTTTCATATTTTTCGTTATGATCTCTATCTTTATCATCTCCATGCTCCATAATTTCGTAATCTAATCTATCATCTTTTTCTCTATCAACTCTTCCTTTATTATCTCTCTGTCATCCCTTTTTCTATCATCTCCTCTTCTATCACTTTTTCCTTTATCATCTCTTTGTCTATCAAGTCTTTCTCTATCACCTCTCTATCATCTCTTTCTCTATCATCGTTTTCTCTACCATCTCTTTATCTATCATCCCTTTCTCTGTCATCTATTCCTCTATAATCTCTCTGTCATCTCTTCCTCTATCATCTCTTTCTCTATCATTTCTTCCTCAATAATCATTTATTTCTCAATCATCTCTTTCTCTATCACCTCTTTCTTTATCATCTCTTTCTTCAACAACTCTTCCTTTACCATCATCTCTTTCTCTATCATCTTTCTCTATCATGTCTTCCTCTATTGTCTTTCTATTATCTTTCTCTATCATCTCTTTCTTTTCATCTCTTACTTTGTTATCTCTCTGTCATCTCTTTCTCTATCATCTCTTCCTCTATCATTTCTTCCACAATCATCTCTTTCTCTATCATCTCGTTCCCTATCATCCTTTCTCTAACACATCTCTATTATCTCTTTCTCTATCATCTTTTTCTCTACCATCTCTTTCTCTATCAGTTCTTTCTCTATCATTTCTATTTGAATCACCTCTTTCTCTATCACTTCTTTCTCTATCATCTCTTCCTCTGTCGTATCTTTTTATATCATCTCTTTCTTCATTATCTCTTCACCATCTGTCTTTCATCTCTTTCTCTATGACCTTTTTCTCTATTATTTCTATCCTCCATAATAACTTACTCTAGCTGGTCGGTGGTGACACACGCCTTTAATCCCAGCACTTGGGAGGCAGAGGCAGGCAGATCTTTGAGTCGAGACTAGCCTGGTCTACAAGAAATAGTTCCAGGACAGGCTCCAAAATCACAGAAACCCTGTCTCGAAAAACAAAATAAAGAAATAAAGAAATAACTTATTCTAGTCTAGCATCTCTTTCTCTATCATCTCCCCTTCTATTATATTTCTGTCATCTCTTTCTCTATCATCTCTTCCTCTATTATCTCTCTGTCATCCCTTTCTCTATCATGTCTTTATCAACTATTTCTTTATCATCTCTTCATTTATTATCTCTCTGTGATCTCTTTTTCTGTCATCTCTTTCTCTCTCATCTCTTCCTGCATCATTTCTTCTTCTATCACCTTTCTCTATCATCTCTTTCCGTATCATCTATTTCCCTATCAACTAATACTCTCTCACCTCTCTCTCATCTCTTTCTATATCATCACTTCCTCTATCATATCTTTCTCTATCATCTCATTCTTTATCTTCTCTTCCCTTATTATCTCTCTTCCATCTCTTTCTCTATCATCTCTTTTCCTGTCATCTCTTTCTCTATCATCTCTTTTCCTGTCATCTCTTTCTCTATCCTCTCTTTCTCTATCACCTCTCTATCACCTCTTTCTCTATTATCTTTCTGTCGTCTCTTTTTCTATCATCTCTTCCTGCATCATTTCTTCTATCATCTCTTTCTCTATCATCTCGTTCTCTATTATCTCTTTCTCTATCACCTATCATCTCTTACTCTATCATCTTTTTCTCTATCATCTCTTACTCTATCATCTTTTCTCTATGATCTCTTTCTCTATCATATCTTTATCTATCATCTCTTCCTCCATCATCTCTTCCTCTATAACTTCTTAGTCTATCATCTCTTGCTCTATCATCTCTTTCTTTAATATCTCTCCCTTTTTCATTACTCTATCATATCTTTCTCTAACGTCTCTCTATGATTTTTTCTCTATCACCTTTATCCCCCATAACTTCTGTCTCTAGTCTATCATTTCTTTCTCTATCATCTCTCTATTATTTCTTCCTCTATTATCTTTTGGTCATCTCTTTCTCTATCATCTCTTTCTCTATCATTTCTTCTTCTACTATCTTTCTATTATCTTTCTCTATCATTTCTTCCTCTATCATCTCTTTCTTTATCATCTCTTCCTTTATTATCTCTCTGTGATCTCTTTCTCTATCATCTCATCCTCTATCGTTTTTCCTCTATCATCTCTTTCTCTATTATCTATTTCCCTATCATCTCTTCCTCTCTCACCTCTCTATCGTTTCTTTCTATATCATCACTTCCTTTATCGTATCTTTATCATCTCATTCTTTATCATCTCTTCCTTTATTATCTCTTTGTCATCTTTATCTCTGTCATCTCTTCCTGCATCATTTCTTCTTCTATCATCTCTTTCTCTATTATCTCTTTCCCTATCATCACTTTCTCTATCATCTCTTTATCACCTCTCTTTCATCTCTTTCACTATCATCTTTTTCTCTACCACATTTTTGTATCATCTCTTTCTCTATCATTTCTTTCTCTATAACCTCTTTCTTTATCAACTCTTTCTCTATCGTCTATTCCTCAATCTTTATTTCTTTCTCTATCATCTCTTTATCTATCATCTCTTTTTTATAATCCTTTCCTTTATTATATGTCAGTCATCTCTTTCTCTATCATCTCTTCCTCTAGTATTTTTCTATTGTCTTTTTCTATCATCTCTTCCTAAATTATCTCTTTCTGTATCATCTCTTCCTATCTCACCTCTCTATCATCTCCTTCTCTATCGTCTCTTCCTCTGTCATCTCTTTCTCATCTCTTCCTGCATCATTTCTTCTTCTATCATCTTTCTCTATCATCTCTTTCCGTATCATCCATTTCCCTATCATCTCATTCTCTCTCACCTCTCTATCATCTCTTTCTATATCATCACTTCCTCTATCATATCTTTATCATCTCATTCTTTATCATCTCTTCCCTTATTATCTCTCTATCATCTCTTTCCTGTCATCTCTTTCTCTATCACCTCTCTATCACCTCTTTCTCTATTATCTTTGTCATCTCTTTTTCTATCATCTCTTCCTGCATCATTTCTTCTTCTATCGTCTCTTTCCCTATCACCTCTTTCATCTCTTTCGCTATCATCCTTTTCTCTACCATCTCTTTCTCTATCATCTTTCATCTCTTCCACTATTATCTCTTTCTCTATAATCTTTCTCTATCATATCTTCCTCTATCTTCTTTTTCTCTATCTGTTATTTATCATCTCTTCCTTTATTATTTCTGTCATCTCTTTTTCTCTCATTTATTTATCATCTCTATATTATTTCTTTCTCTATGTTCTCTATCCTCCAAAATTTCTTTCTGTAGTCAATCATCGCTTTCTTTATCATCTATCATTTCTTCTTCTATTATCTTTCTGTTATCTCGTTCTCTATCATCTATTTCTCTGTAATCTCTTTCTCTATTATCTCTTCCTCTATTATCTCTCTGTCATCTCTTCCTCTATCATCTCCTCCTCTATCATCTCCTTCCTTAATATTTCTTTATTCATCATAACTCTATCATGTCTTTCTCTAACATCTCTCTATGATTTTTTTCTCTATCATATCTATCCTCCTTAATTTCTTTCTCTAGTCTATCATCTCTTTCTCATATCGCTCTATCATCACTTCCTTTATTATATTTCTGTCATCTCTTTCTCTATCATATCTTTCTCTATCATCTCTTCCTCTGTCATCTCTTTCTTTATCATCTCTTCCTTTATTATCTCTCTATTATCTCTTTCTCTATCTTCTCATCCTCTATCATTTTTCTCTATCATCTATTTCATTATCATCTCTTTCCCTATCATCTCTTTCTCTCTCACCTCTCTATCATCTCCCTCTCTATCATGTCTTCCTCTGTAATCTCTTTCTCTATCGTCTCTTCCTGCATCATTTCTTCTTCTATCATCTCTTTCCCTATCATCTATTACCCTATCATCTAATTCTCTCTGACCTCTCTATCATCTCTTCTTATATCATCGCTTCCTCTATCATATCTTTCTCTATCCACATTTTTTATCATCACTTCCTTTATTATCTCTCTGTCATCTCTTTCTCTATCATCTCTTTATCACCTCTCAATCACCTCTCCTCTTTTTTCTTTCTGTCATCTCTTTCTCTATCGTCTCTTTCTGCATCATTTCTTCTTCTATCATCTCTTTCTCTATCATCTCTTTCTCTATCACCTCTCTTTCACCTCTTTTGCTATCATCTTTTCTCCATCATCTCTTTCTCTATCATCTTTCTCTATCACCTCTCTATTGTCTCTCTATAATCTTTCTTTATCATATCTTCCTGAAGGCAAAGGCGTAAGTCACAAACAATCCCACACCAGTTTGGAATTATGGTTAATAGAATGGTTATTTTTTAAAGGGGAAAAAACTTACAGACAACAGCCCTCTGCGCAATAAGGACGGGAGTCTAGTTGCCAGAAGCGTAGCAGGTTGTAAGAGAGAGTGAGGAGGGAAGTGGCTGCTTTTTAAAAGAGGAGACCACACACCAGTGGGCTGGTATCTCATCGGCTATTGGCTGGAGAAGTGGAAGGACCTCCCACAACACCTCCTCCTTTTGTTTAAGTAAGAGAGTTCTAAACCTACTACGAAATTATATACAATAAGTACAAATATCCTATTCTAACTAGGTTAGGTCTTGTGTAATAAATAACTTGGCCAATTCATGATAGAAAAGTAACTACATTTATATAGTCTTAAACCCCATCAAAGATCTAAGAAGGGAAATAATGTTACCTGGGTAATTAGGAAGTTCAGTACAACAACTTCCAAAACATGCAACAAATCACAGAGACAACTAGCTACCTGGACAATCACTCAAAGTCAGGTTTGCAGCATTGAAGCAACCAACTATGGTTAAGGCCTAACATAACTGACATACCATTTTCAAAGGCAAGCAACTTTTCAAAACTATCTTACCCTGTCTTGGCAGGATATGACAGTCCTGTTTTCTCCATTGATGCACGCTCTGTATCTCTGTCAGTTGTTGAGGTATGGGCATTTCTTTGCCCAAAGGCCAGTTCTGCCAAAAAGAAAGGCTCCAGGTAGAGTGTCTTTGGTGCTCAACATTCTCTCAGGAATAGATTGGTGCTGCCAGGAGCAATTGTGTCTCACTATCATGAAACTCTGAGTTAGATTAAAGGCCATTTTCTACAGCTCTTTGAAGAGGTTGAAGATTATCTATACTGAGTATAATCTCTATGTATCTAAATAACCTGATTAGTCTAATTATAAATGACAAACTCAGAATACTATTGATCTATATAATTCTCAATACCTATCTAACTTAAAGACTAAGACAATAAATGACTGTGAAACAAATTAGGACATTGACCTCCAAATATAAACAATGTACAAATATACATTGCAGTATGCTAAATATATATTAATACACAAATAATATATAAGTATCTTAATCAGAGGTAGAAATGTACACTGCAATATGGTAAATATATACTATATATATAAATACAATATATGTCAATACATAAAAAGTGTTTTAAACAGAGGTAGAAGCATGCATGTATACAATAGTCAATATAATTTAACTTTGTATCTATAAGAATCGATACCAATATATTTGTCTCAAAATAATAACTCACAAGTACCAACAAGTACCAATCTATTATCCCTCTTTTTTTCAAATGATCCCTGAGCTTATAAAATTCCTCTCCCAACCCTCAGCCGTATACTAATTATAAACAACACCTAAATGATGTCCCTAAACCTAAGGGCAAACTTTACTGGGAGAGGGGACATAGTCCTCTAGAATTACTTCCAGCTGTCATGGGGGCGATGTTCCTTCTGGGGGATCCTGTGAAAGTAAAATGATGGTTAAATTTCAAGATCAATGTCTTTTAAAATTGCAAATAGTCTCTGAGTATTTTGTGCAGGTCTGGGCAGAATGTTGTATAAAATGTGCACCATTTCAGCTAACCAAGTTGGGATCATCTTATGCAGCTGGTACCCAAAACGGGTCTTGTAGTAGCGCTATCAGTATCATGACGTCATATCAACCAGGTGGAGTTGTTGTTATGGGTCCCCATCTTCTTCCTAGAAACTTCAAATGTCACTTCAGGAAAACTCATTGTTCATTGTGAAAAACTTAAACATTAATCATATATATATATATATATATGTATATATATACATATATATATTCAATGAAAGGCATGATATATATATTCAATGAAAAGTATGATAGATATGAAGAAAGGCAAAGATGTTTTCTAAACTCATATTTCTTTCTGCCCCATATCATGGCTCTTGACATGAGACAGAAACTCCAGAAACTCTGGGTTTTTCTCTTACCAACAGGCTTGAAATTGGAGAGGGACTGAGCCAGAGTCCAACTTCAAAACCAGATCTATATATTTATAAATAAATGCACATTAATACATATTTAAATATGAGTGGAATAATTTTACTTACGAGACCTGTTTGATTTTCTTGCCAATTCTTATTGGGTTGTAAATAGTTTCCATCTATCATCAAACATCCAGGGTCCCTTGAATTTTCTGAAGATGAGTGTTTTCCTGCAAAGATAAGAAGAGAACCCTGCCCCCATTCTATGTTTTTCTTACCACCTGTATGAATATCATCATTGTGGATGAGCTGTCATTTCTCCTTTCCAAGAGGTTTCTCCTCCTCAAATCGAAACTTTATTAATTTTGATGGTATCCACAATTTTTCTTCTCATGTGGAAACAAGAGCAAAACCCCTTCCCCAATGTAGCACATCTCCTGGCTTCCATTGAGAGGTCAGCACATCTTTGAAATAAATCGGTTGATTTAGTTCAGCAGACTTTTCCATTATCCAATGTCTTTCTGCTGCTGTCGTTCTTTTCTCATTAGCGTTAAGAAAATTCAAGGTTAATAAAGCATTATGCAATCTATTTCTGGGGGTATTTTCGGTCCCTTTCTGTTTGTTCAGCAAGTCCTTTATAGTACGATTTGATCTTTCTATAACTGCCTGACCTGTAGGATTATTTGGTATACCTGTAATATGTTTTATATTACAATAATCAAAAAAGTGTTTCATTTTCTTAGATACATATGCCAGACCATTATCTGTCTTTATTTGTGCAGGTATACCCATGATGGCCATAACTTCCAATAAATGTGTGATTACTGAATCAGCCTTTTCTGTGCTCAGGGCAGTAGCCCATTGAAAACCTGAATATGTGTCTATGGTGTGTTGTACATATTTTAATTTACCAAATTCCATAAAGTGGAACACATCCATCTGCCAGATTTCATTTCTCTTAGTACCCTTTGGGTTACTCTCTGCAGGCAATGGTGTTTTATTATAGAAAGAACAAGTAGGACATCTCTTTATAATGTCCTTAGCTTGTTGCTATGTAATGGAAAATTCTTTCTTTAGGCCTTTACTATTGATGTGATGCTTCTTATGAAATTCTGAGGCCTGCAACACACTTCCAATCAATAATTGATCAATCTCAGCTTTGCCTTGTGCTAGAGGAACAGGCAGACCTGTATGGGACCGGATGTGTGTTATGTACATCGGACAAAGCCTGTTCCTGATTATGTCTTGTACCTGGATAAACAATGAAGTCAACTCTGTGTCATCTGGTATAAATTCAGCGGTTTCAATATGCAAGATAACTCTTTCTGCATATTGTGAATCTGTAACTATATTAAGAGGTTCTTTAAAATCCCTTAGCACCATAAGAATGGCATATAATTCAGCCTTCTGGACAGAATTATAAGGGCTTTGTTTCACCTTACTCAATTCATCTGACTTGCAACCTGCTTTCCCTGATTTATTTGCATCAGTATAGAATGTAAGGGCTCCAGTTATTGGAGCATCATGTACAATTCTAGGAAGAATCCAAGAAGTTCTCTTTATGAGGTTAAGTCTACCACTTCTACTGGTTCATGCCACTCAAACTCTGTGCTTGCAAAGGAGATTTAAAAACGACTCAGAAAAGAGCAAACCACGCGGGCAGAGACTATGCGGGCCTGTGGAGTTTAAATCCACATGGGGAGGCAAGCGATAGGGTGCGTGGGGACTTGAAATCAATCTGAGGTGTCTAAAGGGAAAATATAAAGAACTGCAGCAAGAAAAGCTGGCTCCACATACAAGGCACAGGCCACAAGGCACAGGCCATGGCTGAGGGATGGAGGGCTCGTGCCAAGCAGAGCTGACAGCAGGCAGCCGACCAGGGGAAGGATGGGTCCTAAAACCAAACTTTGGGTGCCAGATGAAGACGAAGGGGTAAGTCACAAACAATCCCACATCAGTTTGGAATTATGATTAATAGAATGGATATTTATTTAAAGGGGAAAAAACTTACAGATCACCGTCCCAGACAACAGCCCTCGGCGCAATCAGGAAGGGAGTCTAGTCGCCGAAAGCAGAGCATGAAGTAAGAGAGAGAGGAGAGGGATGTGGCCACTTTTTAAAGAGAAAGACCACGACCCAGTGGGCTGGTATCTCAGCGGCTATTGGCTGGAGGAGCAGAAGTACCTCCAGCAACAATTTCTTTCCATTTAGATTGATGTTAGCTGTTGGCTTGCTGTATATTGCCTTAATTATGTTTAGGTATGTTCCTTGTATCCCTGCTCTCTCCAAGACCTTTATAATAAAGGGATGTTTTATTTTGTCAAATGCTTTTTTTGGCATCTAATGAGATGATCATGTGGTTTTTATTTAACACCTTGTTTATATGATGGATTACATTGACAGATTTTAGTATGTTGAACCATCCCTGCATCTATGGGCTGAATCCAACTTGATCATGTTAGATGATGGTTCTGATGTGTTCTTGGAATTTATTTGCCAGTATTTTATTTACTATTGTTGCATCAATGTTCATGAGAGAGTTTGGTCTGTAATTCTTTTTCTTAGTAATGTCTTTCTGTGGTTTGGGTATCAGGGTAATTGTAGCCACATAAAAAGAGTTTGGCAATGTTCACTCTGTGTCTATTGTGTGGAATAATTTGAGGAGTATTAGTATTAGGTCTTCTTTGAAAGTGTTATATAAATCTGAACTGAAACCATCTGGTCCTGGGCTTTTTTAGGTTGGTAGCCTTTTGATGACTATTTCTATTTCTTCAGCAGTTATAGATCTGTTTAATTTGCTTATTTGGTCTTGATTTAATTTTGGTAAGTGATATTTATCCAGAAAGTTGTTCATTTCCGTTAAGATATCCAATTTTGTGGAGCACAGTTTTTCAAAATATGACCCAATGATCCTCTGTGTTGCTTCTGTTTCTATTCTTATGTCGCTATTTTCATTTTTTTTATTTTGTTAATTTGGATATTCTCTCTCTTCCTTTCTGTTAATTTGGATAAAGGTTTGTCTACTTTGTTGATTTTTTTGAAGAACCAACTCTTTGTCTCACTGATTTTTTGTACTGTTTTGTTTGTTAGTATTTGTTGACTTCAACTTTCACTTTATTTCCTTCAGTCTAGTTCTCTTAGGTGCATTTGCATCTTTTTGTTCTAAAGTTTTCAAATGTTCTGTTAATTCACCAGTGTGGGATTTTTCCAGCTTCTTTATGTAGGCATTTAATGCTATGAATTTACCTCTTAATACTGCTTTCATTGTGTCCCAAACATTAGGGTATGTTGTGTGGCCATTTTCATTGAATTTTAGGAAGTCTTTAATTTCCTTCTTCATTTCTTCCTTGACCCATTGATGATTCAGGTGAGCATTGTTTAAATTCCATGTGTTTGTGGGTTTTCTGGAATTAGTATTGCTGTTGACTTCTAGTTTTAAACCTAGGTGATCTGATAAGGTACATTGGATTATTCCATTTTTTCTTTATTTGTATTTGTGGAGGTTTGTTTTGTTATCAAGTATTTGGTCAATTTTTGAGAAGGTTCCATGCATTGCTGAGAAGAAGGTATATTCTTTTCTGTTTGGATGGAATATTGTATAGTTATCTGTTAAGTCCATTTGAGTCAAAGATCTGTTAGTTCTCTTATTTCTCAGTTCATTTTTTGTCTGATTGACCTGTGGTGTAGGAGGTTGTCCTTATTTGTGTTGTTTTCATTGGTTGAATAAAGAAGCTGCCTTGGCCTTTTGATAGGGCAGCCCTTAGTTGGGTGGCATAGACAGAACAGAATTCGGGAAGGAAGAAAGCAGAGTCAGAGAGAGACACCATGCTTCTCCTGCCCAAGATAGACGTTGGTTAGACTAATGCCAGTAAGCCACAACATTGTAGTAATGCTTAGATTAATAGAAATGCGTTAATCAAGATGTGAGGGTTAGTCAATAAGAGGCTTGAGCTAATGGGCCAGGCAGCAATTTAATTAATACAATTTCCGTGTGGTTATTTTGGGGGTTAAGATAGCCAGACGGCTGGACACTGCCTGCTTCTATTCACTACAGACCTGCTCAGTGGAGAGAAGGGAGTGTTGAAGTCTCCCACTATTAGTGTGTGGTTTGATATACGATTTAAGCTTTATAAGTGTTTCTTTGCCAAATGAGGGTGCCCTTATATTTGGGGCATAAATATTCAGTATTGAAATTTCCTCTTGATGGATTTTTCCTGTGACTAATAGGAAATGACTTTCTTTGTCTCTTCTGACTGATTTCAGCTTGAAGTCTATCTTGTTAGATATTAGGATAGCTATACCCACTTGTTTCTTAGGTCCATTTGATTGATATGTTTTTTCTCAACTCTTTACTCTGAGACTCAGAGTCTCAACCCAGACTCTGAGTCTGTCTTAGAGGTTGAGATGCATTTCTTATATGCAGAAGGATGGATTTGTATCCAATCTGTTCACCTGTGCCTTTTTATAAGTGAGTTGAGTCAATTTACATTAAGGGACATTAATGATCATTGGTTGCTATCGCCTGTTAATTTAGTTTTCATTGTTGACAATGTTAATTTGTGAATTTTTTTTAATATTTCAGGATTTGCTGTAATGAGATCATCAATTGTCTGTTTTTGTTGGTGTAGCCAGCTTTCCTTGGGTTGGGGTTTTCCTTTTAGAATCTTTTGTAGGGCTGGGTTTGTTGCTAGGTATTGGTGAAATCTGGATTTGTCATAAAATATGTTGTTTTGTCCTTCCATGGTGATTGACAGTTTTGCTGGGTATAGTAGTCTGGGCTGGTATCTGTGGTCTCTTAATGTCTGCATAATGTTTGACCATGACCTTCTGGCTTACATTGTCTCTATTGAGACGTCAGATGTAATTCTTATAGGCCTACTTTTATATGTTACTTGGACTTTTTCCTTTGCAGCTCTTAGTATTCTTTCTTTACTCTGTAGGTTTAGTTTTTTTATTATTATGTGGTAAGTGTAATTTCTTTTTAATCCAGTCTATTTGATGTTCTGTAAGCTTCTTGTATCTTCATAGTCATATCTTTCTTTAGCTAGGGAAAGTTATCTTCTATGGTTTTGTTAAATAAATTTTCTGTGCCTTTGAGTTTAACTACTTTTTCTTTTACACCTATTATTCTATGATTTGGCCTTTTTATGGTATTCCATATTTCATTGATATTTTGGATTAAGCTTTTGTTAGATTTAATGTTTTCCTTAACTGAAGAGTCTCCTCTATTGTATCTTCAGCGCTTGAGATTCTTTCTTCCATCTCCTATATTCTACTGTTCATGCTTACATTTATGGTTGTTGATCTTGCTCATTATTTCTGTTTCTATAGTTACTTAGGCTTGTGTTTTTTTTATTGTTTCTATTTCAGTTTTCAAGTCCTGGATAGTTTCCTTTATATGTTTGATTCCTTTTTCTTGGTTTCCTTTAAGTTATTTGTTGATATCTTCTAAATTGTCGCTTGTTTTTGTTTTATCCTCCATTTCTTTAAGGGAATTTCTCATTTCATCTTTAAGAACTTCAAACATACTCTTGAGGTTATTTTTCAGATCATTTTCTTCTGGTTCATGCATATTTGGTTGTTCAGGTCTTACTTTTGTAGGGTCTTTATGTTTTACTGGTATTTGTGTGCTCTTTGTGGTGTAGCATGTGATCTTATCATTTCTACTCATCTTTTCTTCTAATAGGTGTGGTTGGGGCTGGCTGAGATGCTGTTGAATAACCTTCTGGGTGCCAGTGAATACAAAGTTCAGATGGTTGTTCCTCATGGTACAGTCACTGTCACAGTACTAGTTACACCCATTGGTTACTCCTGTTCCTGGAGATAACTCGGTGCTCCTCTGCTTTGCTCTGCTCCCTTGGAGTTTGTTGTCTCAGGCCTACTTTGGCCTAGTCTGCTGGCTTTGATCTGTTTCTGTAACTCCTGGTCTGTATCTTTTCCTGTAGAAGTCTTTGACTTGGAGTTGGACCTGTTCTGGTGGAGAACAATGACTCTGGATCAGGTTGCTGGCTGAGTCCTGTTCTGCCAGTGTTCTGGGACTGGGTTGGCTCTCAGGACTGGATTTGCTACTGGCTTCTGCTCCCATTGGAACTTGTTTCCTCAGGTCCTCTCTTTCCTTCTTGTCTCACTCAGTTCCACTCCTGTGGCATATGTTGCCCAAGGTGGAATTCCTTGCCTCATGGCAACTTTGGCTTAGGTTACTGGCTTTAACCTGTATCTGTAAAACCTGGTCTGGATTCTCTCCTGTAGAAGTCCCTTTGTCTGAGTTGGACCAGGAAAGGTTTCTGGCTTTGATCTACTGCCTCAGAGGTACAGGTTCTGGTGCACCTGAACCTGCAGAGGACCTGCTTACTTCTTCAGAGGTCTCAGACTCATGCTCAG
>CAWTZB010000087.1:0-50820 GCA_963919705.1 Alexandromys oeconomus | reverse complement strand
CTTTATTGCTTAACCCAATAAATCAACGATTATATCACTCCCATATCATATATCTATTATATATATGTATATGATTTTGGAGTTACATTATTGCACTTCTCTAAATCAACCTGTTGTTAAAAGGAACAATGAGAGTTTCTGTCTCATATCGGGATCCATCTGGTATGGAGTGAAGGAAGACACAAAAAAAATTACTTTCTCCATGTCTATTTTGTCTATATCATATTCTTTGTTGAATGCTGGATTATAAATCCTGCTTGGATTTTCAGGATAACATTTCCTACAGATTTTTTCCTACAGTAATCTTTGTAGTTGCCAGGAGAGATGATGTGCCCTAGCAACAATTCCACCTGGTTAGGATGACATTGTCATGCTGATAGTGCTACTGTAAGACCCGGTTGTTTGGGTACCAGCTGCTTAAATGTTCCAAATAAGAACTTTGAAAACACTCTGTCGACTACATACAAATCGATAACAACTATACTAGACATTAATTTTCAACCATCCTTTACTTTTGCAGAGTCCCCTTAAAAGAACATTGCCCCCATGACAGCGGGAAGCAGTTACCGGGACAATGCCTCCTCTCCCAAAAATGTTTGTCCTCTGGGTTGAAAGTTGGGGTTTTGGATTGTTGCTTTGTAGAGGACTGGGGTGGAAATGTTTGTTCAATATGGCATGTATAATAATAGTGAGTAATAGCATGAATACTTGTGAGCTATGATATAAGGATAATTTACATTGGTATAGTTTTTGTACATTGATAAAAGTTCAAATTATATTTAAATCTATTTCTGTTTACAATATTTGTGCACCTATGCAAGTTACCTTGTCAGATTGTATATATACATGTTTTTAACTCAGTTTAACATTTCTATTGATAAACACTAGGACAATATCTTGGTGAAGTCCCTAACATAGCTGTGGGGGACTGTGTTGATGCCTGGGGCTCCTGTTGCCACGAAGGGTGGTACAGAGTCACGTAATCTGGGCCAACACCTGAGGTCATGTTGATATTTGAGGGTCAGGGTAGAGCCTGGAGCCATATAATGGCCTCTTCCAACAAGTTCTCATTTTGTCATTTTTTCAGAGATACTGTTTTAGAAATTGACCTCATCTTGTCAAAACATTAAAGGGATTGTTTGAGACCCCTAGTTTTGTTATGCCAATGGTGGTAATTCTAGAGCAGACCCTTTTCTGAAGGAAAGGAGGTTGAAGGGGGGGACTGGGAGGGGAGAGGAAAGAGGAGGGAAGGAGGGGACAATGTGGTCAGGCTGGGAAAAATTAATTGTTAAAAGAGAAAAAAAAAGAAAAAAAACCTAGTGCACCAGGGGAGATCACTTAGTGCTTGAAGTAGAACCCGATAGTACTCCTGAAGATGAGATTCCAACTCCTGGTTCTCACATGGGGAAGCATAAACAGACTCCCAGATTTCTCTCTGTAAACACATGTTCTAGTGTGTAATGCTCACACACATAGTTAAAGTAAACATGGTTCTAATAAGGAACTGGAGTTGAGAAACCTATAATATATGTTTTTGGTCAGGGCTTCTCAATCTTCTACGACTGTGATCCTTTATAATACAGTTTCCTCATGTTGTGACCCCCAACCATAAATTCTCCATTTCTACTTTATAACTATTTTATACTATTATGAATCATTATGCCAATATCTATCCAATGGTCTTATACAGTCAACCTCTGTGAAAAGGCTCTTTGGTCCCAAAAGGAGTCATAGCCCACGGATTTGAGAACAGCAGCTGTAGGCCTCTCTGATATCAGCAATCCTCATCCACCTCTTCTGGTCTAGTATGACAGTACTGAGAAAAACAGAGGGCAGGTAGGTGTAGGAAGATTTTTTTCTGTCTCTGCTGCTAGCTCCTGAATTACAACACTGAAAATTATTATTAATTTAAACTCAGCCAATACCTTAGGCTCGTTTCTACTACTTAAGTGTCTCTCCTTTTAGTCTACATTCTTTAATGTGGCTCAGTGCCTGTAATGCATTGTAGTGCCCGTGATGCCTACACCAAAGTAAAGGCATCATCAATGGTCCTTGAACAACAGTACCCTGGATTTCATGTCGCAGTTTGCACATCATTGTGAATGATATGATGGACTGGAGATTGGGTCGGTGGTTAATGGCACTGGCTGCTCTTACCGAGGACACAGGCTGCGTTCCCACAACCCCATGGTGATTTATAGCGATCTTCAGCTCAGTTAAGCTACAGTCCAAGGGATTTACACCCTCTTCTGATCTCCACAACACTATTTTACATAGCACACACACACCTACACACAAAACACTCAGACACAGGAAACCAAATCCTTAAACGAAAGCGCTGGTGTTTATTCATTGATTTGAAACAAGTGTAAGGAGATGCCACGTGAATGAGCACACCCACTCCATATTGATAAAGGGAATCAACGGTGGAGGAAATTGAAAGCTGGCATCAGTCTGTCCTATAACAGAGGTCTGCATGCAGAAGACCCAGAGGATTGTTCTTCTGAATACTGCAGAAAGCAGACTTGTGAACCCCCTTTATGACCCAAGAGCACCAGCATGGCTCTTGCCCATTCCACGTCCAGGAGAAGTCAGGGGTCTCAAGAGAATAAGTCAAAGGCAATGAATCTACTTGTATTTTAGTGTAACTCAAGGGCCAAGAGACAGCACTTGATTTCCAAAGGCAGGTGAGTGGTCAGCTTGGGGACTGGTTCATGATTACGATTGGACAGATGTTATAGACCCATTTACTGCACCTGCATCCGGTGTTTCCAAAGTAAACACATTGAAAGCTCACAAATTAGTCTCGATGCCAATGCGGTAGCCGAGAGCTATAAGGGTATATCCTGTAGACAGGTAAAGGCCAGCGTTGTCAGATTGCCAAAGCTTATTAGGGAATGGAGCAGCAGCACACAAGCCCTGACTAGTATCTGTAGCCAGGCATGAGAATGATGCATTCCTCCCCCTCATCTTATGCATGGGAAGAATAAACAGAGGTCAAGTGACATTTCAGAATCACACAGCAGGAGGCCTGTAAAAAACCCTGTCTGAAAAGAATGTGGACTATCAGAGAAAATCACAACACCAGGAGAACATGGCTCATTGAATCAACTAAGCATAGCTCACATGGGCTCACGGAGACTAAACGCTTGGATAGGGCCTGCAAGGGTCTGTACTAGGTCCTCTGTGTGGATGTTGTGGCTGTTAGCTTGGTCTTCTTGGTGAATCTTATGAGTGAAAACTGTTTGACCTGCTTTTGGGAATGTTTTCCTCCTGTTGGAGCTGTCTTTTCCATCATCTGTATGCGGCTTTTGCCTAGTTTTATTATATCTTGTTATATCCTGTCTGACTCTTCTGTCTTAGAGGCCTTCTCTTCTCTGAAGAGGAAATGGAGGAGAGGGATCTGGGGGACATGGGAGGTCAAAGACTTAGGGAGTGGAGGAAGGAGAATCTGTGGTCAGGATGCATGAGAGAGAATCTATTTTCAAAGAACGTTCAATGTGGATTGCACCTGAAGGATATACTAAAACTACCTTCCTCTCCACATCCATGGAAGCATACACATACATAAACTCACACCAACAATGTGTATCCGTGCACACACCATGTACTACACATAAATTGATATCTCCACATCCATAATTATTCAGTTTCAAGTTCAGTTTTCTTTCAGATTGCCTTCCAGCTTTCCACTATTTATAGTGGTATCTGCTCCTCCTAATATACCCCCTGCCTGAATCATCTTCACGTCTTTGCATGACTAAAATTTCAAGAGTTCAGAGATTAAACAGCAGAGACTTGATCCTCGGTGAAGGCATCCCAGGAATTTTTTCTGTGTGTCCTTTCTTTTACTAGCCCAATCTCTGTGGTGGACACTGTCTGTAAGTTTTCTGTTCCAGTCCCTTTTCTTGCCATGGATTTCAATGGAGATTTAGAAGATTTATTTGTGTTAATCGAGAGAAAAAAAGCAGGGACTAGGCAGGCGACAAGGAAACTATGGGAACAATAGGATGCAGGAGGAAAGAAACTCGATTCCTAAATTCATGTCCCAGGCCACCCCTTTAACCTGCGAAAGTCACAGTGAGGGACGAGACCACTGAAATCCAAAAAATCGGCGTATCTTGCCCAGATATGTCTCATAACAATACACAAGGCAGAATGAAACTTGGCAGATGACAGTGACCCCTAACTGAGGCTGTCGGACTGCTATATCAGTATTGGCAGTCCCCCTACCATCTCCCAGCTGTTTCTCCTTATAAAACTGAGTTCACTGCTGGTACACCACTAGTGCTGGTACTCATGGAATGCTCTGGGGCACACACTCCCATGATCACACCTCTGAAGTGCAGCAGGACGAGAAGATGGAACTAGGCTTTTGGAGTTCAGCAACACTGGCAGCTTCTCTTCCTGTTCAGGTTTCCCATCCATGGAGTCAGAGGGGAGGCCATAAAGGGCTCAGAGTCACTAGAAGTGGGAAAAGGCGCTGGACATTGGGAACCCGGCCCTACAGCATCTCCATTTGGTTCCACTCATCTATAAGTACAGTCCCACGCTGGCAGGCTCCAATGGGGGCTGCGGAAGGGAATACTGAAAGGAGGTATCTGTTCTCTGATGCTGTACCTAACGTCACTGTTTGCAGTGTGGCTCGGGTAATGTGCCATATGACTGGGGTGGAAGGACATGACTCAAACAGGAAACCTCCTGAGGCTGAGAGCTCCGTTTTCTTTCCCCTCTTATTTTAGCACATCCTAGTCCTTCAGGGGGAACAAAACTCTATTTCAGCTCTTGTCTGCTTCTGAGGTTGCCATGCAGTCAGCTGTCTTGCTCCCAGGCCCACTGCAGGTTTCTCCATGGTTTGGCACTTCATGGGGCTGGCTTCTCTTGGAACTTCTGTATAACCAATTCACGCCAGGCTTCTAGATTTCAAAAAATCCAAACCATTTTCTGAATGTATCTATGTACTAGGGGATCTTGGGGGTGTTCTTTGGGCAAACTGGAGTACAGGTTAATGGGTCCGACGTCAGCTCTGTGTGGTTCTGAAAACCCCAAAATCTCTGTATACCCTCTCTAATCTTCCCTACCCTCATCACACTTAATTCCATGTGCAACTTGAGCTATAATGATTTTCTGGTTCAGTTTGATGTTGCAGAATGTTCTGGTCTACTCTGTGTCAAAGCAAGAAATCTTTTCCAGGCTGCTAAGCTGCCATAAACCCTCCTGAAGTAAAAAACATGACATTCTGTGCAGATCCTGAAATAAGTTTTTCTTCCTCCAGAACTTACCATGTGCCCAAAGCAGAAAACCTTCTGTAAAGAAAGCATGATTATCCAGCAGGTTTTTCATCAGGGCTTAGGGCCTGAGGCCAGATTCTAGGTATGGGTGTACTTTAGCTGTGGAAACCTTTGTCCTAATCGTCCATTCCCCATGCATCTCCTGAGGTCCTTTCTGAGAATAATCCCTCACCCTCAGCACAGCACCTGATGTCAATGAAAGTGAAAAGAACACAGGGCACAAAAGGCTGTTACTACAGCACAAGTGTTTCTTCCTGTCTTTTGGCTGCTACCTGGGTGCATGCATATATGTATCAAGAAGGGCTCAATGTGGAGTTTTCTTCCTGAAACCCTCTTGAATCTGAGTTAAGTATCCACAGACTAATTCCAAGCGGGACAATTGTTCCAGCTCATTGTAAATCAAATAATTACATCATTTTTACAACTGTAGCTCCACTAGAGAAGCATTAAAGTATATGTAAAATAGAGGTAAACACTAAATGCTATAGTGTTGAGTCTGAGCCTCAGGGGATTTGGCCCCGGGTCACCTTGTACTCTAGGCCAACTGCCTGGGGTTCTCCAGAGCTGGTGCCGCTGGCATGTGCAAGCAGCAGATGCAGGTTCCTGTTTGATATGTATTCTCTTACATACAGTATTTGGGAGACATATTTATGCCAAAGAATTATGTAGGGGGATGGAAAGGTGACTTAGTTTAAAAAGAGTATTAGCTGTTCTTCAAGAGCAGAACTGGGTCAACACTCATAAATGCAGTGGTGACTAATATCAATCTGTAACTCCACTTCCTGAGGGACACACCACCCCTTCTCACTTTCATAGGTACCACACACAGATGGCATACATACATGTGCACAGACAGGGGTGTTCATACACATGTAATAAAGTAAACATGAAAGCAACATTTAAAAGAATCACTTCTTCTCAAGGGAAACTTTGACTATCAAGCTTGTCCTTACAATGACTTATTCTTTCCCATACTTCTCATTTCAGGAACGGAAAAGTACATTTTGACTAACAACAAATTTTTTCCCAATCTCTCTGAAGAAGTAGGCACACAAAGTATCAACCGTTATGTTTAAGAAAAGGAGGTGTTCTCTAAAATCAGAGCTAGAGAACAAAAGCAACGCCATCGTTCTAGGAAGAAATGGTGGGGGGTGGTATATGTTTCCCTCGTGAATTCTCTGTGCCAGGAGGTAAACCGTGGATACACACATGCAGAGAGGGCACCGAATCATGAGAGAAACACCCCATGGCATTGAAACTTCAGGTCAAATCTTGAAGAAAATCCAAAAACGGGAATACAAGAGGGAGTGCGGAATTGCACAAACAAGTACTTAATCACAGGAAGCATCTAGGCTCTGGGCAGCCCTGACCTCTCCAGTCAGTTATCTGAGGAGATGTTTTCTTCGGATGTTGCCCTCAAGGAGTACCTGCGTAATGTGCTGTGTGGACATGTATTCTCCTGGGGAAGTGAAAAATACGCATTTCCTCTGCATTTGAAGGGCTCTGATCCACAGGCCTACTTTATGTGGCCAGGCACTACTCCTCAGGACTATACTAAGAGCCTGACTGCATTCTGTGGTTGTACCCTAGGGAGTCTTTCTCACCAGCTCCACCTCACACAGCCCACCTCTGGCCTGAATCTACCTTCCTTCTAGGTCCTGTACATGTCCCCTAATCCAGCATCCACCTTGGTGCTTGCTAATCCCAGAACCAGAGTTCCCAGTTCCTCTTTAATTAGAAGGATGCTGTCCTCACGTTTGCTTTTTCACTTTGACAAAACACCATGGAAAATGAAAGTTGGGAGGAAGAGATTTTTATTTTATGTACACTTTCAGCATTGCTTGTTCATAACTCAAGGAAGTCAGAACAGGAACTCAAACAGGGAAGGTTCACAGACACAGGTGGATCTTATGAGGAGGCGAAGGAGGAGAGCTGCTTACTGGCTTGCTTCCCATGGCTTACTCAGTACCAGCTCTTATAAGAACCCAGGACCACCTGCCCAGAAAGGGCAACTTATACGTGCTGGGCTCTTGCCTACTGATGAATAATGAAGAAACCATGACTTTGAGTTGGACCTCATGAAGGCATTTCCTCAACTGGGGCTCCTTCCTCTCTGATGACTCTAGCCTGTGTCAAGATGACACACAAATCCACCAGTACACACGTTCCATCTGTCCTCTGTTGACACTTTTGCTGTGGGGATTCACATCATCCCTCTTTCCACAGTGCTTCTACAATCCACAAACTTTCCTAATACAAGGCTGTCCTACAGCCAGTCTATCTGCCCCCTCCTCTGTCACACCAGGATTTCTAGTATGTGTTCCTGAGTGGCACAGCCCTGTTTACCCATCTTCCCTATTTGCAAAGTCCAGAATCCCCTCTTACCGGTACTCATTTTAGGAAAGAGGCGTTTTAACACATCCTGCTTCACCCCCTTTTCTAGGTCTGCCATATCTACAAGCAGTCTGCAGCATCAAAAGCAGCTCATGCCTTGGCCACTTTCTCACAGGTCATGTGTTCCTAACCCCACGACATACACCACCATGCTATGCCACCCTGATGTGTCCTCCCTGTCGGAACTCAGGCATAACCCCTCTCTATAGGCTTTCCACACTGCTGCCTCTCCTCAATCACCCTTGGGCTAGAACACAGCCCATTGCTCCCTGCATGCTCTGAAGCCTGTATCCTATGTCTACCCCTAACCTGGCCTGGTCATCTACTGAGAATCCTTTGCCTCCTGCCTGATCTGGGAGGAATCGATCAATATGCCTCTTGTGTATCTCGGGCTAGGTGTGGGAACACAGAGGAAGCCTCTTTCTACTGGGCATGGGATGGGCTCTTGTGTTTCCTTAGAAACAGTAGGACCTGTGTCAGGAGGACCCCTAGTAGCATAACTGATGCCAATAGAAAGGAGGGACAGGGAACACCTGGGGGTAGCCTAGGTCACTGGTCACACTCCCCTCTGATGAATGCTCAGAAAGTAGTCTTTTTGCAATGGTTGTAGTACAAGGTGAACTTGTAGATTTGGGGGAAACTCTTTTTGTGTGAAAAGTCTTCTCACTGGCGACTTGTCCTGTTCCTGTTCTTATGTGTTTGTTCCCACAGGGTCGAGTTAAGGTGAGGATGGTACAATGTGACAACAGAGAAG
The DNA here is from genome assembly GCA_963919705.1 of Alexandromys oeconomus. NCBI lineage: Eukaryota > Metazoa > Chordata > Mammalia > Rodentia > Cricetidae > Alexandromys > Alexandromys oeconomus. The sequence continues at coordinate 42,381 of CAWTZB010000087.1, read as the reverse complement.
AATATATGTCTGAGCGAGGATTGCTGTGGGTTTGAGAAACTTTCGTGACTTGTGGAGTAGTAAAGTTAACTCGGTTTGATTCCTTTCTTTTATCTTCTGTTAAATATTTTCACAATAATGGGTATCCACACCTTACAACCCCCAAAAGGACCTTGAAATATTTTGGAATACATAACACTTTATTGCTGAGGGATAAGGTGTCACAGCCATTAGAAGGTGTCAGTGACACCTGAAGATCCTGTCTTCATCTGGGGCCTGGATAGTGTGATGCTTCCAGGACTCCTAAGACAAAAGTTTTACTGAAGCTGTCCTGGCCATCAGCAGATGCACACTGGAGAATCTGAGGACTGCTGATGTTTCCTGTATTGGGCTCTTCTTTTTCTTAAACCAGCTCTGCAATAACATGGTAAAAGAGATGGCTTTGGTGTATTCAACAGTCTGTTTATCACACGTGGAAAAAACAACTCTGGATAACAGCACATGCCAGTGAGGCTTTAGATTGACCAGGAGTTTTCTATCCAAGGACCCACAAAATCCTTAGCAACCCCAACCCTTTAAGTCGGAATTCAGAAACAACCGAAAATGTGAAATTCGTTTAAGCAAATACCTTTCCTGTCTTATGTCCTTTCAAGGAAATGGGAAAATATGGCTCTAAGAAAGAGACCACGGATCAGTAAATCAGGATATGGTGAAGACCAGATATCAAAAGGTCTTTCAGGGATTACAATCTAAACCCTCTCTGCCAAGAACAAGGTACCTAATCATTCTCTTGAATTATCTGGCTTACTTGGAACTACTGCTTAGAATAAAGATATCTCCTCTGACTCCTGGAAAGTCACACCCCAATGCATGAATTCTTGTTTATGTAATCCTCATGATATATACCTATAATATAGAAGATGAGAGAGCTCATATTTGGCTCTTGAATCAATGTTAATAAAGGCCCAAGAGGTCCCAATTCTGGTTCTGATTAAATAGGGTGCAGGAACAGCTGAAGCAACCTTATAGATCCCTCAACTTTGATTGTTGGAGATGATCCCCAGATTTCTGACCTAAGTTGAAGAGCCAAGAAAGCTGAATATATTACTAATTTCTTTTTCTGTCCGACCCTGTACCGTTTTATCCCACGAAAGATATACAAAAGGGCAGGGCCCTTGCCCTGGGTGACTGTGGAGGTTTCTGTGTCCTCCCATAGAGGCCTCTTATCTCTTACGCACAGGAAAGAAAAGCTGCTGGGAAATGATGGGACAGTCGCCTGGGCCAAGTCTGATTTGCAGCAGGCCTGGAAATTCTGCAGCCTAGTGGTCTAAGGTCGTAGAGGAGAGTGAAGATGAGGTGGTGGGAACGGGCTGCCAGTGCCCTGGAGTGCATGCATGAGTAACTGCTTTTTTAAATAAGTAGAGAAAGAAAGGACTGGAGGATGATGAGGAAAAGAAGGTTGAAAAGGGTAAGTGAGGGGACAAGAATAGTCGAAGAAAGAAGAAAGAAAGCAGAAGATAAGAGAAGGGGAAGAGGAAAAGGAAGGGAGAGAGAAAAAGCTCAAAGAAGGAAAGAAAGAAGAATAGATCAGGACATTGTTATCAGTCTCTGGTGACCAGATCCCTATAGCTTAGTGTCAGCATAGCTGGGCCATTGATTCTTGTCCTGCTCAGACTAACGGGTGGAACCCCATCTTCACCTGCATGGCCAACTGCCTCAAACAGAAAATAAACTCATTTAAGTTACTGGTCCCTAGAAACAACTATGCCCTCCTAGAACAAGGACAAGTCAATGGTTTGACTCATGCCCTCTGACCTAGTGGGAAATGTGACAGGTCAAGCCAGGGAAGAGGGTTCCTCCATCTTTGTTAAGTGTTTTCTCGTAGAAATAGAATTTGATCTCTCTGTCATGGAGATTCCTACTGCGGAAATTAATTAAGTCTATTCTAGAGACCAAAGATCAGGGAATATTCTAACTAACTTAGCTGTGGTTAAACTACCTGTTTGTATGAACCCCTCCTCCAGCTTAACTGCTATCTTAACTTCACTAACCAAGCTTGATTCAAACTGCTTACTTCTGCACAGGCATCTGCATCTGCTGAGCTAGATGCCTAGGACATCTAGGTTTTAAGATGCCCTTAAAACCCCTGTGTGTTCTGGATACCTGGGGCCATGCCTCGGTGCCCAGATACCTGGGTGCCATCCTAGTCAGCTGGAATAAAGACTTTCCATTAGCTATAGACTGCGAGTGGCCATCTCTGCTAACAACTATGGAGTGCTCTATCCTAAATGAAATGTGTTCACCTCCTCCCTTCCAAGGCTCAGGGATCAAAGCAGAAGAACAAGCAGAAAAACTGGGAATATCCAAAGGTGGTGGATGACTCTAAAAAGTGAACAAAAATCTATTTTCTGTACAAAAGGTCAAAAACCAAAATGAAGTCAACACACTTCAACAATACACTTGATTGTACTGCCTTGTACAGACACCTCAATCCTAACTCCTAGTGGGGGCTCCACAAAAGGGGCCCATCTCAGGAAGGACAAGGGGTGCTTGTGAGATTCACCACTCTAGAAAAGTGGGGATACATGCTTCCTACCTCCTTCTTGTCAGAAAACAATCTCCTTCTTTTCCAGGCTCCTCCTTCTCTTCCTGCTCCTCCTTGTCCTTCTCCTTCTTATTCCCCTCTCCTCTTTCTCCCTCCAGCATCTTCTCCTTCTGTTCCAGTGTGACTTCTGGATCTATTCTGGCATATTTTTTTCTTCATCAAAACACGTAATTTCTCTGCGGTAAATCGCTATACTCCCATGATTTCGCTCACCATTTATAGATGGATGGCTTCTTATTGCTCTAGGACCTTAAGCAGGTGGGGTTGATTACAAGGAATCACACTTGCCTGAAGAGATGTGCAAAGTCATATCCTATTCCCAGCTCAAACAAACAAACAAACAAACAAACAAACAAACACCCTTCCCCAAATTGACTTGGGAGAGCTAACATCAATACTCACAGGGGAGGCCTGCACAGAGAGGTTCTATTGTCAACTATAGGATTAGGAAAATGAGCCAATTCAGACAATTCATTCAGATATCTGGGACTCTGCTCAATCGTGTAGGTAATAGGGGTAGATTACTGTCACCTATGGACTTTTGCTCCTCCTCCTTCTTCTATGCCCTCTTAAGTTTTCTGGGCTCAGGGCAAAGGCAATGTTCTCAATGAGAGTTGAAGTTGGTAGTGATGCCCTACTTCTGCCTCAGCACATGAAGGGTATCCTGGGCTTTGTTCATACTCAGAGATTCTAAAGTTTTTAGGCTGAACTCCAGTCAGAATGATCTGCAAATAATGTGGAGTAGCATAACAAACCCACCTCCTCCTTAATACATAGCCAACTATGGAAATAGAATACAGTTACCCGTTAGATGTCACCATCCTCTCAGGGCTCTTAGGGAATAAGGGTCCATTATATTGGGAAGTCTCAACCTGCACATCTTTTTTTGAGTCTCATGCCATGTTTGTCCTCTGCCTGCCCTTTCTATTATGTGGATGTGTTGTCTATAGAAGACCAACTAAAGGACCAGAAGCCATGAGGGAAACTCAAACCTAGCAACATGATGCCTCCATGAACTCAATCAAAGCCCCAGTATGTTGGGAGGAGTCCGCTTGTTGTTTACCAGCTGTCCGGTTAGCTTAGCTGCACCAAAATAATCACAAAGGAACTATATTAATTAAGTCACTGTTGGCATATTAGTTCGAAGCTAATCTTAATAGTTCTGCACCGTACCAGCCTCTAGAGCTGCACTGTATCAGCCCCTAGAGCTGAAGTAAATCAGCCTCTCTGGAGCTGTAATGTATTAGCCTATCTGGTGCTGCAGTTCATCAGCATTCAGAGCTGGAAGTGCATAGGCCACTAGAGTGGATAGTGCATCAGCCTCTATATATGAAGTACATCAGCATTTCTGGAGCTGATATTCATCATCCCTTCAGAGCTGCACTGCATCATCTTCTCTGGAGCCGGTGTGTATCAGCCTCAAGAGCTGTACCACATCAGCTTCTCTAAAGCTGCAGTGCATCAGCTTCGAACTGCATTGCAATAGCCTCAGAGCTGTTGTGCATAGGCTCTAGAGGTGCAGTTCATCATTCGGAGCTCCAGTGCATCAGCTCTACAGCTGTACTGCATCAGCTTCGAACTGCAGTGTACTACCCTCTAGAGCTGTAGCCATAGGCTTCTAGAGGTGCAGTTCATAGTCCTCTCTGAGCTCCAGTGTATCAACCTCTCTGAGTTACAGTGCATTGGCCTCTCTGAGAGTACGTAGTGTGAACATCAATCTCTAAGGAGCCGCAGTACATATGGCTCTGGAGTGATAGTCCACCAGCCTCTCTAGAGATGCTGTGCCATCAGTCTCTAGAGCTGCAATTCATCAGCATCTCCAGAGCTGCAGTGCATCAGCCTCTGTGAGCTGCAGTGCATCAGCCTCTAGAGCTGCTCAGATCGCCTCTCTGAGCTGCAGTGCATCTGTGTCTCCAGAGCTGGTTTCACATCAGTCTCTGGGCTGCAGCACCTTTCCTTCTCTCTGGAGCTGAAGTACAGGGTCCTGCCGCCTGATAGGGGAGAATTTTCTAAACCAGCTTTTCAATCACTTTCCTCTCCATTCTGGGGAATCTCCCTCTCCCTCCCAGTTTCTCCCACCTGAGCCTGGTCCTACTGTAGTTTACATCTTGTGGTATTAGGATGTCAGCCATCAGTTGCTAGGCAGGACTGCTATTCTGCACAAGCTACTACTGCGGGTAGGGAGCTCTCTTACATCAAGACTGCCCTGATCCATGCTGAAGGAAGTTAGCATGAATAGCACTTTGCACTGCCTTTCCTTTTCTTATTTGCTATGGAGCAGTCAGTTTCTCTGGGCTCATGGCCTCAGCTTCTTCTCCCATGATATAAACATTAGTCTTTACTTTCTGAGGAAAATTCATTTGAAAATAAGATAACTACAGCTCTTCCTTCAAGTGAGCTCTACCTTTTCCCACATTCCAAAAACATCACATGTCTAATATAGTCTACTTTAAATGAAAAGAATACTTTCAATTTTCTGCTATTCAACAGAAGTCACACTTAACTGTGCTTGGCGCCTTTGCTTTTATATATGTACAAAACACATAAAAACTTGCAAAGGTGTGTGATGTACACGTGTATCAATGTGCACATGCACACTCATGCTTGCAGAGGACCGGAGAGATCAGAGTCAAGCATCTTCCTAGCTTGTTCCCACATGATGTACACTGGGCAAGGGAGTCCATGAACTCCTCAGCTCAGGAACTGAGCTAATCTAGTTCTCCAAGGGATCTGCAGTCCTGCCTCCTGAATAAGAGAGTCTGACTACAGGTGAGCTGACACCTGCTAAACTTTATGCTGAGGGTCCCAACTCAGATCTTCAGACTCATGTTAAAAAGAGAGCTTTAATCCTCAGGCCCTCTCCTCATTACGAACCTGCATTTTGACTTTCAATAACATCCCCTGATCACGTTTTTTACTCCATTAACTTAAATGAGCTCAATGTTATTCTTTAATTAATTAATTATTTACTTACAAAGATTTCTGCCTCCTCCCTGCCACCGCCTCCCATTTCCTTCCCCTTCCCCCAATCAATTCCTCCTCCCTCATCATCATGAAGAGCAATTAGGGTTCACTGCCCTGTGGGAAGTCTAGTTGACCACCCACCTCCATCCAGGTCTAGTAAGGTGACCATCCAAACTGCTTGTGCTCCCACAAAGCCAGTACATACAGTAGGATGAAAACCCATTGCCATTTCTTTGTTTAATTAAAATAAAATTAACTCATAAAGCTGTCATCTCTATACATATCATAACACTTGACATGACTATTTTTGCATTGTTTTTAGATAATCTAAACACAGCATGGGGGAACATGGCTGTTAAACTTTGCTGCTGTCTCCATCGGCTTTCCACAAACTTACAAAGCTGGTGGGCCAACCATGTGCACTGGTGAGTGTCTTCCCACATGACTTTTGGAGAAATTAAACACAGGTTCTTTATGAAGCACCACTTTCGGCCTCACTTAATCCACACTTATAACTGTTTATTTGCTGAAACTGAGCTCCTGTTTTTTTTTTTTGCCTACTGCTTGCTACATTAATTAGATGTCCTCAAGGTTACTTAGAGTCCTACTACAAAAGTACACATAAGTACCCTGAAATGACCTGAGTGAACTGATCTCCAGTATTAATCACTGTATACATATCAGTAAACATTAATGTTTTCCTAAATAAGATGATCTTTATATAATACACAATGCTGTCTAATAATATGATGTTCACATACTGATATAAATAGTCTATGAATCTCAAATGGCTGAAAGACCTTGAGGAAATGTCTAACATCCTTAGTCATCAGAGAAATGCAAATCAAAACAACTCTAAGATCCCGCCTTACACCTGTAAAATGGCCATGATCAAAAACACAGATGACAACTTATGTTGTAGAGGATGTGGGGTAAAAGGAACATTCTTGCATTGCTGGTAGGAGTATAAAAAGTGTACAGCCGCTTTTAAAGTGCATGGCAATTGCTCAGAAAATTATTAAACAATCCAATTCCAGACCCAACAATACTACTTCTTTTGTTATATACCCCAAAAACACTCCAATCATGCCAAAAGAACATCGAAGCTCAACAATGCTCATAGCAGCATTATTCGCAGAGCCAGAACCTGGAAACAACCCGGATGGCAATCAGTCAAAGAATGTATGAAGAAAATGGACATTTGTACCATCCCTGACTTTAAACTTCTACTACAGAGCTACAGTTTTGAAAAACAGCTAGTACTGGACATATTAAAACAGAGAAGTCACCCAATGGAATCGAATAGAAGACTCTGACTTAACTCACAAACCTATGAACACCTGATTTTCGATAAAGGAGCTAAAAGTATACAATGGAAAAAGAGTGCATTTTCAACAAATTGCAATGGCAAAACTGGATGTCAATCTGTAGAAGAGAATGAAAATAGATCCATATCTATCACCATGCACAAAACTCAAGTCCAAATGGATTAAAGACCTCAATACTCAGCCTGAACACACTGAACCTGATAGAAGAGAAAGTGGAAAGTACTCTACAACACATGGGCACAGGAGACAACTTCCTACATATAACCCAAGCAGTACAGACATTAAGGGCATCATTGAATAAATGGGAATCTCCTGAGACTGAGAAGCCTCTGTAAAGCAAAAGACACTGTCACTAAGACAAAAAAGTCTCCCACTGACAGGGGAGAGATTTTCACTAACCCTGCAACTAATAAAGGTCTGATCTCCAAACTATACAAAGAACTCAAGAAACTATCCATAAAAGGCTAATCAACCCACTTATAAAATGGGGCACTGAGCTGGAATGAGAATTCTCAACATAAAAAGTTCCAATGGCCAAAAGACACTTAAGGTCATGCTCAACTTCCTTAGTAATCAGGGGAAATGCAACTAAGACAACTTTAAAATACCATCTTTACACCTATTGGATTGCTAAAATCAAAAACACCAACAGCTTGCTGGAGAGGTTGAGTAAGAGGCACACTCATCCATTGCTGGTGGGAATGCAAACTTGTGCAACCACTATGGAAAGTAGTATGGCCAGGGAATTTGGGATCAACCTACCCCAGACCCAGCAATACCACTTTGGAATATACCCAAGAGATACCCTATCATACGACAAAAGTATTTGTCTAACAATGTTCATAGCAGTATTATTTGTAATAGCCAGAACATGGAAACAACCTAGATGCCCTTCAATGGAAGAATAGATGAAGAAAGTGGGAATATATACATATTAGAGTACTACCAGCAGTAAAAAACAATGACTTCCTTTTTGAATTTTGCATGCAAATAGTTGGAAATAGAAAACCCTACCCTGAGGGGAGGAATCCAGACCCAAAAAGGTGAACATAGTATGTACTCACTCAGAATTTGTTTTTTTAGGCATAAATAAGGACATTGAGCCTATAATTAGAGAAGCTTAAATAAGAAGGTGAACCCAAAGAAAAACATATAGTTATCCTCCTGGATATTGGAAGGAGACAAGATTGCTGAGCAAAAATTGGGAACTGGGGGACTGGGTGAAATAGAAAGGGGAGATGGGGAGAGACAAGTGAGGAAGAGGAGGATGGGAGAGCTTGGGGGAATGGGATGATTGGAATAATGGAAGGGTGGATATGGGAGCAGGAAGCTATATATTCTAATTAGGGAGCCATTTTAGGGTTGACTTTAGATGGCTTTCCAGAGTCCAGAGAGATGTCCCCACCAAGGTCCTTGGGCAGCTTATGACAGTAGAGAGCTCAGCTGGCCCGATCCTATAACCATATTAATGAATATCTTGCATATCACCATAGAACCTTCATTCATGGCGGATGGAGATAGAGACAGAGACCCATGATTGGAGCAATGGACTGAGCTCCCAAGTCCAAATGAGGAATAGAAGGAGGGAGAGAACATGAGCAAGGAAGTCAAGACCATGAGGGGGCACCAACCCACTGAGATGGTGGGGCTGATCTATTGTGAGCCTACCAAGGCCAGCTGGATGGGTACTGAAAAACATGGGATAAAACCGCATTTTCTGAACATGGCAGACAATGAGGGCTGCTGAGAAGCCAAGAACAATGGCACTGAGTTTTGATCTTACTGCATGTACTGGCTTTGTGGAGCCTAGCCTGTTTGGATTCTCACCTCTCTCAGATCTGGAATGTGATGTGGGAGGATTCACCAATAAAGAAACTGCCTAGGCCCTTGATAGCCAACCCCAAGGTGGGTGGAGTACAATAGAACAGAATGGCTGGGAGCAGGGACAGCCAAGGAGTTGCCATGATTCTCCCGCTTCCAGACAGACGCAGGTTAAGATCCTCCTGGTAAGCCAGCTCGTGGCCAATACAGGCATTATTAGAAACAGAACAATATGTAATAAGAGAGCTAGCCAATAAGAGGCTACAGATAATGGGCCAGGCAGTAGTTTGAAAGAATACAGTTTCCATGCAATTACTTGGACATAAGTCCATGGGGGCGGTCGGGTGTCGGGACGAGCCCTGCCACTCCTACTTCAACATGAATGGAGGGGGGAAGACCGTGGACTGCCCAGTACAGGGCAGGGAACCCTGACTGCTCTTGGGACTGGAGAGGGAGGGGAAGGAGGAAGGGTGGGGGGACTGGGGGGAGGGAAAAGGGAGGCTGGGAGGAGATGGAAATTTTTAATTTAAATAAATAAATAAATTTGAAAAAAGAAAAAAGTTTTATTCAAAGGAGACCTGTCACACCACTGCTCTATTAAAAAATTCAGTGACACAATTAAAAAAAGAAAAAAATAATATATATTGCTTCACAGAATTTTAATACACCCTTTTCTCATTTTGCATAGCTATAGCTATCTCCATTTCCAGTCCTTCTCTTCCCCTTTCCTTATCCTCCATACACTCCTCAGAGAGGGTAAAGTTTCTCATGAGGAGTCAAAAAGTCTTGACACTTCACTTCAATGCAAGACCAAAGTCCATCCTGTTATATCTAGGCTGAGCAAGGTATTCCTCCAGCCAGAATGTGTTCCAAGATGCGAAGTTCAAACACCAGTAATAACCACTCCTGCTCCCACTGCCAGTGGCTTCTATAGACTCTAAGCCTCAAAACTGTCCTCCACATTCAGTGGTCCTAGATTGGTCCTATACAGGTCCCCCCACTGATCGTGTCCAGAGTCTGAGCTCTCATTAGCTCAGGTCAGTTGTTTCTGTGGGTATCACTGTCATGGTCTTGACCCCTTACTCATATCAACATCACCCTCTCTTGGATTGGTCCACGAGTTCGGCCCAGGCTTTGTTGCAGATCTCTGCATCTGCTTCCATCAGTTGCTGGATAGACAATTAAGGTAGTCGAATAGTCTGGAAACAGGGAAAGGCCAGTTTAGGTGTCCCTCCACTGTTGCTTAGAGTCTTTGCTGGAGTCATCCTTGTAGATTCCTGGGAATTTCCCAGTGCCACATTTCTGCTAGTGCTTTAATAGTTCCCTCAATCAAGATACCTCTTTCCTTGTTCTCCCTCTCTGTCCTTCTTCTTCTTGAGCATTCTTGTTTCCTCATGTTTTCCTCCTCTCCTATCTCCTTCCTTTGCACCCTTCCTTTCCTTCCTCCCATACTCCAGATCCCTTGGGTACAGGTAGAATTTTTCTTGAGCCTTGACAGAGATGGAGAATGTCCCTGAAGGCCTGGGACAGATGGTAAAATGACATAGACCCTTTAGGACAGACAGTGAAGGTCCTGAGCCTCTCTTGGGATGATATGGAATGTTCATGAGGCCCTGGTTAGAATGGCAAGGTTCCACAGTCTTTTGTTCAGACATTGCAGGTCCTTTTGGACAGATAGAAGGCGTAGTACTCTACCTGAGGAGATTTAGTGACGGATGTTTCTTTCAGAGCAGTAGAAGATGCACATACCCTTTTTGTGGAAGGGAGAAGTATGGAAACTGTCTTCCTCAGATGAGGAAGTTCCTAAGCCCTTCATCAGAAGGCTCATCTCAACCTCTTTTGGGCAGAAATGGAACATCCAGGGCTCCACTTGGGTAGAGGGAATATGCTTACTATTTCCTCCTGAGTATGGGGATACATGCATGAAACTCCTCTTTGTGTAGATGTAAGATGGTTGGTGATCTGTCAATTTCTAAATTGGACTTGGGAGTCTTGAAATCTTCCTATCTGCCAAATCTAAGGAAAGGCCAAATGTAAAACAAAACGTCTTGAACCTTTGCCATTAGCACAAGAGGACCCGACATTCCCCTATGTCCTCCAAACCATCTAAAGATCCCTTGCCTCTTCCTGCCTTCTTGCTGCAGAACACTTTCCATCTCGAACTCACAGAGATCTGCCTGCCTCTGCTTCCCAAGTGCTGGGATTAAAGGCGTGCACCACTACCCGCCTTGCTTTTCTAATGAAAGCCTTGTAGCAATTGTGAATTAGTGACCTTGTATATCAGAAGGTACTGAGGAAGATGATGGTGAGACTGAATGGACCAAGTGTCTAAGAAGATATGTGAAATTCTTTGCTGGGCATGGTGGCTCACACCTCCAGTTCTTGCACTGAAGAGGCTGAGGTGAGGAGTTCATGAGTTCATGACTAGCCTAGCTACCTAGTCCGTTTGGAAGCCACCATAGGCTGTAGTGAAACCTGTCTCAAAACGAAACACTACCTTGTCCATAAAGGAGTCAACATGGTGAAAGGTGATTGAGAAGAATTTTATTACTCCATGAGGAAGAGTGTCTGAGGTACTGTACCTTTATGTGTGTTCAGAGGAGACTAGAACTGTGTAACAGGCTATGAAATAGGGAATTTTTGGGGTTGAGAAATGGTGATTTTATATGTGTAAGTAACTTCATGAGATCATTTATGGTGACTATACATCAGTAATTGTGCAAGGTAAGAAAATATTAGGCTTGGGTTGTGGAAATGAATAGTTCCTATGTTTATGCATGGTAAAACTGACCTAGTGAGAGAAAGTACTGGTGATAGTAACCAAATGAGACAGGCTATAACACATGATGCTCTCTCTCTCTTTCTTTTTTTAAATTTATTTATTTTTTTATTTATACAGTGTTCTGTCTGTGTAAATGTCTGCAGGCCAGAAGAGGGCACCAGACCATCACAGATGATTGTGAGCCACCATGTGGTTGCCGTGGTGGACTTCCTAACTCTTAGACCTTTGAAGAGCAGGCAATGCTCTAAACCACTGAGCCATCTCTCCAGCCCCAGATCTCTCTCTCTTTGTCTCTGTCTCTTTTTCTTTTTCTCTGGTGTGTGTGTGTGTGTGTGTGTTAGAAGACGAAATAAGGCAGGGGACTGCGACAGAGACAATGACAACCTTGAGTGAATGATAGTGTCTGAAAAGTTATGGAAATCAAGCACATATAAATATGTGTAGCTAATAGATGAAGTGGTCCCTGTAATCCTAGCACACAGGAGGCAGCCTAAGAGTATCAGGTGGTCAACGCCACCATCGGCTACTCACCCAGAGCACTGGGTAAGCTATAAAACCCTATTATCTTTGTGTAAAAAAATGAACACAAAATCACATAGGTCAGATGAGAGTAAACTAGGCCCCCCAGCAAGTAGTAACCTGTTTTCCCCATCCCCAGAACACACAGGATGAGAGTGAGAGAACTGACTCTCAAAAGTCATTCACTGACCTAATAAAATAAAAACCAAAAACCTTTCTTTTAAATATTACTAGAGAAACTGACAAGAAAGATAAGTGAATTACATAAGGGGAGTAATAAATAATAGCAGGTTCTCATTTTTTGTTTAAATAAGGAATCTGTTCAATCATTTGAATACCTTAAAAGTGTGTGGGGGAAAGCACAGCCTTCATCCACAGGGGATCCTAAAAGTAGGATGGTGTTATACCATGTAGGAACAAAGGAAATATTGATTATAATATTATTACTAGGAAAGATGATGAATGAGCCAGGCAGGTTTGTTTAAAGCAAGATAACAGCACTGACAGCTGCTTTGAATCTTAACAAGAACCTTTTGTTCAAGGCACGTAGTTAGAGACAAGCATATTCTCAGAAAAATGGGGCACCCCTATGATGGATACAAATAATCACTAGAAATTTTGTCACCCCATCTTTTTTAATTTTTTTTTTTTATTTTTGGTTTTTCGAGACAGGGTTTCTCTGTGGTTTTGGTTCCTGTCCCGGAACTAGATCTTGTAGACCAGGCTGGTCTCGAACTCAGAGATCCGCCCGTCTCTGTCTCCCGAGTGCTGGGATTAAAGGCGTGAGCCACCACCGCCCGGCTTGTCACCCCATCTTACTAGGGCTTTCTATTGGTGTGATGAAGCACGTGGACTAAAAAGCAAGTTGGGGAGGAAAGGGTTTATTTGGCTGACTCTCCCATGTCACAATTCATCATTGAAGGAAATCAACTGAGGATCCTTCTCGGTGACTCTAGCTTTTACCAAGTTGATACACAAAACCAACTAGTACAGCCCCCAAATCAAGTGCAGATTTTTGAGGGACTTCAATTTCCTCAATCCCTTGTTTTAATCTTGATTCAAATCTTAGGAATGGTAGTTATCTGTGACTGGGAAAACTGTAGTGTATCTTTCTAAGCTCCCTTTTGTGAGTTATAAAGATTATTTTTAGAGATTCTTGATTATTGTGATGCTGGGGATCAAAGCTGCAAGGTCCAGCTCATGCTTAGTAGGCAGTCTACTACTGAATCCACATCGCTTAGGGCACAAGAGTTCTTTTTAAAAGCAGCTTCTAGAATTTTTACCTTTAAGGCTTGTTAAAAAAAACATTTGCCTGCAAACTTAAGGGCAAGTCCTTGTTTTTACTGCTGAGTAGTACCCAATATGTATATAACCATACTTTCTTCATCCATTTTCAATTGAGGGCAGAAAACACCATCCTGAGTGAGGTAAGCCAGACTCCAAAAAGAGCAGGAAACATGGGATGTCCTCACTCATATTTGGTTTCTAGCCATAAATAAAGGACATTGAGCCTATAATTCGGGTTCTTAGAGAAGCTTAAATAAGGAGAACCCAAAGAAAATCATATAGGCATCCTCCTGAATATTAACCTTCATCAGGCGCACTGAAAGGAGACAGAGACAGAGACCCACATTGGAGCACCGGACTGAAATCTCAAGGTCCAAAAGGAGCAGAAGGAGAGAGCAAAGCTAAAGGAACTCAGGACTGCGTAGGTGTACCCATACACTGAGACAATGGGGATGTCCTATTGGGAACTCTACCAAGACCAGCTGGCCTGGGTCTGAAAAAGCCTGGTTCAAAACCGGTCTCGCTGAACATAGCGAGACAAGGAGGACTACTGAGACCTCAAGAACAATGGGCAACGGTTTTTGATTCTACTGGACCTATTGGTTTCGTGGGGGAGTAGTGCTTTCGTGAATGCTCACCCTACTAGACCTAGATGGAAGTGAGTGGTCCTTGGACTTTCCCACAGGGCAGAGAACCCTGATTGCTTTTTAGGCTGACGAGGGAGTGGTGGACTGAGCATTTGGGGGAGGGGGAGGGAAAGGAAGGCGGCGGTGGGGAAGAGACAGAAATCTTTAATAAAATAAATAAATTTAAAAAAAAAAAAACAGAAAATGAAGAGTAGATCTGTGGAGCCCAGATTTTCCTTTGGGGAAAATAGGCATTAACAGTAAAACAAGGGCACCTAAGGGTAAAATTTTTTTCTCTAGAAATGACCCACCAAAAAACAAAGTGGAATCAAGACCAAAATAGTGTTTCTCAAAGCCTCTTCAAACCAGCATCAGTGTCTCCTAGAAAGCTTCTCAGAAATGCTATGTCCCAAGGCCAGAAAGCGATGGTATCCAAGAAGGGTCACAGGAAAAGACTTGTGAAAGATATTTTATTGGGTTACTCTCCACTTGTAGAGTTTGAATTCTTCAGAGGCTAATTTTTATCTGTCCTATCCTCTATCCCATCTAATGCTGAGAACCATTCTGACCCTCAATAAATGTTGAACAATTTAATAAACACAGCCAGGAACTATTTTAAGTATTTTAATTCTCAGGCAGTAGACAAATCTATGTCAGGTGCGAATGTGCTTTATTTTTTCAGTACTGGGGATCAAACCTAAAGCTGCTCACATGCTGGGCAAATTGCATACTACTGAGCTAAACTCCCAGTGTTAGGCTGGGAGCCTAGGCCCCAGCCCCTGGTATCTATCTCAGCCCCCAGGCCTGGTCTGGACTTCAAATCCCAGCGGGCCAGGTCCTGACCCCTCCCCCGGGGTACTTAAGTGATCCCCCAAAAGAAGAACACGTGGCCCCCTTTTTCCCCGGGGTGCGCGTGCGGCTTCCGGGGTTCCACGGGTCCACCGGAGAGCGCAGAGACTCCCATTAAACCTGGATATTTCTAATTCGGCTTGTTTGACTTGTTGACTAGAATTTTTACTGGCGCCAGAGAGCTCGTGCTTTAGGAAATATTCCTAACACCCAGCCATCCCTTTGCAGCTTGTTGGTTTTGGTTTTGGTTTTCTGAGAGCAAGGTTTCTGAGCTTGTCTTAGCTGTCCTAAAACTCACTCCTGTAGACTCAGGCTGGCCTTGAACTCACAGAGATCCTCCTGCCTCTGCCTCCTGAGTGCTGGGTTTAAAGGCAGGCGCCACCGCCACCCAGCTTGCTTGTTTGTTTTTTAAACTGGATCTCATGAACCCATCTCTTTTGTTAGTTTGTTTTTCGAATCATGTACCTATCTTAAAACTTTGCTGTGTATCCAAGGATAGTCTTGAACTTCTTTCTGATCTTCTTGCCTCTACCTCCTAATTGCTAAGGCTACAGTGGTATCCCTGTGCTCACAATTTATATGATGCTAAGTAACAAATTGAGGGGCTTTATCAGTGCTAAGTTAGCACTCTAGCAACTGAGCTATGTCTCTAGCCAGCTACCCAGTCTTTAAACATTCTACTGCATCTTTTATTGGGAGGGACATGGCACACAGTGTGCCACAATGCACATGTGGAGGCCAGAGGACAATTTAACGGAGTCTGCTATTTCTTTCTACTCAAATGCTGTAGTTCTAGGAATTTAACTCAGGGTATCTGGTTTTTGCAGTAAGCACGGTCACACACTGAGCCATCTCACCTCTACCCTGCCCTTTTATAGTTTTATTTTGTTTTTTTTATTTTTTATTTTTTTTTGTTTTTTTGAGACAGGGTTTCTCTGTGGCTTTGGTTCCTTGTCCTGGAACTAGCTCTGGTAGACCAGGCTGGTCTTGAACTCAAAGAGATCCGCCTGCCTCTGCCTCCCGAAGTGCTGGGATGAAAGGTGTGCACCACCATCGCCCGAAGCTTGGGTTTATATTTGGAGACACAGAATCTCACTGAATTAGTCAGGGTAGCCTTGAACCCATACTGTAGTTCAGGCAAGCCTTGAACTTTCATTCTGCTCTTTTCAACCTCCAAAGCAGGCTAAGATTACAGGCCGCTACCTCCCAAGGCCCTGTTTGTTTGCACATTTTACAGAAAAGGAAACAGGCTTAGAGGCAAAATGTTATCTACCCTAGGTAATTATAGAACACAGCCCAGATGCCTCTCTTCTCCTCCCGAGACCCTAAGGGATTTCTTCAGATGCTCCCTTGGGCAATGGGTGTGCCTGAAACACCACCTACTTCCCACACGATGCCACTTCCCGTTCTTACTTCCCCTTGCACTGACCTCCCATACATATCATGTTGACCACAGGAACCTCACTTTTAGGAAAGAGGTGGGTTTTCTTTTTCTTTTCTTTTTTTAAAAAGTTCAACATTCTTTTTTTAAATGTTTCTTTTTGATTCTTATTTTTTATTTATTATGTATACAATATTCTGTCTGTATGTATGCCTGAAGGCCAGAAGAGGGCACCAGATTCCATTACAGATGTGTGTAGAGCCACCATGTGGTTGCTGGGACTCGAACTCACAGGACCTTTGGAAGAGCAGGCAATGCTCTTAACCTCTTGAGCCATCTCTCCAGCCACCAGAGGTGGGTTTACAAGAGAGGAAGATGACACAGCTGTTCTGACGCTTCTCCTGGACAGACTACTTGAGGAGGGCGACCAAGCCGCGCTTCACCCTTCTTCAGGACCCCAGAACAGCTGATCCTGTTTCTATAAAGTCAAGATTGTGTATTTTAGCAGCCACAGAAAAATGAGCCAGCCATGGTGTGACATCCCTGTTCAAGGCAAGCCTGGTCTACAAAGCAAGTTTCAGGCCTGGTACCGACCACGCACTTATAAAAACCTTGTCAAGGTCCAAATCAGGAGCACCAGGAGAGAGAGCACGCAGCAAGGAACTCAGGACACGACGGGGCACCCACACACTGAGACAATGGGGATGTCCGTATCGGAACTCACCAAGGCCAGCTGGCCTGGGTCTGAAAAAGCCTGGGTTAAAACCGGTCTCGCTGAACATAGCGGACAATGAGGACTACTGGAGACCCCAAGAACAATGGCAATGGGTTTTTGATCCTACTGCACCTATTGGTTTTGTGGGAGCCTAGGCAGTTTGGATGCTCACCTTACTAGACCTGGGATGGAGGTGGGTGGTCCTTGGACTTCCCCACACAGGGCAGGGAAACCCTGATTGCTCTTAGGGGCTGACAAGGGAGGGGGACTTGATTGGGGGAGGGAGGAGGGGAAGGGAGGCGATGGCGGTGGGGAAGAAAGAGACAGAAATCTTTAATTAATTAATAAAGAAATAAATAAATTAAAAAAAAACAGAAGAAACTAAAGCTGGAGAATTTAAAGTGACTTGTCCAAGGTCACTTTATACCTAGGTGGTTCTTGCTTCCAGACTTGCAGGCTCCAATGCCCTTCTGTGAAAATTTATCTCATATGTGTATTAACTGAAATCTAAGAGGTTTCTGCGTAGAATGGGGTAGCAAAAGATTGGGAGCCAGAATAGGACCAAGGGTAACACAGGAAATGGAGAGGGGAGAGAAGAGGAAAAGCCAGAGCTGAAAAGGTCACAGCCTCCCAGTTCCTCTTACTCCGGGGTTCTTCTTTTCCTAATCAGGTCAGCCCAGGATTAAGCAAGTCCTCTCCTCTGTATAAGGCACGAAGACAAAGTGCTCAAAACGCTTGCATACCATGCAAGCCCTTCAGTCGCTCCTGCTGCTCCTGCTAGATCCTGCCAGCCACAGGTAAGTGGGGTGAGGGTCCAGATGTCCTCCCAGGGTTGCCCAGGCCAACCACACCCTGATTGGTCTTTCCCCTCCCCTAATTTTGTACAGGTTCAGACCCTGTGCTCTACTTCACTCAGTATAGAGGAGCCCCTGGCAAGTGCACAGGCCTGCTTGGGGAGATAGTCAGTGTGGACAGCTGCTGTCTCAATGCTGCCATAAGTGCTTTCCAGGGAGCACAGTGGTGGTCCTGTCAGGCATGCAGGTGTCTGGGGAACCTAGGTAAGCCCTGTAATCTAGAACTGTACTCTCTTTCCCTGGAGCTTCTTTCTTTTTTCTTTCTTTCTTTTTTCTTTTTTTTTTTTTTTTCTTTTCTTTTTTTTTTTTTTTTTTTTTTTTTGGATTTTTCGAGAGAGGTTTCTCCGTAGCCTGGAGCTTCTCAAAGTGCCTCCCACCCCAAGTCTTCCTCATGACCAATAGCTCAGAGTTTCAAAAACCTTGGTACTATTGCCATTTGGAGGTCTTTGTTGGGGGTAAGAGTTCTGAGCATCGTTGGGTATTTTATTTATTTATTTGTTTGTTTATTTATTTATTTATTTATTTATTTTTCGAGAGACAGGGTTTCTCTCTGGGTTTGGAGCCTGTCCTGAAACCAGGCTCTTGTAGACCAGGCTGGTCTCGAACTCAACAGACATCTGCCTGCCTCTGCCTCCCAAGTGCTGGGATTAAAGGCGCGGTGCCACCATCATCCTCCGGTTAAGTTGGGTATTTTATAACACACCTGACCTTCCCCTAAATATTTTAACAACTCCCTTCCACTGGTTAACAGGAAATTGGGGGTGTCTCTGACTCTTCACCTGCTCTTGGGATGTTTTTCCTCCTATTGGGTTGCCTCGTGGCACCCAGCCCTGGTATGAGGTTTTGTGCCTAATCTTATTATGCTGTGTTCACTTGATATCCCTGAGAGGCCTGTTCCTTTCTGAAGAGAGATTTTTTTTTAAAAGACAACTATAACTGACTCTAGAAACTGCCAAATGTCCCCTAGTGGAGACAAAATCAGCCTTCACTGAAATAATTTTTTCACTGTCAGGGGCTTCCTGTAAATTTGCAGGTGGGTTGCAACTTGGTTATTTTTGGTGATCACACTTAAGTGCTTATTGTACATAGATCCATCAGGCTGGAGAACTTTGCGAAATCTGAGGACAAAGCCCAAACCTTTGAATGTAATGCCACATTCATTGTGTGATTCCTCTGTGGCAGTTAGATCTCCTAACTATGACTTCCAGTTTACATACGCTGACTCTTTCTTTGTTTTAGATATATTTTATGACTGCCTACTGTGTACTCACAAGGTAACACCGTAAAGATGGTGGGTTTGGGAGACCTTGGAAAGTCGCCATGCTAACAGTTTGTGACTCTAGCACTTGTATGCATGTACCCAGATCTTTTTAGGAGGCTAAGAGTAGCTCTAGGATGTTCCTGAAAAGACCTCTGACTCCTGTTTACTAAGCACTTCCTTGTCTGCGTGCAAGCTGTGCAGAGTGGGGACCTAATTAGGTTCCGTAAGTAGAAGTTATTTTTTTTTTTGTTTTGTTATTCAGTACTAACATTTGGCTTTTTTTTTTTTTTTTTTTTTTTTATTTGTATGCGCTTTGCCCCTGGGGGATTTCCAGGGCCCTTGTCATAAAGGGAAGTGAAATTTATCATATACTTCCTATTCAGTTCCCCACCATCCCTAGTTGGTAAATAAGTTTCTCATTGATTCATGGTGTATATTTACCCAGAACCTCTTCTGTGCCATAACCTGTACTCTCTTAGAGTCAGTTCATACCAGGGATGAAACATAGGCTCCTCTCTGTAGGTCCCCACAATGGTCACCTGAGTCCCGCATGGGCCCCCTGGTCGTTCCATGCTCTGAGGGGTCCTACCTCATGACACAGCAGCGCTGTGTGGGCAGGGGTGGGCAGTGCTGCTGAGAAGGTGGGCTCCTAGGACCCTTGAGTGGCAAGCTACAGGCCTGTGAGGACCAGCCATGCTGTCCAGGTAAGGAAGATCAGAAATTTGGAGCATGCACTTCTTACTACCCAGTCCTCAGGGGCCAGAAACATCAGTGCAGGGAGCTCTGAGGACAGACCCGTATGTGGCTTTAAGGGGAACTGAGGAGGCTGGGACTGCTGGAGGAGAATGCTTAGAAGCGGACACATTGACCTTAGTCTAAGAGATTTGGATGAGGGCTGGAGAGATGGCTCAGTGGTTAAGAGCATTGCCTGCTATTCCAGAGGTCCTGAGTTCGAGTCCCGCAGCAAACCACATGGTGGCTCACAACCATCTGTAATGAGGTCTGGTGCCCTTTCTGGGCCTGTAGGGCATATACACAGAATATTCTATACATCATAAATAAATAAATGAATATTAAGAGATTTGGATGGGAAGGGGAGAAATTTACTTTGACTTGATTTGGGGAAGGATGTGAAGTGTGAAGGCCACAGTCAATAATCCAAATGAGCAATGCTAGTAGGCCAGAAATAGGAACAAGAGATAGGAGGACAGAATTAGCTTCTCTGGTACACATATGAAAGGAAAAGAATTCTAAGTGTGCCACCCCCACCCTCCCCCATCTCTTTTCCTCCCACAGAAATGGAGTGGTTGGTCTGAGTGGGCACCCTGGGGGCCTTGCTCTACCACCTGCTCCAAAGGAACCCGGACCCGTCAACGAGTATGTGATCACCCTGCTCCTAAGTGTGGGGGCCACTTGCCCAGGAGAGGCCCAGCAATCACAGGCCTATGACACTCAGGAAGGTCTGCCCCAGTGAGTAAGGGCAGTCGAAGTTGATCTGTTTGTTGGGTTAGAGCAGAAAAGACTTGAACATGCTTGACCACAGTTCATCCCTCCACTCCTACCACCACAGCTGAGTACATGGTGCTAGGGCAGCTAGGGGGCCCTTGGAGCCCCTGCTCAGGATCCTGCCTGGGTGGAGCTCACGAACCTAAAACACGGAGCCGCACATGTTCTGTACCAGCCCCCTCCCACCAGCCCCCCGGGAACCCCTGCTCAGGACCAGCCAATGAGTATCGGGGCTGCACCGGCCTACCACCCTGTCCAGGTATGGTAGGGATAATAAGGTCAATGACACATAGCTAGCGGATCTTTGGATTTCTGGTAAAGATACTGTGGTATTTGAGGGAATAGAGTTCTTGCGCCATGTGAGCAGAGGGATGGAGATGGCTGTTGAATGAGTGACGGGGTCCGCGGAGGCTTGATGGTGGAGGCGGGCTGTGCAGTGCATGATGGGAATATCTGGGGTTTGTGATGATCAGGCTGGAGAATGAGTGACAGCATCCATTGTGTAAGCGGGATGTGGGGCTCCGTGGAATAAATGATTGGGGATTTTAAGTTGGTGTGTGGGGGAATCTGTGATAATGCACAATCGCCCATGAGGTCCATCATGGAGCTGTGTTGTTGGGCTGGATAGGAATCTGTGGGGGAAAACACATGCCCCTTTTCCTTTTTTTTTAATATTTATTTATTTATTTTAGTTTTATTTATTTTAAATATTTATTTATTTTAAATATTCATTTTCAGTATTTATTTATTTTAAATATTTATTAATTAATTCATTTTCGGTATTTATTTTAAATATTTATTTATTTTAACTATTTATTGAATAATTTAAAGTTAGAGGTGGTAGGGAAGGAAGCTGGGGAGTATACAGGATTAATTTGGCCTGTCATTTCACTTTTTTCTGTTCCAACAGTGGCTTGGTGGCTGGGGACCATGGGGCCCTGTGAGCCTATGCTCTGAGACCTGTGGCCTAGGCCAGGACCCTAGAACGACGGACATGTGATCATCCTGTACCCCCTCATGGGGGCCTTTCTTGCGTGATGCTACTGACCCGCATCTGTAACACAGCCGTGTATTGCCCTGGTAGTAGCAACTTAGCCCATTGCCCATCACTACGCTGCCCACTTCCTGTTGCCAAAGCCTTGGTCCTGCCTCTGATTCTCCCTCTCTTCCTGCCCTCTTGCCTTGGTTCACCTCTACTACTGCCATTCCCACTCCTTTCCAGAGCTCTTCATTTCTTCCCCCGGGCCTTTGACTCGCTCCAAACCCCCTTTGTCCCTTGTCTCTACAGGTAAACGGGGAGTGGGAAGCCTGGGGGAAATGGGAGTCACTGCAGCCGTGTGAACATGAAGTCCATCAGCTGTGAGGAAATCCCAGGCCAGCAGTCACGCGACAAGGATCTGTCGAGGGCCGAAGTTTGATGGAAAGGATGTCCCGGGAACTACCAGGATATCGACACTGTTATGACCCATATTGTGTTGTGAGCGACCCACAGACCATACTGTAAGGGTGGACAGCCATGTAGTAGCAAGCTAGGGATCCTGTGTTCTCTCTACAGCCTCCTTTTCCTGTTGAGACTTCCAGTTTTGCCTGTGACATTCTACCCCCCCACTGTAGTGAAAGGCTCATGGTCACAGTGGAGTACCCGAGTTGGCACAACCACCATGTGGACCCAAACCCACCCGTGTCCGCCAGCGGAAGGTCTCTGCACGCCTCTGCTCCCCAAGCTCCGTGAGTTGGGGGACTTTGTTCCCAGGACGGGGGGTCATGATACTGAGCAACGAGAAGGGAGCTGGTTACACTGAACATAAGCTTCACCACTGCATCAAAGGTGCCTAAAAGAAAACCCAGACCCCGCCCCAATCCAGACCCCATCCCCCAAAATCCGGGACCCCAAAATCCAGACTGCCTCCAAAATCAAGACCGCCCCCAACAACCAGACTGTCGCCCACCAAATCGGGACTCGCCCCCAACATCCAGACCGCCCCCAAACTCCAGACCACCCCTCAACATCCAGACCCCCACCCCCCAGGAACTCCCCAGTATAGAGAAGAGGAGAAAAAGAATAAGAGAGGCCTCTGTGCTCCTTGGTTACTAATGCAATCACTCAGCTGTGCTCCCAAGCAACACGGCTCTTTCTATGTGGCCTTCCCCATTGAACTCTTAGCACACTTTGACTTACTAAGTCACCCATGCCTCCATTCATCCATTCCACATTTCAAGGGCCTTTTCAGCAACAGCTGCAGGTAAAAAAGAACCCACATTTATGGACAGAAGGGACCCAGGTGAGATGAGCCACGATACAATCCTTATAAAAATGACAGGTAAGTGGCAGCAAAGAGATCTATACTGCCCTCTTAGGCCTAGGAAAGCTAACTGAGGCCCAGGGAGTGTACTTGGAAGAAGCATTCCTGACATCCAAATTGTGAGCAGGGTCCTGGAGAGAGCTGATGAGCCACCCCAGTGGACCAGGGGGTGAGAAAGAGTTAAGCGCAGCCATCCCTTCCTTATCCCACGAGAGATCAAGATTCAGTGGCCTTTTCCCCAGCAGTGAGAGGCCTGTTTGGGATCCTCAGCTGTGGATGTCAGATTGGTCCCAAGAAGAGTTAGGGGGGCTGGCTGGGAGATGGCTCAGAGGCTAAGAGCATTGCCTGCTCTTCCAAAGGTCCTGAGTTCAATTCCCGGCAACCACATGGTGGCTCACAGCCATCTGTAATGAGGGTCTGGTGTCCTATTCTGGTCTGTAGACATACACACACAGCCAGAATATTGTATACATAATAAATAAATAAATATTTTTTTTATAAAAAAAAGAGTTAAAGGCTATAAGTAGAGAACCGACCAATTGAGAGAATCTGGGTGAAAATGAATGGGGTTGCCTACTATAAAGAAAGAATCCTGGCAAAAACATTCCTGGATATATATAGGTTCCACCTGGATAAAGAAGAAGAAAAAGGGATGCTATGCTATGTAGGGCATTTGGACTAGCAAGTACAACCCCTACCACCACAAAAAATATGGTCTGCTTATGAGACATGCTTGTAATTCCTATATTTGGGGGGGCTGAGGCAGGAGGATCACGTGACTTTGAGATCCGACTCACAAAAAAAAAAGTTTTTCAATGCATTCTTGATGTTCCTGAGGCTTCTCTTCTCCATTGCTTCCCCAACATCCCCAGGCCTACAGTTTCCATGGTCGAAGGTCAGGGTGAGAAGAAGAAGGGAACCCCACGGCCACTGGTGTGAGGAGCTACAAGGGCAGAAGCTCATGGTGGAAGAAGTAGAAACGTCCCATGTCTACATGTGCCTGCCTGCAAAGACCCAGAGGAGGAGAAACCCTAAACTCTCTTGCTTCCCCATTCTAACCCCCAATCTTCCAGAGACTTCAATAAACAACCTTTCTAAAACTTCTAAGATTGCTAGGGAAGAAGGGGGGTAACATACCTACCCCTTTCCTGTTAGTGGGGCAACAGAATTTTCTGAGCAAAGTAGTAGTGGCCTGAGTTGTGAAATAGTCTGTTCTATTGTACTTTCAGCTGAAAAGCAAGTGTCCAGCCCACAACTATAAGTGGGGTAGAACGGGGAGACTGTCAAGAAGGTGAGTTTTGACATTGGCTGTTCACCTTGGCAGGAACTTTTTTGTAACTATGTATTTCTTTTATTTATTATGATACAATATTCTGTCAGGCTTAACCACTGAGCCATCTTCTCCAGCCCCCATGGCAGGAACTTTTGATTAGCTAATGTGCTATTTAGTTGCTGTCTCTTTATGAGGTTCCCTAGGTTCCCACCCACCCATCAGAGCCTCTCAGCTGGCAGATCTGCCAAAGAAGTGAACCGGGTAGAGATGGGGACCAGAGATGGCACCCAGCTGAGGAAGCACCTGCACCCACCCACTGAAAAACAGCCTAGCTCAGACACCACAATTACCAACAACAATTGAGAGGCTGGGGACGGGACACTGAGGAGGTGGCTACGATGTACTATGAGCTAGGGCAGGGAAAAGAGAAGCTAGGTTAGCATCAGCTTAGAGGAGTTCCGCAGATGCATCCTTTTTTTTCCCTTTTTAAAAATATTTCTTTATTTGCTATGTATACAATATTCTGTCTGTGTGTATGCCTGCAGGCTAGAAGAGGGCACCCGATCTCTTTACAGATGGCGGTGAGCTTCACCATGTGGTTGCTGGGAATTGAACTCAGGACCTTTGGAAGAACAGGCAATGCTCTTAACCACCGAGCCATCTCTCCAGCTCCCCAGATGCATCCTTCATTTAACACTTTAGTGTCTACTGTATGCTGGGAGACAAGTCTAAGCAGCATCTGAGCTGAAGAGGACTGGTAGAAGGGACATTTGAGAGCCAGGGAAAGCACACTCACACTAAGCATTTCTTTTATTCAAACGTGTATTCAATGCTTAGTACCTTATAGAGGACACAGGTAGAGCAGGGCATGGGGCCACAAGGGAAAAAAAGGAATCAACTTCCCATGTCTCCACAGTAAAGCTGTAACACACGCAGACAAAAGTGTTTTTGGAATTTTGATCATTTGCATTAACCATTCACTGAATGCTAAGCCCCCATGATAGAATTATGAAGTCATAAGAGGGGTAACAGCTAACACTTAGAGAGTTGAACTCTATTGGGATAGTACCTTAGGCTGTTTGTCATAGTGGGATTATTTGCCCACAATGAAAACAAAGTTGTCCCCACTCTGCAAAGGGTAGAAACCAAAGCCCAGAAAGGTAATAAACAGGATTGTTTTTTGAAGCGCCAAAGACGTGTGGTACAGTGTTAAGTATTAGGGAGCAGAGTTTGCAACTTTGTGGCAGTGGGTGAAGGGGCTCTTTTTGTGGGGAGGTTGGTGAGACCCAGAGTCTTGTCAGAAACACATCCAGTTGATGGGTGGAAGTAAGAAAAGTCCATGAGAACATAAGTCTTGAGAAAACTGGAGTTAAAGTAAGAGTTTCTTGTTGCTAGACAGCCAGAGTAAGAGATGGTCCTTGTGAGAAAGTGGAAGCTTGGTATGACTGTGTGTACTGTGGGATACACATTTCTATAATATAGACTTCTTAGAGCTGATATAGGTTTGAGGTTTAAGAGGTTATAACAGCACCAAAGCCATGAGGGGTGTGTGTCTTACACCAAAGTGCAGGTATGACTATGTACTATGGGCACAATGAATATGTATCAGCGTGTGTGTGCCTAAGCTGTTGTTCATCAACACACAAGGAAATGATTTGTAACTTTTCTGGTATGCTACCTTGTTATGGAGAAAAATGGTGTGGCGATTTCTGCCTTGAGTTAAGACACCCCTAGGAGGAATGGGAGGCAATTTCTCTAAAAGACAATCTACAAAAGATTGTCTCTTAATTATTTTAATTTCTAAAAACAACCACCTAGGGGAAAAGGATGGCACCAGGAAGCTAAGGCAAGTACTAAGAGTCTGTATGTTTCCCAGGGAGAGCTAGGCAGTCAAGGTGGCTAAGTGGAGCCCTGATTCAGACCCAGAGTGAGCCAATATAGTAGGAAGACTGAACTAGGCTCACCAGAGAGGCTACCACATACCATGATTTTTGTTCTTTTAAAGATGATTATTTATTTATTTATTTATTTATTTATTTATTTATTTATTTATTATGTATACAATAGTCTGTCTGTGTTATGCCCCGCAGGGCCAGAAGAGGGCACCAGACCTCATCAGATGGTTGTGAGACACCATGTGGTTGCCAGGAATTGAACTTCAGGGACCTTAGGAAGAGCAGGCAAAGCTTTTAACCTCTGAGCCATCTCTCCAGCCCACCATGATTTTTCTTCTAAATTAGCAATAGAATTACACATTTTAGAACATTAGAAATACCCAGTATGCAGGGAGTTCCTCATTTGAATTGCCAGAGTCATCCTGCAGAGGAGGAGAAGGGATTAGTCTGTCCTAGAGCACAGACCAGAAGCTGACTTGGATGGAAGAGGGGTGAAATGCGGTTGGGAATGTTGAATGGAGAGCTGTAGAATCTAGGGGAAAAGGCTTGAGAAAAGGTAGCCATTGTGGTATTTTTGATGGGACGACGGCACTTGCAAAGAGACAGAAGTTATGCCTGTCCTCTGCTTACTCCCCTTTACAGATGTAGAAGAAACCAACTCTCATAAAGATTAAATCACTTTCCCTAAACCATATGATGGAGGCTGGTCTTGAGCTCAGATATGTAACTCCAGGTCCCAGTATACATAAGCCATTGACTTAATGAATAAGAAATAAACAAATGGCTCCAGTAAGGTATTGCATAGGCTCAGAAACCTCTTTACTGGAGAGGCTTTGGCACAAACTGGGCTGAGACACTAACAGGCAGTGTAAGCTAGAGTAGGCAAAAGACTGGTGGCTTAACAAGTCTTTCAGGCAAGAGAACCCAAATCTACTTGCATATGGTCCTCCAGAGCTATCTAGTTCACCATCATTGCCCACTCATTGCTCACTAGTATTCAATCATTCCTGGCCCTATGCCTTACTACAATCTGGACTCCACTTTGTTACAACACACTGGCATTGAATTCTCCCATTTTCCTGACACATAGACTGATCCCAGTAAAACGGGATTCTTTGAAGGTGATTTGAAGCTTGTGGATTCCCCCTCATTTGCAAAGTAGAAATTATATTCTCTGTAGCATGGTAGGCTGAGGGTAGGATATGCCAGTGTACATATATAAAACAAGTAACTATGGAATTTAAAATTTTGTTGCGGCCAGGATCTTACAACCTGACAGCAATGGTTTTTGTCCTACCACTATGTGGATTTACTGTCTTAGTCATCGTTCTGTTGCTGTAAAGAGGTACCAAGACCAAAACAAGTCTGATAGGAAAAAAAAAACATTTTTAATTGGGGGTTTGTTGGTTCAGAGGTGTGTCTGTCCATTATCATCATGGGCTGGAGCACGGGCAGGTACACAGATCTGATGCTAGGAGAAGTAGCTAGAGAGCCACATGCTGATCCACAGGCAATGTTTGCTACAATAGAATAAGGATTTCCTGCTCATCTGGGAGTATGTGGCTTCTCGAGATGTGTATATTGTGAGACTCTTTGAGCCTTTGTGTCAAGTTGTCTGCGTGTATAATGCGTGCTCTAATATGTGTTCATGTATGTTACCCTGGGCTTGTGTGTCCATCAGTATAACCGGATATCTGTGTTCTGCGAAGTACGTACACCAACGACTTTCCTTTAATTTTTCCGTGATATTTCCTGTTTCTTCAGGCTCTCACCACCTCTCAAGTTCATGTTCTGTCTGTCTGGTGATGTGATACGCCCATCCCCATTCTCTTTTCTTTAGACACTGTGGATGCAGGAGATAGGTCTCGCCGGGAACACTGTCACAAGGAGAATTTCTACTTTTAGAGTGTGGCTCTCTACTCCCACCCTCACTCCCCAAAATGCCTTCGCCAGTGAAAATCAACACGGCAACAGAATATCTGGGGAGGGGCTTGAGAGATGGCTCAGTGGTTAAGAGCATTGCGTCGCTCTCCAAAGTGTCCTGATTCACTTCCCGGAAACCACATGGTGGCTCACAACCATCTGTAATGAGGTCTGGTGCCCTCTTTGGCCTGCAGACATACCCACAGACAGAATATTGTGCACATAACTAAATAAATATTTAAAAAAAGACACTCCTACCACTGCTGACTTTCACAATTTATTAAAAAAAAGAAAAAAAAAGACTATCTGGGGGAGGAGAGCTATAAGGGATTGGGGTCATAGGAAGGGAGCTTCCTTACTGTGGGTCCCGACCCTCCGGGACAAGAACCCCCACCCCACTCCCGAAATTGCACACTGCCCATCCAGGGGGACGGAGCAGAGGATGCCCATTGCCTCATCTGAGGTGGGGACGGGTGAGAGGATGCCGTGTGGCGCCGTGCACACTGTGTGATTCAGCTCACTAGTTAGCATGTTTTATCAATATACTTTTGGCAGCTCCAGAGAAGGTGTGTTTCCCTGGTGCTGCATATGTGGCTTCTCACTGACTCTACCTTCATTCTCCCAGAATTGTTTACTTTTCCCAAGTAGGCCTATTCTACTAAGCTACTGACTGGAAAACAACTTTATTCATTAACCAATAAAAGCCAAACATAGACAGAAGGACTTCCCAAACCAACCTTTGTCCAATACATTAATTAATTCCAAGAGTTGGTATAAAAATATATTATTAAGCTGGGTGATGGTGGCGCACACCTTTAATCCCAGCACTCGGGAGGCAGGAGGCAGGCGAGATCGAGTTCGAGACCAGCCTGGTCTACAGAGCTGGGGTTCCAGGACAGGCTCCAAAGCCACAGAGAAACCCTGTCTCGAAAAACCAAAAAAAAAAAAAAATTTATTAAACAAGGTACTTGAAAGAGGTTGATGTTTATTCTCAGTTATTGAGCACAGGATCTGGAATAATAAGTGTTATGGGGACCCTACTTCCCTAACAAGTCCGAGGACAGGGCGGGCTCTTGTGAGGTCTCTCTTTGTATCACTTCTCTTAATGTCTTCATTGTTGTGTGAGCTCACCACTGTTTTTTCTGTGTGACCCTTGATACAGGGGTTTGCCACTGAATTTGGAGGCCATGCTAACTTGAGATGACCCATTTTTGATAATTTTAAGCTTCTACTTGCAAAGTTATTTATTTAAAATATGATCCCTCTCAGTGGGGGCTAGGACTTGGATATATCCTCTTTTTTATGTCCCTGGTTCTCGTGCTGTACTGTGTATTCACATGTTCTCGGGATTAAAACTGTGTTCCTTGGCAAGAGGTACTAGCTTTTAGTGATCTGTGTGATTTATTTTTTCCTTTGCTAAAGAGCATTTTAATCCTGAGAAAATGGAAGTGAAATGCTATTTCATTATCTTAATTATGTCTTAACCTTGGAGACCTGTCCTTTTCTGAGAGCTGGTTTTGTGTTTCTTTCCATGTCTGTACTTTTGCAAAATGTCATGGTTTCTTTCCGGTTGCTGTGACAAAGCATTGGTGACACAACAAAGCATAAGCAAAAATCATCATGAGAAAAACAACTGAGGGGGAGAGAAGGTTTAATTTGGCTCTACCATTTCAGAGGATTGGTCAATAGCTACAGGGAAGGTATAGCAACATGAGTGTGAGGCTGGCTGGCCACATTGCATCAACAGTTAGGAAGCAGAGAGAGAAACAGGGGAGTCTATGTAGATTCAAGAGATCCTATCCTCAGGCATAGGCATTTCCTCTAGCAATTCTCTGCCTCCTAAAAGGTTTGTAACCTTCTTTTAAACAGCACCACCTGTTGGGGTGATAAAGTGTTCAAATATGGGAGCTTATGTATATACATTTCTCACCAAAACCACAACATGTTCTATGCCAGTAGGTTCCAGAACCAACCAGTGAAAACTATTATCACCCATGTAGATGGCAGCAGCTTCTCATACTCAGAGAGAGATAAATATAAACTTATGCACATCTTGAAGATGGCTCCTGTAAATTTAGGCTGCCAATGATTACATGCCCAACCTCCATAGCATCAGGTAGATTTATAATAATGCAGCCTTCAAAGGCTAATCAATTTTACAAAAAGCTCTTAACCCTAAGGAAAGGATCCTGCTTCTGAAGCAGCTGGTTTGTGGGAGAAGTACGCAGGTGTGGGAATAACAGAAAAAGGATAAAATGTTCTAGAAGCTTGCTAAGCTGTTTGAGGAGCTGGCCTACTGAAGCTCCATGCGGGGAATGACAACAAGCCCCACAGAAGCAGCTTTTCTTGGTCAGGTGTACCACTACCAAGTAGGCTGGGTGGGATCAAAGTCACTATAAGTAGCTGGCTGGCTCCAGAGTAGATTAAATGAAAGGCAAGTGTGCTCTGAGAGGGCTCCCTAGGGAGACACACTCTGAGTTGGCATCACCCCTCAGACACTGGGAACAGGCCAGGTGTAACAGACAGGGAGAGATAGGACTTGACGAGAATGAGTTGAATTCCGGAATGAGCAACTCTTATTTTCATTGTTGTTTCAAGACATAGAAACCCAAATCCACCTGTCTCTTTCAATTTGACCTGAAAGAACAGATGGAGAGAAGGGGAAAAAATCAGAGATTTAAAGCCATTTCTTTTTCCTCTTGTACTGTAGCAGGCCTCACACACAAAAAAATCTATATAAAAATGTCCCAATTTCTATTCTATTTCTGGGAAAATCTCCTTCCCCCCATTTCCAGGAGCTATACAGCCAAGAATAATTGTCACGTAGTTTACTATAAGCATACCTAACTCTGTCCTTCTTTACGCTGGTAATTTGGACAATTATTGTTACATTTCACGACACATTTGGAGATGTGTCATGTATTGGTCGAATACGAAACACTCATGTATTCTCAATATTTTGTTCTGTAAACTTCATTACACTTCCAATATCAATTAGAACATTTGTTCCTTTTTGTCTTTGGCATCTCTAATTAAGAAATAAGCATCATGGCACCACTTCTGCATATATCTGAGCAATCTTGGAGTGAGCTAGCTTGAACCTACAGACTTCCAGCTTCTCCCAGGAGCTGTGCACCTGCACTTCCTTCCCACCCATTCTAGGAATTGAATACCTGTTGCTCTCTTCTCTCTAGACAGAGAACTGGGCAGATCTTGTTGATGGCAACTTGGTGACTTCCACGTGATACACTTGCTGTTCCTAGAATGAGCTTTCTGGGCATTCAGTGATACCAAATGCATTTTGTTATTTAACCTAAGTGTACTTAGGTGTAGAGGAGCTGTAGCTTTAATTGGCAGGAATTGAAACAAACTGCCAAGTTCAACCAGGTCACACAATGTAAGATTCAGTCCCAAGTAGGGGTGTATCTAGGGACAGGATAGACGTGGCAAGGCTAGTGTCAACCTCTGCCATATGTTTCCTAACAACTTTTCAGAGCATTAATTGAGGTCCATGAAAGGTAAATCTTTAAATGAAAATTGATAGCCTTTATTTTGTTATAGGTATTTTTCTAATGTTTTGCTGTTATCAAAGTTACTCACCATCACTATCAAAATTGGCTTTAACTGCCAACTTGGACCCAACTTAGAAGAGGATAAGAGTCCAGCTGAGGAATTGCCATTCCATCAGGTGCATCTGTAAGCATGACTGTTGTCAAGTTGTTAAGCCCAGTCCACTGTGGG
This sequence comes from Alexandromys oeconomus, assembly GCA_963919705.1. NCBI lineage: Eukaryota > Metazoa > Chordata > Mammalia > Rodentia > Cricetidae > Alexandromys > Alexandromys oeconomus. Next base: position 10,769 of record CAWTZB010000087.1, on the reverse strand, counting down.
TAGCATCATTCTGGAAGTGGTCCTGTGCTGTAGTAAGTGAAAGCTAGATGAGTGTGAGGCAAGCAAAGAAGGCAGTGCATCCACTGTACTTCTGCTACATACAGGGCTGCTGGAGTTTTAAAGAAATAAACAACACACAAGATTGGATCTGTATTCGAAACAACAATCGGGGGTTGTCAAGTGTAAAAATATGTTCTTTGGGATAGCAGAGAGAAAAAGTATTTGACTCTTCACTTTGGACCTGTCCTGCTGTCACTAAAGAATGTATCAGGCACATTACAATGGAAATAACTGAAGTGCTTTTCCTTGGTAGTGTCTCTTTGCTGAGCTTTACTGCGTTTTTGTCTGGTCTTGGGAGTAAGCATAATCTCTTCCTTCATCTGTCCTACATAAGAGGGAGGTCATTGAAGTTTGTGCCAGACCCAAAAAGCACCTAGTTGACAACTGGTATCAGTGGCTAGTGTTTTTTTCTGTTTGTTACAGGGGCCCCTGTGGGAGAGTAGAATATCCTGTTTCACTCAGGTGGAGTGATTTTTCTCCCTGAGGCAGACCTGGTGTGACAGTAGGTGCTTTTAAGATTTTGTTGAAGGCACAAACTGTAAAATCATCTAGGAGTAATACCCCAAAGAGACATAGGCATGTTGCTGCTCTCCTTAATCCTCTTGCTTCTCTTAGCAGATGAAGTCATTCTTCTCCAGAATGTAGGTGGTATCTATAATAGCATGGCTGTGTTAGCCAAGCACACCTCATTGGAGGTTTTCAGCACCTGATCCGCTGAAACTCAAAGCAAATGTGTGCAGGATAGTGTGGGGTTAGCGCACATGCTCAAAGAAATTCTTAGGGGAACTGGGTTGGCCAGCGCCATCTCCAATATCTGGTTCTTTCCAGCACCATCAATTAGGGCAGGTGCTTTTATGTTATCAGCTACAGCTGAAACCTGTTCTGATCTAATAATTTCACAGTATCTAGACAAAATTTTCCATCTGACATCTCTCTTTTGGAATAATAGATGAGTTCCGGGAACAGACATGTCTCAATTGTCACCTCCCCAGTCCCGCCACTCTCAATGGTACCTGACAACTCAGGGCTCTCATTAAGTGTTAAGAGGAAGGATGAGGTTTTGGCATTGCCAAAGACAACAGAGAGGTCTTGAGGGATTGAAGCATGGCCAGGTCTCTTCCTTATAGATCTGCTGTTTTTCTCCCTGCCTCTCTCCTGGAAGTTCATGGAAGGAAATGTGACTGTAAGTCTGGGTTTGATAAGTCAGGAAGTGTGGAAGAATGCTGGGTTTATTGACCTTGTGAGCACTTTTCCCTTAGATTGAAGGCTGTGTGATGAGGTGGGGATCATGATAACTTTCTTCTCAGTTTATCTGGGTCACCTGGCAGCAGGACTGGCCTTTGCAAGTGTTCTATGCCCAGATCCCAGTGTGGTTTCTCATGGGGAAAGCATAAGGTCCTGAAACATGATATCATGGCCTAGGAAGACAGAGATTCTTTGAAGTCCTTTGTAAGAGGGTTCTAAAAGACCGTAACCACCATTTTCTGAGGGAATGTGGTATCAAACTGAGACTTAGGCACTGGCTTATCTTTTTTTTATTTTCATTTTGTGTGTGGTGTACTTATGTGCGTATATTTGTGTATGCATGTTTTTGCATGTGTGTATGTTCACATGCATGTATGTGTACACATGCATTAAGCAGCAGAGAGACTGAGTGCTGGGAGTCAACCTCAGTCATTCTCCAACCTCAGTCATTCAAGCAGAGCTTCTTAACCAAATACATCCATTGACAGTGAGGCCAGCCTCCTTAAGCTAGCACATTCAGGGGGTTTCTGGGAGATCAGACCTGTGATGTTTACACTACACGATACAGCCATCACCCCAACCCCTAGACACCAACTTCGCACATGTGAAAGAAGTAGCATTTATTGTGCACCCAGATGCTGCATGATGCCATAAATTTGCAGTATTTCAAACCCCTTGGGGCTAGACTCATGAACTCACACCACTGATAACAAGCAGAGAGGAACCAAAAATGTGTCAATGCTGTGTGTTGCCTCTTGGCTCCCCAGAGAGCATGGCATCTGCCCCCACTAATGAGAAAGCAGCTGGTTTGGAATTCTAACTCAATTATTTTCCAACATGCTGGACACTATGTGGGCTGCCTTCCAGGTTGTGATAATTACATTTCCTTTTCTGATTTTCTTTCTTTTTGATAATTACCTCCACTTGCCTCTCTTCAAACATGTGACTGGAGTGCTGGCAGCTATATTTAACTTGGAAGCCAGATAAGTTGGCCACACTTTGACTCTCGGGGATTTGAAATCACTCATATTAGTATTGGTTGCAACTGTTAAAGGGTCAGCATGCCCATTGCTAGGTGTGTGTCCTGGAATATGGGATGATGAGTTAACCATTGCTCAAACTGAGAGGTGGAAAGTGGAGGGGGCAGAGCAGATGTAGGGGGACAGGGGACATTTCCTTCCTGTTCCTAGGCTCAGTTTAAGTCTGAAGCTTTGGGCAGAATCCAGTAATTATGAGATTGTTCTTCCATCCTTGTGTGATGGAGCATATATACCATCATATAGTGGCAGCAAGATAAAGGGAAGGACAGACACGAGAATTGGGGGCTTCTGAGTCCTTGCTTGTAATACCAAACCTTCCTCCTCTCTCATGTGCCAGATTCCATGCCCCCGCCACATTGGGCCCCCAGTGTATCCAGTGGGCTTTTCTGTCACTTTCTTCTCATCACAGTTTAGCTCTAGCCGTAAACTAGCTATTAACCTTGAATTGTATGGAAAGAGGGAACCACAGCTATCTGGACTGAATAAATGGATTCTGTGGTATTACTGCTAATTGGATACAGGACAGTCAGACCACTCTCTGGGTGGTACCTAGTACCATCTATAAGCAGGTGGTCCTAGGCAGTCCAAGAAAGGTTGCAAAATAGGAGACTGGGGCAAGCCATAAAGCAGTAAGTTTCTCCCTGGCCTGTTTTCAGTTCTTACCACCAGCTTCCTGCATTAAGCTCTTTTTCCCGACTTCCATTACAATGGACTGGAAGCTGTATAACAAATCAGACATTTCATGGAATTTTGCTGCAGCAACAAACAATTAAAAAAGACACTGCTATAAAATTTTTAGCCAAAGACATCGGTTTGTATCTTGGTTTTACGGGAAGATAGATGAGCTACCAGAGGAAAAAGATCTTCTTTTTATTTTGTGTGTGTGCTCACATACACATGTGTGCAAAAACTGTGGAATATAAATTATTCATTATTCCATCATGTTTGTTGAGCGGAAGCCTTATTAGATTTGAAGATCAGTGAATAGGCTAGGGTCATCTAGCCAATAAGCTAAGTCCCATGGATCCCACTGTCCCCATCTCTTCAGTACCAGGACAAACACATATTATCTTGATTGGCTTTTTTACATCCATTCCAGAGATCAAGCTCAGGTCCTCGGTCCAACCAGACATCAGCTCTCTCTGGTGCAGCTGAAGATATAGGCAGTTACTAGCTTAACAGAGTGGGTGCTGAGCATCAAACCCAGGTCCTCTGCAAGAAGAGTAAACTGCTTTTTTAAACAACAGTGCTATTCTTTAATAGGCCTTATTTCTCAAGAGAATATAAAATAAGGCACAAAATTGATGTTAGTTTTTTTTGATGTATGCTGTATGTTTTATTACCTATGATTAATAAAGAATCTGATTTGACCAATATCCAAGCAGAATGGAGTCAGGCAGGAAATCTACAAAGATAAAGGGAAAAAGAAGGCGGAGTCTGGGAGATGCCAGCATCCAGCAGAGAAGCAAGATATGAGGTTCAAGCCGTAAGCCTTGTGGAATAATAAAAATTGATTAATTTAAGTTGTAAGAGCTAGTCAATAATAAGCCTGTTTTTAAAAGTTTGTAATTAATGAATAACTAAGCCTCAGAGTGCTTTGTCCATGAACTGGTTGGTAAGAGGTAAACTTCTAATTACAAATAAAGTACAAATGTGATGCTCTCAAATTTCTGAAGGTCCAGGAAAATTAAAAAAAATCAAAACACGTAGAATATGGGGCCTCATTGGGATTCAGTAGTCCATAATCTCATGTCAACTGCAGCACGTAGATAATATGCTCTCCCAACAGCTGCCTGCAAGATGAGTACCAAGCAGCATGATGGGCTTCCCAGTCTGAGGAACTCTTGGTCCAGAGGGCTAATCAGTCTGTATGATGTGGTGGGATTTACCTTTTGCTCATACAAACAAAAAATTTGCAGAGACTTCTGCACACTACTTTATGGCACCATTTGGAGGGAAGGATAACTCTGTCATCTCATTGCCACCTCTTTTCATATTGAAAAGCTGTGCAGGACAAAATCACACGCAAAATGACTGTATTGGATGTCCTAGCCATGCCCATTTTTTTACAAATTTGAAAGAATGGTCAAAAAATAATTACATAGGTATACAATAAAGACAGTTTAAGATAGAAAGGACCTCTAAATAGGTCACAGTGTGTTTGATAAATATGTATATAAACAGGGATAAGTCATAAAGGACAGAGTCAAAGATTAAGAGAATAATTTAAATAATAAACTGCGGTTCATAACAGCTAGAATACAAAAATATCGGGAACTCACCGAGGCCAGCTGGTCTGGGTCTGAAAAAAAGCCTGGGTAGAAACCGATCTCACTGAACATAGCGGACAAGGGGGGACTACTGAGACCCCAAGAACAATGGCAATGTGGGTTTTTGATCCTACTGCACGTATTGGCTTTGGTGGGAGCCTAGGCAGCTTTGGATGCTCACCTTACTAGACCTGGATGGAGGTGGGTGGTCCTTTGGATCTTCCTGCAGGGCAGCAGGGAACCCTGGATTGCTCTTTGGGCTGACGGGGAGGTGGACTTGATTGGGGGAGGGGGGGAGGGAAGGAGGGGGCGGGGGTGGGGAAGAGACAGAAATCTTTAATAAATGAATAAATAAAAAATATTATGATAAGCCATGTAAAGATGGAAAATACAGAGCGTATGCATTATGTATGTTATTGGCTGTTTCTCTGAATATTTTTACCATTTGTGAGCTAACTAACCGAAGGAACTTAATTGTGGGAGTTGCTAAACTAAACCAACATATAACGATATTGTGACTTCAAAATGTGGGTCTAAGGATATGCTGTTTTACCACACGGGTTCTGCTTTTTGTTTTTCACAGAAGATGAAGCCTCACAGGTTCCTTTCCAGGATAATATTATTGTTGGATCGGCTAAGACACTCTGAGGGGTCTCCAATGGGATTTATGACCCAGGTGATCCAACATCCAAAACAACTTTGCATAACTGGCTGACACAATATAGCCTTCACTAGACTACAGTCAAGATTTAACCATAATTCTAAATTTTATCAGGGATCCTCTTTAGATCACCAATTTCCCCATTTGCAGGAAGTAGTATAGAAAACTTGACCCAAATTCACAAAATTGTAATGGATTATTAAAAATTGTTTTGGATTCTGAGAAGCTCACTGCAAGATCCCAGCACAGGGCAGTGGGCAGTGGATCCCCAAGAGCAGCCAGTCCTAGTCAGGGATTGTGCATAAGACCATGTTTCAGGTCTCTGAAGGTGACTGTTCCCTGGAGGCATTCCCTGTGATGCAGCTAGGCAGTGAGCTACGTGGAAGTGGCGGGCAAGAGACAGAAGGAAACGCCAGATGCATGCAGAGTGAGGTTGGACATTTATTTAGTGCTTATGATCTATCTATCTATCTATCTATCTATCTGTCTGTCTGTCTGTCTGTCTGTCTGTCTGTCTGTCTGTCTGTCCGTCCATCCATCATCTATTGACAGGCACCCTTTTGTTTGTGATGCAATTCTTTCTCTCCAATGTGTTTTGTTGGTCGCAACCTCAAAATCCATGTGGATGAAAGAGTGTGGGTTTTTAGTATAGTCCCTCAATTTTATTCTATTCATTAATAAATCTGTTTTTATATCAATATCAAGATATATGACGTAACTTGAGATCTTTACTTTGCCAGCAATTTGTTGTTGCTTCACTAACCTAGATTTTTTAGATGCTTCATGTGAAATTTAAGATGGGTTTTTCAATTTCTAAGGAGAAATACATTGGAATTTTGATGGGGATTGTGTCAAATCTTTAGATAGCCTTTAATAGGATGGGTATTTTCTCCTCAAAATTGATCTTCTCAAGTTTATTTATGGTCTGTAGTAATATTTCATTTGTATTTTAATTAATAAATGTATTTTAATTAATAAAAAATTGTATTTTAATTAATAAAGTTTGTCTTAAGTTCAGAGAGAAAAACAGCCCCGACTTGGTCAACTACGTGGTGGCACGAATTTAAATCCCAGCAGCCACACTACTTTGCCATAGAAACTAGACAGTAGTGGTGCACAACTGTAATTCCAGAACTAGAGAGAGGCATATAAGATAGGAGAAGGCAGAGCTTCTTGCCAGTCTTATTTTAAAGACTCCTGGAAAGCTTTGCCTTTCTAGTATTCAAGTTGAATTTCAATATCTGTCTCTGGGTTTTTATTAGCTGTGCTACAGTGGTCTTTCCATATTCAGTTATCTTCTTCATTTTTGATCAGTGTCTTAAGGTTTACATTCTACACATCTCAATTTTCCTAACTTAGAGTTATTCTGCATTATTATTTTGATGTTCATTGGAACATATTGCTTCCTTTTTTTCTTCTCAGTGTTTGTAGAGCACTTTTACATTGAAAGCCTTCCAGTTTTTTGTCCTAATTCTGTATCCTGCTACTTTGCTGAATTGTATTTACCTGATATTGGAATGTTCTGGTGAAAATATTTGGGCTTTTGTGTTATGTAGAAAATTATACAATATATAAATAAAGACACTTTGAATTCCCTTCTTTTCTACTTGTATCCTCTTTTCAGTTTTATTAAAGCCACTAGTTAACAGTTGGTTCTTTCCTTGAGTAGTTCATTCTAGTATGAGATTAAAAACAAGAGAGTATTCAAGTTCCATTTCACCTCTAACTCACTGTGTTTCCTTAAGGTATGTCCCTCCCAGCTTCTTAACCAATTAACTCAAATTAGTGCTTTCCATATATTTAAGAGTTTGCTATATATACTGAAGTTCACTATAAATTAAAATAAAAACGTAACAATTTCTCTTTTAGAGAAGTCATTCTCTAGGTGGGATTATCACTAAGGTTTGGTAGCTAGACAATACTCCTAGAGTTATCTGAAGAGAGGAAACCAAAACTGAGGAAACAGACTATAAGACTACCCTGAAGTCAAGACTGTGGGGAAATTTCTTCATTAGTGAAATTGAGTGGTAGGCCCTAGCCCATGGTAGGGAATGTTGCCTCTGGACAGATGGTACAGTGATATATAAGAAAACATACTTAGCAAGCCATAAAGAACAAACCAGGAAAGGGGCTTCCTCCCATGGACACTGAACACTGTTTCAGTTCCTCATTACAAGTTCCTCCTTTCAGTTCCTGCCCTGAATCCAGTCTTTGCTGAAATGTGACTTGAGAGCTGAGATAATCCCTTTGCGAAATTGTTTTCCATCATGGTGTCTGACCGCTAGCAACTGTCATTAGCTCTTCAGCAGGAAAAGAGAGCATCTCCTCAAGGCCAGTGAAACTGTCACGAGTTCCATGGGAAGAGACAATGACTGGAGAACATCTCCTTTTGGTCTGGAGTAGGCTGAAGATTGGCTTCAGTACCTTCCAAACTCTTCAGTATAGGGAGCACCTCTCCAAAGGGCAAGTCCAACTTCCAAAGGAAAGTAAATAAGGGAATGGGACAAGAGAGTCTCTCCCTATGGCAGTTTTAGCTCACAATAACTGGAAAGTAAGGAATAAATCCTGGATAGAACTTCCCATAAAAGGTTTTATTGTCGACACTTTTAAGGAAGTGGGAGGATATCACATTCCTCCCTTCCTCACAATGATGTGCACCCAACAACACTCATGCTCTCACAAGGACATACCTCCTGCAACAACTCCTTTCATGTCTTACACCTGCTTAAGAGCACACACTTCTCCCACAAGGGACATACAGACTTCTCCCACCCAGAAACTCTTCCCCACGGGCATACCTCCTCCCAGAAGGACATGCCTATCCCACTAAGTAAAGCTCCTTCCAAAAGGATACACACCTCCCACAAGGACACACACCCTCACACAAAGTTAGGTCTCTTAAATGGCTGGCATGCTCTTTCATGGACATGCCTTCCCTAAAGTGCAAAGCCCTTTCCACACAATGACACATCCCCTTCCACAGGGACACACCTCCCTCCCACAAAAATTGTCACTCTGCATACACAAGGATGACTTGCGGTGATAGTGGTCTCATCTACTAAAGACATGTGTCCAGCAGATGCCATAATGGCAGCTTTATGCCAAAAAATAGCTCTTCAGTATAGGATATTGCCTGGAAAGCACATCTCCATGGCAGCTTTACCTTTCAGTAGCCTCTTAGTAAAGTGGTAGAGACCCTGTGCACTCTCTTTGATTTCAGATTCAGCTGACAGTAACTCCCACAGAAGGGGCAGGGCCTCTTCTGGCAGTTTGTTTTTTTCTTTCTTTTTTATTTTTAGGACAATCTTATTTTACATACCCAAGTTAAGTCTTTCCCTCTGTCCTAACACTCCACCATCTTCTCCCTACCCCATCCGACATCCACTCCTCCAATAGGAACTCAGTGTTTGATAAGGCCAGCAAACATATCTGATGTCAGTTTCAATGGCAAATAGCTCAAAAAGAGCTAAGGCCTAGAGCAGACCCTCTCCCCCATGGCCACTCATAACTGGAAAAAAGTTTTTGGCATAGGCATAAGGCCACATAAGTTGCCAACATCTTTCTAAGGAAAAATAGAGGGCTGAAAGAGCATCAAACTCAGGATAGCTTCATTTGCCAGCTGTCCCAAAGAGCAGATAGACCTGGAGATACTTTCATAAGACAGAATTGCTAGTCTTACAACCATTAGTTCATAAGTAAGGTAGAAAAACTTGAAGAGGACTTGCCCATAGTAACTCCTCCTGCCAGCAACTCTCCAGCAAGAAAATCATGGAAGTTCACCACACTTGGAATCTTTTTCACGGTAGTTCCCCAGTTTGACTAGAGTCTAGTGGTTTAGTTGCTACATTTATGAGATATTCATCAACTGTCAATAGCTCTCTAGTAATGGATAGGGCCTAAGCTGTTTAACGATTCCCAAGGTGGAAAAAGCTAAAATCATCTGAGAGGAAAGAACTTCAATTGAGAAAATTAACTCCAAAAGATTGACCCTATAAAGAAAGCTCACAGAAAGATATTTGATAGATCATTAATGTGGAGGGTTTGGTCTTATTTTGAGGGTATTCTTATTTGGCATTTGTTCCTGGGATGTAAATAAGAAAAGCAAGCTCAGCATGGTACTGCCAGCAAGCCAGTAAAACACTGTTCTTCCACGGCCTCTGCTTTAGCTTGGCAGAATTTCCAGGTTCTGCCTTGAGTGCCAGAACTGAGTTCCGTGGATGATGGACTGCAAGATATAAGATTAAATTAATTCTTTCTTCACTTAAATTGTATTGGTCATGGTGGGGTTTATCCAAGAAATTCCTAAGATTAAACCTAAGGTCTTCCATGGGAAGATTCATATGCTAATAGCTCCTTAGTCAGGGCTGAAACTTGGAGAACATTTCCCATGGCAGATTCTGCTAGCAACATCTCTCACTAAGGGATATGGCACCTCTCCGATGACATCTTCAACCAGCTCTAACTCATTTAGGAATGAGTCCTGTATGTACCTTTCCAAAGGATGCTACACTTGTCAGTAACTATTTAGCAAAGGATAGAACCCCAAGAGAACCCCCATAAGAGATGAACCATGCCCATAGCTTGGAATTAAGGAGCAGAACCTGGAGAACCCTTAAAGATAGAAGATTGAACTGCCTTCATCTCCTTAGTAAGATAAAATTTGGTGTAGAGCAAATACTCATGACAGCCTTATAATCAGCAACTCTCTTAGTATGGGGCATAGAGCCTGGTACATCATTTCCTTCAATGCAACTTCATCTACTAATAGGTCCTAAGTGTGGAATATTATTCTGGAGAGTATTTTCCATAGCAGAGTCTCGAGAAATGAGGGTCTTGGAGACCCCACAAGCAGGACAGTATCACACTGGAGTGCAAACAGAGGCAGGGAATTATTGCAGACGTTTACTTTGAACACTTGTCAAAAACTCTGAAAGTTGAATAAGGTGGCCTCCTGCAGATGTTGTCAACTTCCTTCTGATCCCTCTGGTTACTTGGAATTATTTCACTTTATCTTTTGTGACCACTTGAAGATTTCTGGGAGAGGGGAAATGCAGGAAGAAATCACTGCTTCTACCTTCATTGCTAATTTCACTGGTTCAACATGTATCACCCAGTCTGCTCTTACCCTGGTATTTCCAGCATACCCTGTGAAAATAAACAAATCATCAGTATAAGTCAGATGGCATTATCTTTGGCTTGAAGGTAACTACTGTCATAGGTATTCAGAGCTAATGTCTGATTCATGCATCAGAGTTCTAAAGGCAGCCACATAGGGATGAGGAAGATTTAAAGGTCAGTAAGTCCAATGGGAATTTTATCACTGGCATATAGTATATTTTATTATTTTTTATTCTTACCTATTTTATTGTGAGACATTTAAAAATCATACAGAAAAAGATAATACACAGATAAAAAGTCTTATATTATGACACAGAATATAAATAAGCTTATTGAGAGCGTAGTTATAAAACAGAATAAAAATGAATTTTGAAA